>JAEIFJ010000117.1:0-600000 GCA_018903435.1 Leucophenga varia | reverse complement strand
TTGGTTTAGATGGAGTCTTGGTGCGCTTTGTTTTCGGTTTGGCTAGTGTTTCCATTCGTTCATGCTCTTTCAGGTGAGAAACAGCCGTCTGGATCGTTTGCAGTGATTCCAGCAGCTCTGAAGCATGACTACATGATTTTGAGTGTCAATGTCAGATCAATAAGAAGTTTCACTTAAAAAATTTGGATGCCCAGAACCGGTTACATAAAGGTGCACATAATGCCAGACTGTTTTTAAACAGAACAGAATCTGATAGTGCCCACAATTGGTAAACTTTCCTTATAATTAAAAGCTAACAGACTCCTCACTGGGTTTTTCATTGCTTTATCTCTTTTCTGTTGCACCTTGGGAGTAGATCTTTTCTGCTTCTACCAAAGATATTTAAAATGTTTGATGGCTTTGTTCAATAATCTTTAATCTGGAGCATTCCCACATATTATCCATCATAGACGTAACCTTTTCTCATGACTTATAATTTATTTAATTTTTCAAAATAAAAATAAGTTCCTATAAAAAAAAAAAAAATCTGCCACGCTACTGATACAAAAATTTATTCCATAAAAAAGCTAAAAAAAAATAACCCTCTAAAACTTCTTAATCTTAAACAAATTACCATCACTTTTGAGTTAATTACAAAGACTTTAAGATTACGCATCGTTGACTGTCAATGTTGAACAAACTCAAGTAAATGAGTAAGTAAGTCTAGGAAATTTTCTATTAGCTTGCAAGGCACGAATTTCTCAACTTGACTACTGAAACTAATGGCATAAAGGGAACAGATTCTGAAAATTTTTTTTTTCTTAGAAAATGAAAATACCAACATGACATGTTATTAAATGAAGTTTTTTGCACAACAGCAGCAGCAGCAGCAGTGGTGGCAACAAAGAAACGCTGCAGGCTTAATGTTATGCTGACTGGAATTCTGACTTCAGAATGTATCTTGTATCTTCTTGTATCTACTTGGCTACTGCGTCAAAGATGTCAACATGAAGTATGTCTGGAGACAAGCTTTTAGTCATTATGCTAAGGCGTGCATGTTGCTGCTTCGTGGCTTTCAAAAAATGCGCAGCATTTTCGCGGATTTGTTATATAAAATATTTCTATGTTTTTTTTTTTTTGCCAGTTTTTCGTTTTTTTTTGTTGGCATTTTAATTTCATATTTTATGAACCTTAATCCTTGAGAATGCTCCAAATTTTGCAACTGCCGCAACATATAAACTGTTGACATAGTTGTTGTTGTTGTTATTGTTGCTGTTTTTCGGTTTGGTTTCGGTGTTACAAACTGCCAGGATAACAGGCAACATAGCTGATACTTGATGTTTATTTGTTGTCCTAGTTACTTTACAGTTGCCTTTAGATACTTCTAAATATTTTTTTTTTCGTTGAGGTTATAATGAACTTTTTATGCAGATGCCATGCTTTTCTAAGTGGCTAAAAGTATGACACAATGTTACGCTCGAAGCGTATTTAATCCTTACACAGAGCAGAACCAATCAAAAATTCTGCTGATAGACCAGAGAGCTGCTGCTGCTTCTTGACAGGCTTTGCACACGAAACTCGTGAAAATCATAAATGTGACATTTTCCATAGTGACTTTTCTCATATAATCGGCTATCTCCCTGCATCCTCGCCCACCCTTTGCTAAATTTTTCGTATGAGTTTGCAGTTTTCTTTAGCCTTATGCAGCCTTAATGTATACGAAACATTTCGCGTGCTCATATTATTTTTATGTGTTTTTATAATCTTTATGGCTAAAAGAAGCAGCAGCAGCAGCAGCAGAAGAATATTTGTGTAATAAACTTTATTTTTTGCCATTAAAGACAAATTTTTTCTTTTTATGACTTTAATTTACGCGAAAGAGTTAAGAGCTTAGCTGTAATATTTTTTTTATGTTTTAAGTTGCATCGTTTTTAACAACGCCTTAAAGTAGACTACACATTTTTTTATTTTTTATTTTAGTGTAGCGTTTTGTAAAATTAATTGCCACAATTGAGCCAATTGTGCAGCTCATTGAAATGCCTAATTGAGCAGAACGAAAGTTTTGCGATATAAAAAAAACTTTACATATGCGCACGACTTAAAGTGTGCTGCAGTGGCACGTTTTAGCTTTCAATAAACTTACAGATACTTGCGTTGGCAAATTATCTATGTAATTCGATGAATCTAATAAAATTTTGCAGCACTGTCAAGTCGTTCAAATTTCACTTTCAAAACTTTGTTATTAAAATGTATCTAAAGGATATAGTCTATAGTAAGCTTTACCAACTGCAGCAGCAGCAGCAGAAGTTTTAATGCAGTTTCATCCATATTTCACAAAATTTATACGAATGAGTCTAAGCACAAGTTGACAGCTTTGACATCAAGTTCAAACTATCTTATACTTTCTTACTCTTTTACTAATTGTAAAAGTTTAGATTCGAATTTGTCTTCTTCTGCAACAGTGAATTGCGTTCTTGATTAATTAAAAATATATTAAGAAATTATGCTAAAGGTCAAATGGTATAAGTTGAAGTTATTTGTCATTTGAAATATGTATTACGTTGCGATGGAATTTTCTTGCTTCAGTGTCTTTAGAGTTTTTTTTTTTTTTTTTAAATTAAAAAAATTTTACAATAAAGTTTACTCCTTGACAAAATATGTACCAAAATTTAATGGCTAAGATAATCAGCCTTATGAATAACTTAGACAATTTTGCAAAAAAGAAATTTGCGAACGGGCTTACAATTGTTCCATAGACACAAGCGTACACAGAGTGAAAGAATCCAAGTAAAATGTTCTCAAATTAAGCACATTTTTTTAGTTAAAAAATATGTTTAATAATATTTCTTAAGAGGTGTACCCAATATAATAACAAATTTATATCGATTTGAAAATAAATTGTGCGTATATCAAGAACGAATTCTTTTTATATTCAGGTGTGTCATGGAAACCACTACCCACAAAATTTCAATCAAAAGAGATTTCAAGGTGTCACACAAAACACTATGGGTTAGGTAGAGATTTGTAAAGTACAACTTTAAAGAATGTGTTCTAATATTATAAGGTTTTCAAATATCTCCCTTCCGCTTTTTTTGCTCTTTATTCAAATATCCGCCGTTTTGTTCGATAATCTGTTTCCATCTAGACGGCAACTTCATAATACCCCCTTTGTAGAACCCCCTCCACCTTATTTGCGTAGATCTCGGACAGTCACTTTTCACAAGCCTCTTTTGAGGCCAACTTTAACACCAACAAGGGCGTTCGCCATGTACAGGAACAGGTGGTAATCACTTGGCGCTATGTCCGGGCTATATGGTGGATGCCGAGCTCCCGTAGTTTCTGACGAGTCACCAAAAATGTGTGTGGCCTGGCGGAACACTACACCCTTCTTGTTGGCCAAATCTGGACGCTTCTGGTTGATCGCCTGCTTCAAGCGGTCCAGTTGTTCGCAGTAGATGGTAGAATTAAGCTTTCGGCCATATGGAAGCAGCTCATAGTGGATTATTCCTTTCCAATCCCACCAAACACACAACAAAACCTTCCTGGTTGTCAATCCCGACTTGGCCACTATTTAGGACGATTTACCGGCCTTCGAACACGACTGTTTTCGCTTGATATTGTCGTATGAGATCCATTTTTCATTGCCAGTAACCATCCGCTTCAAAAATGGGTTGAGTTCGTTCCGTTTCAGCAGCATATCGCTGGCGTTGATTCAGTCCAGAAGGTTTTTTTGCGTCGAAATCAGTGCGGCACCCAAACATCAGGTTTTTTTTTTTTTGTATACAGCCTTCTGCAGATGGTTTAAAATGGTTTGGTAAACTCATCTCCTGGGCGATGTCACGTGATGTCACATGCCGGTCTAACTCAATGCTTTCCATGATTTGATCGGTATTGGTCGTCACAGGTGTTCCGGCGTCTAGCTTATCCATGGTGAATCGTCGAAACCATTCCTCCACGGTTCAAAGTGATAGAGTACCATCTCCCAAAACACCATTAATCTCACCGAATGTTTCTTTAGCGGATTTGCCTTTAACGAAGGAAAACTTCAAAATAGCTCAAATTTCGGTGTTAGTGAACTTTATGCTTACACGTCTATAACTTTTGAACGCAGTAATCCAAACTAATCATGCATAGCGTCGTTTTGTAGGTTATGTTAAGACCTTTCAAATGATATTATAGTATTGCCCGATACGAGCTCTGACAACCTTATATTAAACAACCATATCAAGTAAGAGATAGAAATATATTTGATAGTCGGCGGAAATTTTACCATCTTTGATGAACCGTTTATATATTCTTATTTCTTAGTTTATCTTAAAAGTATTTCGTAGAGTTCCTTTTTCTGTAAAATAATATAAGAACAAGCAAGAACGTTAACTTCGGAAGCACCGAAGCTAAAATACCCACCACACGAAACTTTATTCATTTTCTTGAAAAAATAAAAAAAATAGAAGGTGAGTTTGTATGGGACTATATGTTATAGTGGCCCGATCCTTGTCATATCAATAGAATATTTATAGGATAACAGTAGAAGTGATTTTACACAGATTGGAGTGAATATATCCATAAATAAGAACTATTTTCATACAAAATCTGAAAAATGGGCGCTTGGTTTGTATGGGGGCCATATCAAAAAATTGGGCGTGGCACCTTTCTTTTGAAATTGGATGTCATTAAACTGCTTTTATCCATATTTGTAGTAAATACATTTACAAATAATAACAATTTTCATACAAAAAATCGAAAAAAATGGTAAGTTTGTATGGGGGCTATATCTAAAAATGGGCGTGGCACCTTTCTTCTGATGTTGGATTGATGGATATTGGATTAAAAGTGTTTTTACCCGATTCGTATTCAAAACATTCAAAAATAATAACTATTTTCACACAAAAAAATCGAAAAAAATGGTAAGTTTGTATGGGGGCTATATCTAAAAGTGGGCGTCGCACCTTGGTTCTGCCATACAAACTGCCTAGGAACACAAAAAGCTTAAGTTTAAAGTTTTAGGTCAATATCTTTAAAACTTTCCGAGAAAAACTCATTGCAACAGACAGACAGACAGACAGACAGACGGACAGACGGACAGACAGACGGACATGGCTAGATCGATTCGTCTCGTCGAGCTGATCAATAATATATATACTTTATGGGGTCTCCGATGCCTCCTTTAATGCGTTACAAACTTTCCGACAAACTGATAATACCCTTCACACTATGTGTGGCGGGTATAAAAAGATTATATTAAAATGAAAATGCCACTCAAGAGTTTTTCTACACAAAAAAAAAAGCGCCGTTAACTAATTTTAATACTTCACTTCAAGTGTTTGCATTCATCATTTTGTGAATGGTTCAATGCTTCAGCCGCTTTTCCATTCAAATGCACTTGCATATCCGGAATAGTATTACAATCGTATTATCGCATTTGCAAAATATCATTTTTTTATAGATTTGTTGTATTATTTTCGCACTCGTTTCGAAGCGATTTGCTTCCGCCTGTTAAATTTTTTATATATTTTTATATATTTTTGTGCTACCATAAATTTTTGTGCAACCAATATATTTTTTATAACATTTATCAATGCGAATATATAAAATCGAGAATAATATTTTTTTTATTGTGTTTTTAGCGTCTGTCTGGCAGTCTTTTTTTTTTTTGTGCTAGTTGGCTGCCTGCGAACTTTGGATTTAAAACGACTTAAATCCATTTCAATATCCATCCGCACAAATAAACCTAATTCG
This sequence comes from Leucophenga varia, assembly GCA_018903435.1. Classification (NCBI taxonomy): domain Eukaryota; kingdom Metazoa; phylum Arthropoda; class Insecta; order Diptera; family Drosophilidae; genus Leucophenga; species Leucophenga varia. The sequence goes on along the minus strand of JAEIFJ010000117.1, from coordinate 594,282 downwards.
TTTTTTCAGTTTTTATTTTTGATACTACACACAGCGCTACAGTACACTCGAAATGATATTTCTAAATTCATGGCAGAGCAATGAATAAATTCATTCGTTTAAAATGAGCACAAATAGATGAAAAAAATGTTTTTTTGTATATATACGCCGGCATAAAAAACAAATAAATCAATTTGCGTTGGCATGCGAAATGCTGTGGAAAACTCTTCAAAATTCGTTGAATAAAAAAAAAAAGAACTTTGAAAGATAAAACAGAATGAACGGACAGACTGAAAGATGATAATATGACAATCCTAATGGTTTAACTCAATCGCTTTTTATTTTGGCACTTAACTTCTACTGCTCTCCAGTTCTTCTGCTGTGACTTTCAGCGGTCATGAATTCGAAGATATACTCTTTCGGTAACCATTTTCCTTTTTTGTTAGCTCGTAAAGAAAAATTCAAGTCAAAAGAAAAAAAAAACTCAACTAAAGACACCTTGGGGAGAAATTAATACAATTGTCGGCGTTGTGTGGTGTTGATGAAATTTGCTATTTGCTGAAAAGAAAAAACTGTTCAGTTGAGCAGTAGCATTGAATGAGTTTTCACAGTTTCAGCTAACTGAAATTCATTCTTTCTGTCTTTGAACTGCAAATGGAGCTTCACTAATTGGAATTGTGCTAATTACTCTGAGAGGGAGTGAATCATTTTGGCAATGACATTGGGATTAAAGCTTCACAGTTTAATACGTAAATACAGAAATGTGTGTGAATTTTATTTTAAATTGGATTAAAGGATTAAACGCTGGAAATTTTGTGCGTATAAAAAAGGAAATTAAGAGCGACTGTAACTTGATCTAGGAACACATGAATACGAATGTTCCTATTGGTTCTACTACAATACACAATGTTAGCTTGTATTGAGAACAATCGTGCTAAAATGGTTCTTGTTATAAAAGCAAATGTTCTTGAAATGAGAACGAATGTTCTCATACTAACAATAACAATTCGTTTAAAATTTTTGAACACATAGCACACAACAAGTTCATACAATCAATTAATTGGGTTGATAAAAGTTTTCATATTTATACATATCGGCTAAACATAAAAAAAGTTGGGTTGGGTGAAATAAAGTGTCCCTCTCAAGTCATCAACATATCCGCTTTGAACTACCAGGAGCAATGGAGTTACTTCAAAAGTCTGCCTTCCAACGAAAATAGACTGGCACCTAATTAATCAATTAGCAGAATCTAAAATGATAGTATTAACATAACACACATGTACCATATATACCATCCCTGGCATTGATCCAGACCCAGACTGGGAGAATGGTACTCCATGTGCGGAACCATCAAACAGATACTGGTACACTGATGCGGTTATTTTCAGGCGCAATACTAAAATCTCGATTGCAGTGGGTGCCTGGAACTGGGGTTTTCAATTAGAGTTCCACGCCTTTAAAGTCTGCGCCCTCCATCTTCGGGACAAATGTACAAGAGAGGCTTAACAGTATTTTCAGAGAGTTAGGTGCCTGTTAGAAAGCTAAATTCATGAACTTTTTGTTAAAAGTTTGCTCTGGAGTATTATCTGTGGGACGTAAAGTCAATCAATGCTGGGTTTTTGGTCAGAGAGGAATAGACGGAAATGAATTTGCAGACAAGCTAGCCAGAATAGGCTGAGTCAGTGCTTCGGCAACACTCTCCATCTATGTCCCAGCACTGGTCGCACCTTTCTGGCCAACGGCAAGCTAAGCAACTATTTAGCAATGTTTTCCAAAATCCAGTACACATTTCAGTTGCTCTGAATTAGGGCTATTAACTTGGTACCTTAGAAGCCACAACGTATTAAGATTCCATCTTAAGGAAATGGGTTCATCTTCTGAAACAGAGAGTAGACTCTGTCTGGAGCTGATGAAACCAGTTCTGCCTTGGACACAATTTGATTACACTCCCCAACTAAGGTAATGCTTAGGCTTATCAAAGCGTCAGTAAGCGAATTTGATCTGATAAATTAAACATACTGGGTCAGGGTACAATAGACCTCTATATGGTCGTTGTGCACATTTTTCCAAATAGGAAGCACGTCTTCATCCGTTCTTAAGGGCTTTGTGGAGTCATTTGAAGACTTTATTTGAAGACTCAAGGTCAAGACACTACGTTAAGATTTTGTAATTATGCTTATGGGCTTAGATCAATAGTCTGGAATGAAGAATATAGAAACGGAATATTAACATAAATATATGAAATGAAGCTACGAGTTTACATTCTACGAGCTATTTCTTCTTTTTCAAAAATTATTCAACAAGAATTAATTGGAAGCAACATATTGTCCATGACACTTCATTCACAACATAGCTACAATCGACAATTAATCTTTAATCGTAAACAAGCATTCAAGATTTATTTACCACTTGATCTTTCAATTCAATTTGTCTTGTATTCGAATCATTGATTGTAGTTGAAAACGTACTCATTTCATTCGTTATACGAGTGTACACACAGCTTAGAGTTTAACAATAATCCGTACCGACGTATGTACGAGTAGATACATACTCGTATGCATGTATCTATGGCTTTGTACGAGTATAAATGGCAAAACCAATTACAATGCCACATTAAATGTTGCTAAAACATTTCAATTCATGTACAAATGTACATAATCGTATATGAGCTTGTGTTGGCTTTAGACAATCATGTTTTGACACTGACTTGTGTCATTAGGACAGCTAACAAATATACTCTTTTAGTTAGACAATTAGTCGGACAGTGAAACGGACAAGCAGTCTGCCAGTTAGTTAACAATTGTACTTTGTGACGTTTTAATTTTTCCGTACTTAGACAGTAAGTGTCACGGCCAGTTGCATTTCGTTATGTTTGTATTTTTGTTTTGTATTTTACTTATTTGTGGCTAAACAGTTTATCAACAATTTATAGCATTAATTGCAACCATATAATGATTGGCCATTAGATTGTATAGAACTATTGATTTTTGGTTAAATACAATTACTTCCAAGAAAACATAAAGCACTTTTTTCTTTTTACGATTTTTAAAAATATTACTTATGTCTCAACGCGTTCAAGCTAAACCCCTGAAGACATCAGAGGAGTCTCTCTTAATGAGCATTCCGATTCATAATAAAGTCTATTGTACTCCAACCCAAAAAAATAGCTGGGTTCGATATCTTAAAATTATCTCAGCTTCATTGAATATCTTCAATTGAAGTTTCTCTAATCGAATCAGTGGCTAGGACACAGTATCTAAGCTGTGTGAATCTGAATCTGGGCAGTGTCGGACATTCGCAAGAGTAAATATGCAATGGAGTTTTGTCGTCCTACAGACAGAGTCGTCACTCAAGATTCTAGGGACAGGCCTATTTTATTGAGATGAGATCTCAAACGACAATGACTTGGTCACTAATGAAGTCTTGCAAGACTTGTCATCCAAAAAGTCGTGCCAGACATGTCACGCATGAAGTCTTGCAAGACTTGTCATCCAAGAAGTCGTGCCAGACATGTCATACATGATGTATTACAAGACTGGTCATCTAACAAGTCGTGTATGACATGTCATGCATGAAGTATTGCAAGACTTGTCGTTCAAGAAATCATGCAAGACATGTCATCCAAGACAACTCCAACATTTGTATGCAAATGTCGTCAACGATTTGTATAGTATGGTGCTGTCGTCGGTATGTCATCGAGAAGAGAGACTAGTCATCAACGCAAAATTGATGCCGCGTTACAGACTTTCCCGCTGGGTATTGTAACCTGTGAGAAGCATAATTACGACTGAGCTCTGAGAAAAATTTTTCGGTAAAATGAACGAGCTTACTAGCTTGCCGAAGTCCTGACCTGGTTAATGCAAACAATTTTCGTGAATAGAATTTCTAAAGAAGCTATCAATAAAGTGTTTGATCGTAGCCCAACTAAGTCTGCAGAAGGACTAATAATGGGTGTTGTACTAGAGCCAGAACTGGCAAATTTATTGGCTTATAAGTCAGGGTTCCGGGAAACGTGTTAAAATGTATCAATACACTGAAGAACTAATCTAGCGGAAAAGTCCAAGAGGCGTGCGCTATAATAGCTGCTTGACTATTCCAGAAAATTGTAAAGTTTGCAACACGAGGAAACAAGTCCAGAGGGTAAAGATTTCAATGGCATGATACTCAGATTGGAAGACAGTGTGCATTAGACCCATTGCTGCTTAATTTACTGGAAAGTGTTTTTGTACTCAAAATGATTATTTTTTTTGGTATTTTTAGGAAATTTTATTCAAATTATTTGCGAGTCTGAAGGTACCATTATAAAAATTTTTCTAAATTCCTTTCTCCTAATTAACTCTAGTTTCAGAGAGAAAATTGAACTGGAAATTTATTCGAAAACTAAACGAAATTAGACGTTTTATTAAATTCATAAAATATTTCATTTTTTTTTATATCCACTCAATTTCTTGCATTTCTTTATTACTGCTTATGACTAAATTCAATTTATATAAAATGAGATTCCATTAAAAATGAAAGTATAAATAAAGACTTAACCCAAATTCTACTCAAGACAGCACAAAGAAAGCACACACACAGAGAGACCGAGAAAGTGAAAGAAAGAAAGAAAATGCCACAAACAAAATGAGCAATTTTTCGGTATTTTACATGTGAACAATAGAAAATTTCTACTTATTTGCCTAAAATGTTTAACCTTTTCCGTTTATTGTGTCGTCCCGCACAAGGCTCAAAGCAATACAAAAGCAACGTCATAGCGTCATAATGTATTCAGTATTTAGGGGCCTAGAAGGATAAGGTTAATGCTTGTTGGGCAATGAAAAAAAAATGCCATGGCTTAGAGCGCTACACGCTCATTCACTCACTCACTGACTTAGTTACTCAGTGGCTGGCTGGTTGGAAGTCGCCTAGTCGCCTATGCTGTCGTTATGACATTATTTACGCTAATGTTGCCTTTGTGCTTTGAGCAAAAATTCTTGGCATGAATTGAGCGCGACCATTTCAAAGGAGCATAAGTGGAAAAAAAAGTTTATATAAAAATAAGCTACACTACAATGGATTTTCTGTTAGTCTTAGGCAAGAAAACTACCAAAAAATACAAAATCACACATCTAATCAGATATTTACGCTAAAGAAGCTGAAAAAACATGGAACAAAAGAACACGAAACATTTTTAACGGAAGCCAATAAGACACACCGGAAAAAGGTAAACGGAAACAACAGAAGATGAAACACAAACACACACATACACATGTTTATTTCTTTATTTGTTTAACAGTGAGAGAGAGAGAGGGGGTGGAGGGTGTATATAGCACATAACAACTATTATATTGCTATTGAGATTTGAGTTAACATGAAAAGCAGTAAAGCTTGTGTAGGTGTGTGTGTGTGTGTGTGAAAATAAATGACGAGCGTTTAAGTCGAAATCCCTTAACGTAAAATGGCTAAATCAATATGGCAGCAGCATTTCCTTTATGGCTTCCATGTATCTACATATTAAAATTGTTGTGTATGTGTGTGTGTGTGTGTGTGTGTGTGTGTTTTATTTGCTTTTATTTTATTAATGCTTGCATGTATTTATGCAATAACACAAATCTAAGATGACAGAGTTCGTTTATAAATAAATGTCGCCTTGCGACTGTCGTTTTTTTTTTTTTTTTTTTTGGTTTATAAAACCAGTGTCAAATAGCACATAAAACTTCTCGACTTTGGCTGTTTGTGCTTAATTGGCACATTTATCACAAGCAATATTTTATTTCATTGTAACACACATTTTTGGTTTTCTTTTTTTTTTTTTTTTTTTTTGCTACTATTGCAGCGGATTCACGGATTAAGCGTTTATATGTGTCATTGTATATCGTATATATTGCATAAATAAAAGTGTCAAAAATGTATGCGCATAAATTTTGAAGAGAAAAAAATAATAAATGTTATCTTTCATTTTAAGTATTATTGGAATTTTGATATATTTTTTTTTTTTTGTATATTGTTGATCTACATATCCTATGCGGCAGCATAGGATATGTCTGTTGCTGTTTAACCATTTGCGAATGCAGTTAGGAAATAGCAAATGTTGTTGACAGCCAACATGCGACAGCGTTTCGCCACAAGTCTTGTTAGACATTGCATTTTGAAAATTAACATAGATCTTCCCTCAATTAAAAGCTTCATAAGCAGACGGACAGACGGACGGACAGACAGACGGAAACTATTAGATCGACTCGTCTCGTCGAGAAGACAAGTAAAAGAAGTTTCTAATATGGTACACGAAGCAGGAGCGGATAAAAATGTGTAAATTAGTATGGGAGCTATACCTAAAATTTCTTTTAACCCTACCCATATTATGATATTTCATTGGAACTATCATAGGCATAATGTATACTAAAGTTGAAGTTCCTAGAATAACCAACAAAGAAGTTTTTATGTAGAAAAATAAAAATGTTAAAGTTGGTTTGCATGAGAGCTACCCCTTAAAATGGAACCAGAGAACAACCGTTTGTAAGTGACTACTCGACGAGCCTAGGAGAGTCTAAATTTCAAATATGTATGCTCGAATATCGCTTACAGTCTCCGAGATAATCGAATTCATACGGCATACACCATGACAGATGGACAGACGTAAAGTCAGACATAGATCGACTCTATCAATACTGATCAAGAATCTACCATACCTTCTTCTGCCTATTACATACATTTGCACAAACTTAATAAACCCTTTTTCTCGGATACAGGGTATACAAATATTAATTTGAAGCATTATTTGATATTCAATACAATTTTTAATACCGAATAACCGGTTTTTGGGAGTAAACGTTTCCCAGTTCCATCCCACTGATACCGGCACTATCACGATATCTCCTTTAACGCCTTACAAACTTTCGAATAACTGTTAAATCTGATAAAAATGCTCTTATCTGTGAACTATGCCATGAGCATCCTAAAGAACCGCCGCTAGTTGGCATCTTGACATTCTTCGAACTCAATTCCATGTACAGACTTGACAGTTTCCTAGACTTCAGTGTATTGCAATGTTTCTACGATTCGTTCACTGTTACACAAGAGAGCTAAACATGGAAATGATCAAAAGCTTTACTCTGCATTCCATTTTCAGTGAAATATAAACCCATTTTAATGTAACATGATGCTTCGATTTATAGTTGATTTTCTATACTCCCAATACGGTAATTCGACCACTGAGTCAAAAATGAGGAGTCAATAATGCTGAGAATATCATAACCAAGTGTACGGTGCAAACAATAGCTCCAACTTGTATACCTGATGTATCATAACAAGTCGTAGGTCAAGATCATAACGCTGAAATTTTCCATTAAAGTGAATGCGCACAGCTCCTATTGCTGATCCTCCTTACGCAGCGACGGACGTCCTCTCTGCCGCGCCCCTTCCGATTTGATTCACGTCTTGCTTATAAACTTTTCTTGCCGGAGCTTCTATGTCCGTCCATCCGACACAAGTGACCAGCCCAGGACAGCCTTTTGTATTGGATGTTCCTGACTAGTTCGATGTCGGCATATAGCTCGTACAGCTCAGCGTATACGGAACTCATTTCCCACTCCCAAAGATTTTTCGAAGTATCTTCCTCTCAACACGCCCAACGCCGACTTATCCGATCCTCTCATGAACCCATGCTTCTGAGCCATACATCAGGACCGGCACTATTACAGCGTCTTGTAGAACTTTAATCTTTTTTTTTCTGGACAGCACTCTACTTCGCATTTGCTTACCGAGACCAAAATAGTTACGGTTAGCAAGAGTGATTCTTCGTTCAATATCCTGACTGGTGTTGTTGTCGTTGTTTAGTCGAAGTTTTCTACAGCCTCAAGGCTGAAGTTCTCTGTACTCAAAGACCGTCCACGCCATGTAGACCGTCTGCGGGTGGATACTAAGTACATCGTCTAGCTCTAGTCCCATATGACGGACCTTTTTTCTATGTTTGAGAAAACCCCGGCTGTTGAATGCCTGTCTCAAAATGGAAACAAAAAAAAAAAAACATCTATAATTAAAAATAGCAACAAATAAAAAGCTGTTAATCGATAGACATGATGCAATTAAATCACGTATTCCGCCACTGTCTCTTTCTAACTTAGTAGCAAATTTTGTTGAGTATGCATCTTATGGTGAATTTATATAATTTCACCTTATAAAAGTCTATTTTTCTGCTTCTTGATTTTAGGTAAAAAGCTAATAAAATTCAAAAGCTTAATATGTTACTTAACTTGGTATCATTGCATCCTGATATTCCATTTTTTAAGTAATTTGATAGTCAAAGAGGAACACTCAACTTTATTCACTACTAAAAAAAAAGATAGCATTTTTTAAGTTCGAAAATAAATTATTTACGTTCTTTAATTTTTTGACTTTTTCAATTCCTGTCAGCAGATTGCATTCCACAATTTTTCAGCTAAATATTTAAACGGTCGTTAAAAAAAATAAAATCAAACTTTAATGACAACCATTAACTGTGAAAAACTTTTGCCACAAAATATAATTGACTACCGTTCAAACTTTAAATGCTTTAATCAGCGTCAGCGCAGCTGCAAAAAAAAAAAAAAAAATGTGCAAAGGGCAAGCCTACGAACGAACGAATGAATGAACTACCAAGCGTCGAAGCGTACAGCAATAATAACTTGCATGAAATGCAAACGCAGCATATAGCATCACATCACAGGAAATGCCAAGCAATGCATACCCAACCGACGAACAGCATTTCCGGCGGACGCAAGATGAAAAACGAGCAAGAAGTAACCGACGACCAAACGACCGAGCGAGCAAAGTCAGCAGCGGAAACAGCCTCTGGCAGCCGCAATGCGTCAACAGAACAGAACAGAACAGTTTTCAATAGCTTCAATAGGCTGTGCAAAGTTTTTGGGCTGGTTAATGGGCGTAATATTGGGCGTGGCATGTAGTTGTTAATTAAAAGCGCTGTCACCGCTCAATAAAATCATTACACTGGCCCTGGCAGTTACATGAACTGCATAAAAGTTGCATGCTGCTACAGTTGCATTCAATGAATGGAATGAATCGAATGAAAGAAATATGCCGCAATTTATTTATTTATTGAACTCAATGCATATGAAATATGAAAGATGTTTGTTTTATTTTTATAAAAGATTGAATGTGTTTGGTGTTGGATCAATCCATTTTATGTTTTTGCGGTTTACAGGTGCGTAAAAAACAAATCCAATAAACGAATGCAAACAGCGCGTAGTGCCATGTCGGATTGCATCAAAGCGGATTTATTGCTTCTAATAACAGCAACTGGCGGAAACGGAAGTGCGGAAGTGCGGCAGTGAAATGGCAGCTTTAGCAATGGCGTCACATGCTGCTGCGCCTCATTTACATATTAATTGCGTGTGTGGTAACCATAAACTTATTGAGGGCAAACTTTTGGCAATTTGTGCAAACGGATTTTCGTTTGTTAGACACGCTGACGCTGATTTAAAATACGCTTCAATGCGTTCATTGCAATTCGCCTGCAGCATGTGTGTATGTGTGAATCAGCTGTTATTATAAGGATTACATTAGCTGCGATTGCATAATTTTACAAAATTCAGTGACAGGCTTAAATCCGTTGTCAGTGTTCTTTGCCAACTTACACACACATACATATACAAGTGCCATAAATTTGTGTATGTGTTTTGCATAAATATTGCTATTTCGATTTTGTTTATACACATAAACTATGAAAACTCAGGTGTGGAATAATGTTCAAAATATTTTGTGTGCATAATTAGCTTTCTATGCAATGTAGACTTTGGTACGTCGCCTCAGGTCAATAGTTTTGTATCGAAAATACCATGTTTATTTTGTACATAAAATAATGTTTGTAATTTCCATATATGTGCGTGAATGGCCTCACAAGCGTCTGCCGATCTGTGCCTTACGCAGAATAGTGCACCTACATTTACTCAAACTTCAATACTTGATGTTAACTCAATTGAAGATATCTTCCTCCCAACGTAGCGATAGATATACTTAAGTTTTTCACCATTTTCGCCTTTTGTTCCACTTCCAATTTGTATACTGAATGTGGATGATTACGTCGAAATCTTCCAACTCTGATGAATGACAGCATAAAAAGGCTGATGTGTGTTGATTTATTATTTTAGAATTTATTTTGGATAATTTCATCATTTAATACAGCGAGGAATACTTCAAAACCCTTTGACTTCTAAGCAAAGTACGCCATGGCTGCATCCTCTCATCAAGAATACCAGAATACGATGGACGATGACTGACAAACTTCAGTACCTCGTCTAAACTGACGACATTTGCCTTCTTCTGAGCTAAAAACGATCACGTGGAAAACTCAAGCCCTCAGCCTTAGTCTTAGTCTTACAGGACCGACCCGGTAGAGTTGTAATCGATGGGTGACAAATCGTGATGTTTGAGAACTACACATACCTAAGCAGAAAGATCAGAATCAGACGATTGGATATGGATTTGAAATACACTTTGTACATAACACGAAAAGGCATGCAAAGGAATCCTCTTGATGGTACAGATCGAAGAAGAGGATGTCCCCGAGTGTCAAGGAGGAGCGACGGGAAGGACTTAAAAGAAAAAACTGCTATTAGAGCTTCTTCGGAAATGAGATAAACTAAAAATACAATATTTGACACTACAATTTGCATTATTCAGAAAGTTATGGTCCAAAATCAATATCCGGCACAAAACACCCCAAAATCACTTAGTTTTAAACATTTTTCGAACCAAACTCAGTCTATAAAAACTACATTTGGGGAAAGGAATCGGCTTATGTTGTAGGCCACTGATTTTTTCGGGCTTTTCGTCAAACGATGTTGACCCCATAAAACATTTATATTCTTCATAAGCTCAATGAGATGAGTCGATCTAGCTACGTGCGTCTTAAAAGATATTGTCTGAAATTCGAAACTTAAAATATTAAACTAAGCATGTCACATCCATTTTTTAGGCGTAACCCCCATAAAAAATTTTTGATTAGTCTTGATTAGTTTGAGGAATATTATTATTTTTATTATTATTGTTAATATTGATTTTTAGAGTGCAATATAAACGATTTAATTATCGTTTCAATAATTTTTGTTTACAAAATGTTGACGCATGACAAGAAATAAAAAAGTGTGAATGGTTAAAAAACAAGTGTAATAAAAAATGTGTGATTGGTTTGTGTTAAGAAGCAAATTTTTGGGTATATGTAAAATTATTATTGTTTAAATTATGGTTTCATTGCTCTTCAGGTAAAAAGTTTCATTACAAATCGAATCTCCGGATGAGTCAATTTGCGACAGACTCTCATCAGCGTTAAGCGTTACCGGACGTGGTGTTCCATTCTGAACACAATGTTCATTTTCAAAGCCAATATTATTCACTTTATCGTTCATGTCAGCATTCGATTGCTCATTTTCTACAAGTTTGCCCACTAGAGGAAACTTTTCCAATAATGTCAGCCATAATTCCATGTTCTCGTCTGCACTCATTCCCAATTTTTTAGCTTCATAGTAAACGTAAGGAGTTATATCAATTCCTGCCAACTCTTCATGAAGACCGCCAGGTCCATAGTCTCCATCGGCTTGTGAAACGTCAAAAATTTGTTGTTTTAGCGCAACAAGATATCTGGCGTCTTCATTGTTTGAATTGTACTGCGCCAATTTGGTAAGCGTCATATTAGCCTTGAGACGCGGCAATGGATCGCACTCGATTGGAGGATCTTCGTTCTCTGGTTTACGCTTGTTGTAGCGTTGCTTCAATTTAATGCAAATAATAATCATTATGGCAGCGCCAATGCCGAGTGCCGCCTCTGGATTAGTGAGATAATCGAGTAAATATTTGTTTTTGATCCATTTAGATTTCATGCAAACAGACATTTCGTCGTTGAATTTGATTGGATCCATCTTTACTTTTCGTCAGAACCAAAAAAAAAATATTCTATCGCTACAAATTATTTAAGTGAATTTTTTTGAAAATGAAAGCCTACTGTTTTAAATTTTTTAGAAATAGCAAAAGCTTATTTTTAAATTTTAAATACTATCAGGCATGTTCCCGAACTCGCTTTATTTTACGATACACGATTTAAGTAAATTCGTTCGATTTTAAATTAAATGTGCTCCGACAAACGCAAAAGTAGTGTCTCATTTCCAAAACGTTTCTATGTGTTGTTTATGATAAAAACTTATATCGATTACAAATTCAAAGTTTATCGGTCTTACTAAATCGCAAATTGTTCTGCTTTGACGGGAGCACGGCTGCCAGAGTTAAATAGAACTTGGTCGTTTTGGATTCTAAATTTAATAAATTATTTTTTTTATTGGGCTTCTTAAAGAACAACCAGATAAAGAATAAGATATCGGCGTTCAAAACTGTCGGCAAAGATGCACCATCATCACCAGCTTTTGGAACCGTAATGCTTTTATGTTTCGCTACCTGACAGAAAAAATGCTCACGATTCACAAGCTTTGAATACGATCGTGGAGCTGCTATCGGAAAAATGCAAAACGGTTTATAGATGCGCAATTGACTCTACGTCATCTTGTTCAGGCCTTGTTGCAATTATACCAAGGTTAGTATTCCGTCACTGTCTCTTTCTAATTTGCTAACCAATTTTGCTTACTATGGTGAAATTTATGGTGAATTAATATAATTTCACCTAATATAGTAAATGTCAATTTTTTTTTTTTTTTGATTAATTTTAAAATTAATATTTTTGAGATAAACGAGCAAAAGTAAATATAAATTTATTCTTTTCAAAATTTCTCCCCACATGTCGTGGTGTTATTATATATAATTCACCACAAGCTAAGTTGTCAAATTTATGTAAGCAAAGATTGTCGGAGTACTTCACCGGGTATAATTGCATCATGATTCACGCTATATGACTGTGAAAAGGGTGTTGATGAATAAAATATATACATATTTATTAATTCGGGACTATAGCAATATATTTTAAGGTCCCAAGGATCATACTTTGTATTTGTTACATATTTTTATAATTCTAAGATTTTTCATTTTACACTATTTCTGAGCAGCCAACAACTTTACCAGGCTGCTTGAATGTTAAGCAGAAGTGTCAGAATGACACGAGCAATTTTTCAAAGATTTTATACAGATATACATTTTCAATTAGTTGAAGCGAGAAAGCAATTTACTGAATTCACCGAACAATTATTACTGCTAGCGGCAGCTCTGCCGATATCATTGCGCTTAATATTTTTTCTGCTAGAAAGAAAATTGCTTGAAACACTTCTGACTTCTATTATAAATAAAAAGTAGGTACTGCGAACTTACTTACACCAACAATGTTTTGGCTGTCATAATCATCTAACAAAAATACCAAAGTTTGGCATTTTTTAATAAATTTTTTTTTTTTTCGTCAAGTTTTAACTTTTTTAAAACATATTTTTAATTGGTCAAATAATTTTCAAAAAAAAAAAAAATGTCCGTGTCATTCTGAGCTGACATTAAATGAACAAAAAAGAAAACAAACTCAATTAAGATTTTAATTATTTACATTTCTCGTTTCACATTATAATACCACAAATTTAATTTTTAATTCACCAAAAAATTAGGTACCTACACTGTCAATCTGAACTCAATTAGACGGCAAGTTTTTTTTTTTTTTTTTTATATAATTACAATAAAGTCAAAGTCCAAAGAATAAACGCATTATGTTAATGCCAACAAAGTAATTTTACTCAAACTACTTGAAAATTGAAAGTGACAACAATAATTTTGTACGCAGTGAATAGACTTAAACTGACAAACTGAAAAGCTAGATGCAGCAGAAGCAGATAAAATTACATATAGACAGACGGACGGACAGACAGAGCTGACAGATAAATATAACAACAAAAGCTACTAAGCTTACGCAAAGGTAAATTGCTGTTGACATAATCACTAGTAGCAATTGTTGTTGTTGCTTGTACAAATGGAAAATATTCCAGTAAACCAACAATATCCAGCAACAACAGCAACAACAACTGCAGATGCGGTTAAATTAGAGCAAATCAAAAGCAACCAACAACCAAATAGTCAGTGAAAGTAGCAACAACAACAACAACAACAAAATGACAAGGCCGTGTTGCCAACTATAACGACTATGGCCAACGAGCATAGTTACTGTCAGTATCAGGCAACGTAGTTGTAGTTGATGTGGATGCTGATGATGATGATAATAATGTACGTAATAGCCTAGAATAGTGAACTGCTTTATACTGAATAGATGAGTTGAGCAGAGTGTGAACAGTGACAGCAACCAAAAACAATTGCTATTTGTTGCTATTGTACTGCGAATAAGCTTAGAAATCAGTAGCATGTCCTTTGGTTGTTGCCAGCAGGCACGTAGCTCGAAAAATATTTTTAAGGGGATGCGAAAAAAGTTGTAACTTTAAAATTTTTTTAAAAATTTTAACTTATTAAATAAAATTACTAAAAGCCACATTTTGCTAGAAGAGCAATAGAAGACATGTCATGCATGTAGTCATGCAAGACATGTCATGCATGAAGTCATGTAAGACATGTCATACATGAAGTCATGCAAGACATGTCATGCATGAAGTTATGCAAGACATGCCTTGCATGATGTCATGCAAGACATGTCATACATGAAGTCATGCAAGACATGACATACATGAAATCATGCAAGACATGTCATGCATGAAGTCATGCAAGACATGTCATGCATGATATAAAAATAACGGAAAAATATAATTTTAAAAAATTTACATTCATCCAAAACCCCCCTCCTCGCTTAGCTACGTACATGAATGTTTGTTCGGTCTTTGATAATACTGGCTATTCGCTTGTTCGGTTGGCTGATTATGCGTTACAAGTCAACAAAGATTTATCAGGTAAATTAGATATGCTCAGCTCACAGACAGATGTTTTTTTGACGTCATTTTAGTCGACTCGACTCGAATCGAGAGTATATATACAATTGTTGTACAATTAAATCACATAATCGAATTAACCACTTTTTGGTGTAATTGTGCGCATTAAACTGTCCATTCATAGTCCAAGGCAGACTGACTGGTCAGAGCATCAACAACAACAACAACAACAATAAATAAAATTGTAATGTTCAGACAGCGCCTTAAAGTCTATTTTATTTTCATTATACATGAATTCGCTTATTTTATTTTGTTTATTTTATTAAGTTAAACAAAGATTTAGGGCATTGTTTTAGCTGTTGCTGACTCCACTTGAGCGCCACGATTTATTATATTGCTTCGCTCGTAAATTGTTAAAGTCAAAATAGGCCATTTTTATTGTATTGTATTTTGCATTGTGGTACTCTGTACCATACAGCACCTACGTACTACAATTGCCTATCTTCAATCTCATTTACTGCTGCCTGCCTGCTACTGCTTGAGCCATTGTAGCGCTATTGTTGTTTTATTGTTACGCACTTTAGTAGCCTCCAATTAAATACGCTACGCAGTTTTATGTTGCACAGTATTTTAAAGAGTATTGAATTTTGTCTTTAGCAGGAAATCCAACCTTCTTAACCAGCGGGAAAGTCATCAGCGCAGCATTGATTCTCATACAATTTGTTGTCAACATTTTCATATAAAAGTCGAAATGTCTTGCAAGACATGACTTGCATGACATGTCTTGCATGACTTAATGCGTCACATATCTTGCATGACTTCATGCATGACATGTCTCCTATCGATATTCTATCAAAATTTGGCGTAGTTTACAAAGTTGAAAAAGGTATAAAGTATTGGCTAAATTCAATTGATAATTTTCCCGAACTGTGACATGGTACTGTGCAAATGGTAACACAAACGACGAAATATCATCAAGCGGTCACTAGTGATCATGACATCACGACCTCTGAGCAAAGTCACACGCAAAACCGACCAAAATCTTATTTTAAGTAATTATTATAATTAATTTTTTTTTATCGATTAAATGGATCAATCGATTCAATAGTAAAAAAAAATCGATTAAATTAAAATTAAAATTTAAGTAAATTGATATTTTCCAAAAATTTGACCCTTTTCCTCATTTCTAATGTAAGCTAAAATTGGAAAATTTGCTGAAAAAATATCGATAATATAATGCCGCATTTCCACTGAGCCGCGTTAAGTTATCGCGTTAACAATTTATCGAAAAACGCGGAACGGTGTTTCCATTGCGTTTTAGCGTTAGCGTTCGAGTTAAAACAGCTGATTTTGTTTGTTATGTAGTAAAAAAATTGTACAGGTTAAAAACAATTTTTTTTTTTTTTTTTTGAAATGCAGATTTTTAATATAACGAATGGATGTAGGTGTTGTTCCTTTAGTAACTGCTGGCCAATACGAGCATGATAAGGTAATCCGTCATTTGAATATATGCAGCTGAAACTTTTATGTAAATGTTTATTTTTTTGCGGTTACTTTGTCAGTTGTTTTCATAAGTATGCGCAACTTACGATTGCCAAATTATTCAAACCGATAAGAGAAATCGGCTTGAAATCGGTGTGAAATCGGTTTGAACGCGTGTTATCGAAAGTCGCGTTCAAAACTAACGCGACTTTTTTCCATACCTAACTGCCTATCTTTTTTGTATACGATTTAACGCGAGTTTGTCGAGTTTTTAACGCTAACGCGGAACGCGGCCTAATGGAAACGGGGCCTTTTAATCCTTTTCCCCACTTCTAATGAAAGCAAAAATTTTAAAATTTGGTGTAGAGAATAGCAGTTCGTAGCACATATATGCACCCCATTATTCATCAGGTCGTTAGATTACTCTTCTCTTTACCAAATATGAACTTTTTTCTTCAATTCTAAGCTGAATTTGCTCAATAGCTCAAAAAACTATTTGCTGGTGATATTTTTTTATTCTTTTCAACGTTATTGAAATGCAATTGATACCGCATTTATGTATCTCAAAAAACAAACAGTTTCCCACCTTGCCCCTCTATGGTACACGTTTTCCCGGAAATGTTCACTGATTTGGCTATGTCTTCGTATTTTGGTGTATTGCGATGCTATATGTTTTGTCTGCGGATATTAAATGCTATTGAATTATGTCTTCTCATTTAGTTGAGATCCTTTCAGCATCGATCTTCAGTTACATTTTCACTATAAAAAGCTATTGCTCTTCTTCATTAAACCATAAATAAGAATGCTTTTCGATTCATACATTCGCAAAACTACATTGGAAAAATCATTGCTTCTCCAAATAATTCACACTCAGCTGATGACACATTTATCGGTTACTCAACTAATTTGCTTCATAGTGATGTGCAACGTTCGATATTCCGATTATGTATTTATGCGAAATATGTACATGTTCAATGTTTATGCTAGTATCACCGGAAAAGCATAATCCCTTTAAAAATATATTTTGGAATAGAGAAATGAAATTCGGTATACATGTTGCTAGAGCCTACGAAAAAAATGATCCATTGGAAAAATACACAGGAGCAGAAAAGTATGATTTATTTTAAAAGTGTGCGTTGGGAAATGATATAAAAAAATGAATATGATTGTGACTATACTTTTAAAATGTAGTGTAATGTAGTGTATGTTTAATATTTTTTTTTTTTTTATTTATTCGCTCTACTGCTTGAGGCTTTATGCTTTTATAATGGCTTCTCTTTCGCATGCCTCATTTTGTTCGTTATAATTTTTTTTTGGACTCCTGCTGCGCAAAAAAAAAAAAATATAAAAGAAGAATAACAAGAAAAACTTTACACCCTCGCCTATTTTTTTTTTTCTATGGCGCTTGAATTGTTAATTAATTTGCGTTATGCTTTTGTTCGTTTTTTTTTTCAATTCCCTTTTTTTTTTTTTTTTTGGGTACTCGACCGACGCGTTTTATACTTTTTATTTGTTTGTGGTTGTTTCACTTAATTGTCTTGTTGTTTGCAAATTTTGCAGGACTGTGGTTCTTTTCTGCGTTTTGTTGATTTTTATTCTTGTTTTTTTTTTTTACTTAAGCTTTGCCTATTTGAATGAAGCTTTAAACTTAATGTACTTAATTTCGTTAACAAAAAAATTTAAATACGATTTAAAAATGTTTTCAAAAAACCAAAAAAATCTGTTAACTGTTTTTTTGTAATAAGCTGCTTTTAGTTTTATGTATTCTTAATAAACAATAAGAGCAGAACAGCTTCGAATGGAATGAAATTTATCAAATCTGTTCCCGTAATAGAAATCGCAAGAATTTTAAAAGTGAAATAAAATGTATATGGAAAATAATTAGTAAAAAACCACTGACTTCCATTTGAAAATATTTTTATTTGACTCTTTTTAATGATTTCAGAGTTTATTTATAAAAAAATTATTTTTTACTCATGCCTAAACTTAATACGCTGAATATTTTGACAAAACAACAAAACTTTGCGATTTAGTCAGACCGATAACCGATAAGTTTGTAACCGATATCAGTTTTTTCATATGCAAAGCAAAAAAAACGTTGTGAGATTGAAACATTACATTTACATATGCTGCAGCACAAATTACTTGAAATCGTACAACTTACACAAATTGCAAAACCAAGTGATTACGGGAACATGTCACAAATTATAATAATTATGCAATAATTTCAACTTAAAGCTACTTTTCTAAGTTAAAATTTTTACATAATTTATAGAAAACTTATTTAGCGACATTTTCTTGTTAAAGTTAATAATAAAGTTTTATTCAGAACTCACTTTAATCTATTTTCTCATAACCACAGAAACCAACGCATAAATTTTACAGCCAAAGCATTTATGTATACATATAAAATTTTATACAAATTACTTCAATAATGTTGAGAAATCCTTTTTGTTAAATTCCTTGAGTCAACAAGAAAAATGAAGACTTACATACAACAGTTTTCAGTCATAAAGTGTCAATAAGAATGAAAAGACTTCAAGGCTACACCAAAGAACAAAAAGTTGTGTTGTCTGCTATAAAGTTAAAAAGTTATGCCTTTTGTTGTTGTTGTTGTTGTTGTTGTTCTTAAGTCCACAAAACAACATACAACTTGTAAAATTTACATGCCATTATTTTAATAAAACAAGTTTGGTAAGCAAACCAGACAGCCTAAAGTCAAATTTAGATAAAACAAAAATTAATATTTAGCAGTCAGTCAGTCACAAGTCAGTCATTTTGTATGTTGTATTGACTAAATGATTGACTGACTGAGTAAATGGCAGAAATAAATCAAGAAAAAGTAGCTTTTGGGTATAAAAAGAAACAAAATGGCGCTTAATAATGCGCTTACAAAATGGCGCTTAAATGGCTTCCGGTATGCATAGTGAACAAAAATTTAATTAATTAATTTTTTGGTCTAAAAGATATTGAAACAGACCAAGCATTCAGGTAACTAATCAAGCAGACAGCGGAGTGCTAGTTTTGATTTTATGACTTTGCCTTTCATTTCAAAATGAAAGCCTTTTGGATATCTTAGAAGTTTTTAATTGCTTTCTGCAAGTAGACTTAAAAAGTATTTTATTAAAAAAAGAAAACGTTTTCAACGAGCAAAAGGGCTGAGGAATATTGATATTTTATTGAAATTGTCTTAATTGGAATGGAATAGAATAAACGAGCTAACGAGGCGTATACGCAATATGTCGCTTAAAATGTGTGTTTGGAAATAAATAAATGAAAAAAAAATAATATTTGACAAAGCCGAAGTTTAAATATGGTTCACAAGTGTGTTACTTATAAAATAATAAAAAAAATATTCATTGAGTTTTTTCCGTTTAAGCCTAAAATAAAATACACGTCCAGAGAAAATGTCCCGTCAAGTTATACTCAACACTTCGAGCTGATTAGGAATATATGTTATTTATTAACTTTTTTTTCAATGTGTTACAAATGCCATGAAAAATGTTTAATACTATTTTTCCAACGTTTGAAGAGTGCAAAAAATTTTATATGAATATCACGTTTGTGCCTTGCTAAACGCATTTCAAATGTTTGCTTGACAATTTTCTACGTGAATAAAATAATTTAACACTTTTTTTTTTGTGGAAATAATATTGAGAAATAGTTTGTGTAAAATGTTTTGTGGCAATTGACTTTATTGTTTATTTAGGCATAAAATAACATTTAGCTTGTGTTTTTTATATTTTTGTTAAGGGATTTTAGTAATGCTGGAGATTTAATCTAAAAGGTTGAGCACGTTTTTGAAAGCTAACAAATATTAAAAATAATTTCAACATTTATTTGAAATTGATTATTTATTTTATTTTTTTTATTTTTTATTTGAGGCATTCTTCGAAACACCCCAAAATATGATTTGATGTATAAAGTTCAAATAAGGCATTAAAAGAAGCAAGAAAAAACGTTAACAGAAGCTCAAATACCCGCCACACGAAACTTTAATCATTTTCTTGAAAAAATAAAAAAATTGAAGGTGAGTTTGTATGGGGTCTACATATTATAGTGGCTCGATCCTTGTCATATCGGTAGCATATTCATAGGATAACAGTAGAAGTGATTTAACACAGATTAGAGTGAATATATCCTTAAATAAGAACTATTTTCATACAAAATCTGAAAAATGGGCGCTTGGTTTGTATAGGGCCATATCAAAAAATAGGCGTGGCACCTTTCTTTGAAATTGGATGTCATTAGAAGTGCTTTTACCCATAGTTTTAGTAAATGCATTCAAAAATAATAACTATTTTCAAACAAAAAATGGAAAAAAATGGTAAGTTTGTATGGAGGCTATATCTACAAATGGGCGTGGCACCTGGTTCTGAAATACAAACTGCCTAGGAGCACTAAAAGCTTAAGTTTAAAATTTCAGGTCAATATCTTTGAAACATTCCGAGAAAAGCGCATTGCAGCAGACAGACAGACGGACAGACAGACGGACATTGCTAAATCGATTCGTCTCATAGAGGTGATCAATAATATTTACACTTTATGAGGTCTCCGATCCCTCCCTCGTGGTGACTGTGCCGGAATGGTAAGACAAGCAAGTGGTCAAAGCGAAGGTGAAGGCTTAAGTAAGATTCCATTCGTTCAAAACAAAGCATTAAAGGTCAAAGTAAGAACTTGGTGGGCCCCCGAAATTGGAAATTAAGGGCACTGCGACTTGAGTTAAAGTTTTCTGTACCCAAGACCGAAGAACGGTTAGGTTAAGTGACCCAAAAATGATATCCACTTCTTTGATAAGCACGAGAGTATCCCCTGTCGAGGAAACTCTGATCGAGTCGGATGTAACTATACAGTGACTAAGCTTCTACATCTGCCAGACAGAGTCTACACTCGATTTCTGGGGACAGACCTATTTTATTTAAATGATATCTCAGACAATTATGCAGCTAAGCCCGCAGTAAGGTTTCGGACCAAACAAGGATTGAGAGTAGAATGATTTAGCGAGTTCGCCGGCAGTTCCATTGCCGTCCATATACCAGTGTCCAGTAAAAACAGTATACGGAAATTTTTCGATCTTGAGAAAGATATTGAATGTGTCGCAACACTGAAAAACCAACCTAGAAGAGGAAATCCATGAGGATAGTGCTTTGTTAGCTGCTGGAATCTCCAAGAAATTAGTACTGTGGACCAGAAGGTGACGGACGCAGACTTCAAACACATGAATCTCAGTTTGGAAGACAAGATCTTGATTTTTGGTCCAAAGTTTCCCGCAAGCATCATTAGCTCGTTTATGGTTAAATACCTTAGACACTTAACCGTTCACTCTGCATTACTAGGAAGCGGAACTAGATGAATCTACCCTCAGTAAATTTTGTTATTTGTCAACTAAATTTCTTAAAAATTTTCACATCTTACTGTCGACATTCCAAAATTTTTATTTATGCGAAACGAGCCGGGCTATATAAATCATAAGAAGCGCTCGGTTAGTTTATTTCTGCTATCATAGAACAAAGAACGTTCAATCAAAACAACTCATTTCATTTCAGAAACGCCCTACAAGCAGCAAAGAAGAAAAATTACATTATACAATAATATTAGAATGTTGCGTGATTTTTTAATTAAAATGAAAACACAAAAAGAGAGTAATAGCTGGACTAGCAGCGTGTAGCTGCTGCGTGGTGAAAGATAGTAAAGAGAACAGAAAAAAAATTCATTGCGAGTAAGAGAAACAGCACAGAAAATTATTATTATTAATAAAAATGTCAGCAGCGTATGGTGATATACGCGCCAGGCTAGCGGGCAAGTCACAAGGACACAATGGCGTCCTGGCGTCACATTACTGGCGCTGCGGAAATGGCAGTGATTGTATACTCACTCACTCACTCACTCACTCTGCGTCTCACAATAATTATGAATTTTAGTAATTTTTTTTTTTTTTTGTGGCTGTTGTTAAACGCCAAAAGTTGTGCGTTAATGTCAGCATGTGTCAGTGCAATTTTATATTAAAAAAGCGACAAAACGTTGAAAAAAAAAAGAAATTTCATTCATTTTATTAAAAAAAAAATTGAAAATAATAATAAAAAAAAAAAAAACCCATTAATAAAAGAAAAACTTTGTGGTTTAATGAAAAAAAAAATTTGTAATTATAAAATGAAATACTAACGAAGCAGCTGTAGCAGCAGCATAAGAAGAAAAGTACCAAAAGATACAAATTACATACGACTGCTGGCAGCTATTTGTATTTCTCTTGAACTTTTATGCATGAATAAATTTCTCTGGCTTTGTAAATCGAAAACGAAACAAGACATTTAAGGACTCAGTCTGTCTGAAACAGTTTTAACAAAATTCATATTGCCTTTAAAACAAGGACATCATACACTGGCAACAACTAAAAGCACAAGTATACACTATGTATTGCCAACTGACACAAGGCAGCAAAATTTTTAAATCAAGCAAAAGAATTTATTATGAATTATTCATAAATATATTTAGTATATAGAGAATGTTCATACAATATTATTTAGTGCTAGTTGGAAAGGCAAACACATTGGTAACGACATTCATGCTGAAAAATTATTCCATTATTCTATAAAAGTTATCATTGCTGCATGTTGTACATAAATATGAGAAATACTTTTGCCAATTTATGGTTTTATGTTTTATATGAAACATTCAACTCTTTATTTTATCAGAAATGAATTAGTTTGACATATTTTTTAAAGCTTTTAGACGATAACGTGTGATAGAGTTGCACAAAGTGGAAGTCTAAATGGTCAATTTAGTTTAAAAAATAAATAAAATCAAAGGAAAACTTGCTAAGTTTATTTGAACCGAAGTTTTTTTACACGTCACACGAAATTTTCGTGACAAAAACTCGGAACTTTGAGGTAAGTTTGTATAATGACTACCATACATGATAAAGAGACCTAATCTTTTATGCAATGTACGAGGTGTGTTCAAACATTATCGCGAATTTTGAATATTCGCGGGTTACGTATATTCGAATTTCGATTTTTTTGTGGCGTTATGTTGGTACTCATGTCTCTCACTTATGCCGACAAGCTCGTCCATTTTGAATGTTCACTTAATTGTTGACAGCTGCTTTGCTTGCACGTGTTTTGGATCGTCTTCGATTTTTACCTATTCCAAAAATGGATCATAGAACCTGTATCAAATTTTTTTTTCTGAATGGAATAAATGGAATAAAAATGTTTAAGAAAGCTTATGAAGACCGAGCTCTACCAAAATCAACAACATTTGATTGGTATAAATTGTTGAAAGAAGGTTGCGAACGTGTTGAAGACGAAGAGCTCCCTGATCAACCATCGACCTCATCGAACGATGCTCACATCCAAAAAAGTAAAAGAATTAGTGCTTGCACACCGTCGATTAACTATGAGAGACATTGCCGATGAAATTGGCGTATCGAAAGGATCAATTAATACAATTTTGAAGGATGTTTTGGGCCTCAAACGTCAAGTCTCGGTTGGTACCAAAAATGATGATTTTTTTTTTAAAAACTGTACTGATTTTTCGTGACTTTTTGCCAAAAATCCAACCAATATCGTTTCGCAACCACCGTATTCGCTTGATTTGGCTCCGTGTGACTTCTGGCTATTCCCAAAACTCAAGAGACCACCTGGGAACGCGTTTCGAGTCGATTGAGGAGATAAAAGCTAAATCGAAGAAGGCGCTGATGGCTATACCGGAAAGGGACTATTTGGCATGTTTCGAGGATTGGAAAAACGTTGGCATAGGTGTATTTTATCGGGAGGGGATTACTTTAAAGGGGACAAAATAGATATTCATGAATAATTAAAAAAAAAAAAACACACAAAATATGCGAAACTTTTTGAACACACCTCGTATACATACATGTATTGACATTAAAAGTATTTTTATTCAATTTGTAGTGGATTGTACCGAGTTGGTGATCATATTTAAGTTTTTGAACTTTTGTGGGACGGGCATTGGAGCTTTTTGTTTTTTTTTTTTGTTTTTATACCCGCCACACATAGTGTGAAGGGTATATTCAATTTGTCTGAAAGTTTGTAACGCATTAAAGGAGACATCGGAGACCCCATAAAGTATATATATTCTTGATCAGCTCGACGAGACGAATCGATCTAGCCATGTCCGACTGTCCCGTCCGTCCGTCCGTCCCTCTTTTTGTTTCTTCGCAGTTTATTTGGTCAGTTTAAAAGATATTAAGCTGAAATTTAGAACTTAAGCTTTTCTCTCGAACGACTATAACAAGTATGGAAATGAAAGTGCCACGCCCATTTTTAGGTATAGCCCCATACAAAATTACCTTCTTTTTTTTCAGGTTATTTGTATGAAAATAGCTTTTATTCATGAATGTATTCACTCCAAATTGGGTAAAAATACTTCTAATGTCTTCTAATGTCAAAACTAACGTGCCACGCCCATTTTTAGGTTTAGCCCCATACAAATTTACCGCCCATTTCGAATTTTTTGTATAAAAATAGGTATTTTTTATGAATGTATTCACTCAAAATTGAATAAAACACCTCCTATATCATCCAGTTCCAAAACCAGTATGCCACGCCCATTTTTATGTATAGCCCCATACAAACTTACCGATTATTCCCGGATTTTTTGAAAGAAAAAATATTTTTAAAAGTGTATAGGCCCTTATAATCCCACAAAATATTCAAAAATTTGGGTGGCGGGGTTTTAAACCTTCGGTTCCACCGAAGTTAACGTTTTTCCTTTTTTTTTGTTTTTTTTTTTTTTTTTTTTTTTATTCAAAAAAAGTGTTTTACTTTGACAAGCAAATTGTGGCAAGCTTTTTTGGGTAAGACTCTCTTTAAGAACATTTTTAAAATCTAATTTCTATGATAATTATCGTGACTCAAAGTTTAAATTAAGCATATAATTAATTGTATGTTCTAAACATAATCAAGAATTACCTACCAGAGCCACACCCAAGTAATTATTTGTCTAAAGAAAACACATAAAAAAATTCAAAAGCACCCACACCATACAAGTTTCTATGCATTTGTTTAAAAGTAGCAACTACCTTTTTCGACATCGTAAATTATTATCAAGAAGCGCAACAATTTGTTAACTTCGACAATTCTCAAGCGTAAAATTATTCATGACTGTTAACGAGTGCAGGTGTCTAAATTATTTGTTACTCTTCATTTTTAATCAAAATGTTACCAAACCAGTTCAACGCTGCTAGACACAGCCAAGCTGCCAGCTACTTACGCATACTCTTACATCAATCATTGCCAAATATCAGTGGAGCTATTTTTATGCCGCAGATTGTAAAAAACTTTGGCGACATGAATTTATAATATTAAAAGCAATTTATGCAAATTTTGCGCTTGCTTTCGCCTGTGACCAGGCATAATCGTAATAATAATAATAATTGGAAAGCATTAGTGTTGTAGCTCAGTAAGGACAATGACAGCATTTTACAAATTTATTAAAGTAAAACGAATACAAACGAACTCTAATAAAACTCATAATAAATCTGTGCAAAAATCTGTATTGCTGCGACATTTTGTTTTTGTTGTTGTTGTTGCTGTAATATTTTTCATTTGTGTATTTTCATTCTGTAATTGAAATTGCAACACGTTGTGTCCTTCGAGCAGTACAACTGCAAATAGTAATTGAATACAAGTAGAAAATAATAAATGAAGCACTTTAAATGCAAACCACATGGAAATGTTTGAAAACTTTGTTAGCAAACAAAAATTTAAAAGTAGGGAAAAAAATCGAATGTAATTTAGTGGGGTTAGCTTAAAAATGGTAAAATTCTATTTGACAAATATAAAATGCTCAAGAAAATCTCTATTCATTTGGAAATGACATATTTCACGTGTTCACAAGATTATGCAAAGTGCAAAATTGCAAAAATGCAATTTAGTTTGTATGCCATACTCAACAATTTAACAAAATCTTCAACTATTTGACGTGAGCCACCCCTTTGACGTGGGCAATGAAAATGTAGCTGATTGTGCAGCGTAACACAACAACGCTCACTATGAGATTTGTGCAATATTGCATTTTTGCACTGTTGCAAAACTTTTTATTTACAAAATCTTTGACACTTTGACAAAAAGTTGATTTGCATCGAGTGCAATGATATGTTACTGACAGTGCATGTTTACACAATTTCGCTCACAATGAGATTTGTGCAATTTTGCATATTTGCAAAACTTTTTATTAACAAAATCTTTAACCCTTTGACAAAAAGTTAATTTGCATCGACTGCAATGATATGTTACTGACTGTGCATATATACACAATTTCGCTCACAATGAGATTTGTGTAATGTTGCACATTTGCACTATTGCAAATTTTTGTGAACATTTTCTTTTACTTTTACACAAAAAGATATTTTCGTATCTTGTAATTTGAAAAATATTTTCTACAGCAAATTAAGCAAATATTTATTCAAAATTTAAAAGCTATAAAATTGAAATCTTCTAAGCTTTGTTTATAGTAAACTTCAATCAAATTCAAATTCAGATTTAAATTCAAATTCAAGCCCGCAAACAAAATGTTTTCCAATTGAATGCGCCCAATAAATTCATTTCTTCATTTATCTAACTATTTGCCAGTTCATCTATGTATATGTATGTCCGTCTGTCTGTCTGTCTGTTGGTCTATGTATCTCTCATTGAAATTGGTAACTTTATTTGAAATCCAAATCTAAACAGTTGCAATCAAAATGCATGAAGCATTCTAAATGCAAATCAAACTGAAAAAAAGGAAACAAAAAAAGGAGAAAAACATTTGGTTTAATTTTCTTTTTGCCACGAAATGAATGAAATGAATTTGCCAACATCGAACTTTGATTTATCTAATACTGCATTGAGGCAAGCGACACCGTTGTTTGCTACATGGGAATAGCATAAAATATTCGAAAATTTTGCGAGCTGTGATGAAGAATTTGTGGTTTAATTTGAAATAAAGAAAAACAAAATTCTATTTAAAGCTACTACATATGGAAGTAATTTTTTTGCTATGTTAATGCAGAATTTATTTTAGATGGAAAAATTCAATTTTTAATAAAAAAAAATTTAAGGAATTTTATAAAACATCACTTTTTAAGAAAGTTATTACATTTTTAAATACTTTTGAACTCAGTAAAAAAAAAAAAATTTCTATAGCAACAATTTCAATGGTTCTCGCTGTTTTAGTTTCAAATGTCACTCGAAAAATATTTTTGTTTTTTCTTTTCAAAGCTTCGGAGACAACCAAATTTCAACGGAAGTGACACCCTAATTAGTAAGTCAGCGAGTGCACATATACACATTAAGTGCATTTCGTCTAACACCAACGTCGGAACTGCGGAAAAAAAATTGTAGTAAAATAAACTTGTTACTTGCAAAGTGCAAACCTGTACAACGAAATGGAAGTGCAGCCGGAAGTGGTTGTCGGTGTTTGCCACTGAACGGCTACCTTTGTAATTTTTTTTCCGTGTTTAGTCGAGACAAATTGAAACAGTTTTATTACATATGCACATAGTAAAATGTCTCTTTGACAATTAAAGTTATAATTAGGATGATATACACAGTGATGGATTTTAAAAGGATTTTAAAGGTATTTAAAAGGTAATATTTCTGAATTTTATAGATCAAGTCATTTCAAAACTATTAGACTATCTAAAAAATCATAAATGGGCATGTTTCAAACCATTCATAAACCTTTAAAATAGTATCTTTGTACCTTAACTAATTCATAAAACTTATGGAGTTGTTCTTCAGCATCAATTTGCACCTAATCGCTCGTAATGTGGCCAAGTCGAACAATATAAGAGGCAACTCTCATATACTATTATAGAGTTACTCTAGTATAGAGATATATACATACTACGATAATGTCTAAATCTACATATTCTCTCTTGTGGGCAAAAAGAATTGAATTTGGTAAACTAAAGAAAAATCTTTATTCTTTCAATTTAAAACAATTCCTCTCCTTCAAAGTAATCCTCTTCCTATGCAATGCACTTTTGCCAACGTTTTTCCAACCCTCGTAGCATGCGGAATTTGGCTCAAGAACGGTGTCCTCGGAATGGTATCTAGAGTTTAGAGAATAGGTATTATTAGTTTATCCGAAGGCACCGTAGACCCTATAAAGTATATATATTCTAGATCGTCACATCGAGACAAGTTTATGTAGCCATTTTCGTCTGAAACCACTTCTAATGTGAACACATATCTCCACAAGAGCTATGGTAAGGATCGGACCCTTATAGAATATAGTCTCCATACAAATCCAAAGCTTATTTTTGAGCCTTTTTATGCAAGATATTTGATGGGGGCTATACCTAAAATTTGTGTTGCTCAAACCTATACTGGTCTATTTCATTGGGTCTATTGCATAGGCATAATTTATGCTAAATTCAAACTTTCTGGAATAAGTTACAATGACGTTTTAATGCAAAAACTCAAAAATTTGAGGTAGATTTGTATGGGGTCTTGATGGCTTATGAGAGTCTAAGTTTCAAATATGGTAACTCTCTTTCTCTCCTCTCTTATAGTCGCTGAGATAATCGTTTTCATACGCCATATAGCATTCCAGACAGACGGACGGACAGGCCAGTTTGGCAAAAATCAATGTGCAGGTACCCAGTATTTACTTAGATAAAAAATACCATGTTGATAAGATCATATTGTCGGTCTTGCCTTTTAAAGGGTTAAAGAAGAGACACCACAACCACTTCCTCTCAGCAGATACAGTGCCTTAGTGAATCGTCAACTTTCAATAATACACATATATAGCACTATGGAAAAAAATTTATGATATGCAGAAACTTTATTTCCAATCCAATACAAACTTTTTCGATAGCAAATCTTAATCAATTCTAAAGACTTCTTCTTAACTTCAATTCTATTTGTTGTAATTCCATAAAAAAAAATTGTACGCCCAGGCACTCATAATTCAGACTTATAATTACTTAATACCGATAATTTGTCAGTTGCCTGTCAGCGAGTCTGAACTTTTCATATTAAACTCATTAATTTCAGATGATAGTGAAAAAAAAATACTTGAAAAAGCGTCGTCGGCAACAATTTTATTTTTATTTTCTTTTTTTTTTTTTTCCTATAAAAAAAAAAACTTTGCTCAAGAACTTTCGCTTTATGAAGTTTTATATTTTTATTTATTTTATTCTTTTTCATTTTAACACACTTTTTTGCTTTCAAGAAAGATCATAAATAATCTTTAATGATGTGAAAACTGTTGCCGGCATTTTGCATATAATTAATGAGTTATTTCGCAGATACACACACACACTTAGCCACAACCCCGGCTGCGGCTGCAAGCCACAATGGTAAAACCACATTTGAATAAAACTTGGTGTAAAGCATTTCCTTTTGCCGGGGTTTAGCACAGAAATTGTCTTTTTGGGTAAAGCAAATGTTAATGCCACAAAATAAATGAACAATAAAATGATTATAAGGAATTCAGGACTACACATATTCGTAGTACATACATATTTATGTAACGATAAAGTTTTGCAACACACACACACACACATAAGAGCACGTCGTAAAAGTTAACTTTTCCCGAACGCCTTAGGTTAGACTATGAAAATTCTATTGTACTATTACGTTTGCTTTTGTTATTTCTTATTAATAAGAAATTCAATTTTGTTACAATACATTTGCGCGACAATATTGAATTTTTTTTTATTTAGAATCGAGAAGCGGAAAGGTGCTGCTAGGAAATTTGTGACTGCAATTCCTTTGGCATTTTCTTTTCATTTTCATCGTTTTTTATTTTGAAAGTATTTCTTAAAAGTGAAATAATTTCAGTTGCATTTCACATTGCGTTGATTTTTTTTTTTTTTTTTCCTTCAGAATTTCTTGTAATTTTTTTCTCCATTTTTTGCTGAATACAATGGCAATTCGCAGTGCACAATAATAAACGTAAGAATACAATGTGCAGTCATTTGTACAGAAACTTCAAAGCTGTACTGCTGCATTTGATATCCTTTCTTGCTTGCTTGTTGCTTTTACGCTGTACAAATTTAATGTAATTTAATTTATTCCTTTTTCAGATATTTCATTTTTTTTTTTTTTTTTTTTTTGCTCCTGATTTTATTTAAAACTTTTTTTTTATTGAAGCTTTTTACATGGCTTTCAATTATTTATTTAATAAAAAAATTGAAATTTTGATTGTAACTTTTGATACGCTGCCTGTGTGGGTAGCTGTGTGTGTTATATAAATGACATTTGCATTAAATTAAATTTAATTTAATTAATTTTCATTTTGTATTATAAATTCCAAATTAGTTGCATATGTGGTTTGCTGTGGTATCTAATAGTTGCGGTAACTATTTATGTTCATTTTACAATATTTATTTAGCTAAATGTTAGTTTTCCTGTTGCACATTATTACAAAATATTTTAGTTATAACAAAAAAAAAAACAAAGCTAGTTAATTTAATAAATCATTCAGGAAAAATTAACTTAATAGTTTTTGACATTATTTTACAAAGTGAGCGCCCTTTGTGCAAGTAAATTTGAGCAACTCTGTGTAACTTTCAGCAATCAGCTGTTCGTGACTTTGCTCTATTTGAAGAAAGCATAAAGAAAAAATTCATCCTGATATATAAAATAGTATAAATATTTCTATGTCCGCTATGGACATTTCAACCATACAAGTAGATTAAAATTCCTCTTGGTCAATGCATTAGGCACATTCGGTTCTTTTTTAAGAAGTCGATTTTCTAATTTTCTCATACAAAAATGTTTTGATTTTTATACCCTGTACCCAAAGGGTAAAGGGGTATATTAAGTTTGTGCGAATGTATGTAACAGACAGAAGGAGGCAAGTTAGACCCTATAAAGTATATATATTCTTGATCAGCATTGGAAGGGAAGTCGAACTAGCTTTGTCTGTCTGTCCGTCTGTCCGTCCGTCCGTCCGTATGTCCGTCCGTCTGTCCGTCCGTCTGTCATGCTGTCTGCCGTATGAAAACGATTATTTCGGAGACTATAAGAGGTAGAGCTTTCAAAATTGAAACTAAGACTCTCCTAGGCCGTCAAGTGTGCACTTACAAACGGTTTTTCTCTAGATCCATTTTAAGGGGTACCCCCCATACAAATGTACCCCGAAATTTTTATTCTGGAAAATTTGAATTTAGTATAAATTATGTCTATGATAGTCCCAAAAATATCTAAATATGGGTAGGACCAACAAAACTTTAGGTATAAACCCAATCAAAGATATACCCGATTTTTTAAGTTTTTCTATAAAAAATCCAATTCAATGTGTATGTGTATGATGTATGGTAGTCAAATAGAACTTAACTTAAGGTACATATAGATTGGGTACAGGGTATCTTGCAGTCGAGCATACTCGACTTCAGCGTTCTTTCTTGTTTTATATGTTTTTATTATACTAGCCCCAACATTTTGTGGACTCGTTGCAATCAAAAATCAAAAATAAAAAACAGCTGATTGCGGCGCTTCCCAATATGTTTTGGTAACGCTGCAATCAAAAAACTGGTATTTTTTAGTATATTTCTATATTAGCTCCCAAAATATTTTTTTTGTTGCGCTGCAATAATAAGAAAACACAAATTGCCATCGAAAAAACTGCAATAGCACAAAAGACCGCAGATGTGAAATAGAAAAGAGCCGAAAGGGCAGCCAAATCCGGTAGTCTATATATATAAAAAGAAGTGTTCATTTTGGATTGTCACCCATAACTCGAGAACGGCTCGACCGATTGCCATTAAATTGCAGGGGAAGGTGCAGGGAGGAGTGATGATGGTTAGTTAATTTTGAAATCCAAAATAGGTCCAGGAATTCTCGAGTTATGAAGGTACCTTTCTAAAATGGAGCTACAGAAAACGTTATTGAATACTTGACGGCTTAGAAGAGTCTAAGTTTCAAATATGTTGCCTCCACGCCGAGATAATCAGTATCAGACGGACAGACTTAATATACAATTTTATCCTTCCTGTAAAGGTTATTTCAAATTGGAAAAGCGAGCGCTGGGAAAATCGGTTTGGTTTCAAAAAAATACTAAAAAAACTATTTGCGACACCCGAACAACACCGGGTTGAAGTCAGCAGACCGACGGCTGCGTGTCCAGCCAAGTTACATGAAAATTGCTGAAATTGGGACTGCCATTTGCTATACTTTCGTACACATTTTGCATCCCTAGCATTACACCGATGCAAACAATTTTTTAAGTCAGGAGTAGTTTTGGCAAAAAGAGTGATTTTCAAGTCGCAGTGTGATTAGCGACTGCGACTTGAAAATCGCAGCGACTGCAATCAGTGATAAAATCGAAGTTTGCGAAAAACAATTGGCGATTACTGAACAGATTCACTGTTCGCAAAGAGTGATACACATAATTGTAGCAATTTAATATCATAGACCGCGCTTTTAGTGAATTGAACATTTTAACGAATCAAGTGACTGGCAAATGTAACAACGAATTTGTACACGCGAATATAAACGATTCACGAAGAGTGCTAAAAGCACTAATCACTGATTGTTCATTATTCAGTGATTGGCGCTATTATCACTCTTTGTGAATCATTTATATTCGCTTCACTATTCGCGAAGATCGATACGAAAATCGCTGTTTACTGAACATGTTCACTGAGCAACAAGAAAATCACAAATCACTACTTTCAGTCGCAGTGCGTCATTGCGTTTTTTAAATCACTGTGCAAAAATCACCGAAAGTGATTTTTTTGCCAACTCTATATCAAAGTATACAACAATTTATAGATAATCAATACATCAATTGCAAACTCTCGCTTACAGCAGAGCATACAGATTATTATCGACTTTAATAAATTGACACAATTAATATACAAATACGCAAACAATTCAAGCAAACCAACAATGCTAAATGAAACAATTCAAATGTATAAACTATATTTTATAAAATTAATGCATTGTATAATGAATGACTCAATGGCTGACACTAGTGACTCACTGACTAAAAACGTAGAATCTATTGCTTTGTATACATAAATTTAATATAATACATTCACACACAAAATAAAAGCAAGTGTACAAATATAACAACCAAATCATCAAATGAACATTTGCGGCTAATAACAGCAGCAACCGCAAACAAACAGCAACACTCAACCGAATATTCAAACTGAATTGTACTGAAGAGAAGCAAACCGAATTGCATTTAATGTCAAAAATACGTAAAATTGAGAATTTGCACCTAAATTATTGTGAGTTATACAACACAATATCTGCATTGAAGTGTTATTTTAGTTTATATATGCACATACACACACACACACATGTATGTGTGTGTGTGTGTTTTGAATTTATTTGTGGTCACAGGACGAAAATAATTTTAAATGACCAAAACGAAGCATTGCTGTTTATGGTTTTGTTTGCGTATTTAAGCCAAAATTTTGGTTATTGAAAATTTCAGTTGATGATGTTTCTACTTAAATTTACAAACCCTACTATTACATACGTACATACTATATAATCGTACATACATATACAATATGTTGAGTATTTGTGTTAATTATAACAAATTACATGCATGCAATGAGCTTATTTTGCTCTCAATAGTAACGAAATACAAATGCATTAGATTACACTGAATAACCAAAATTGTATCTTGAAGTTCATTTAGAAATTTCGTTTTCAATATTATTTATTCATGAATTTTACAAAGCGGACAGACGGGCAATTATATTAACAAATTTTTCATGTTTGCTGTCAATTTTAGTTGAAATTCATAGAGTTATGAAACTATTTTTAAAGCAATTTACTATAATGCAAAAATGTCATTAATAAATTTGCTTGTCTGGTGAGAGTTTTATGTTTTCACTGGCGAAAGCGTTTGCGTTAACCTGTTACTCTCGAAAGCAACGCTTGCTTTAGACATACACTTTTCATACATAAATTCTTGAATTTTAATAAATATAAGCAGTTTTTTATACGTAGTTAGAGGGCGTAATTTCGTTAGCAACGGATTAACGCAAACGCTAACACTAGTGGAAACATGACCTTAGATACATAAACATGCAATTTGTGAAAATTTCGAACCCAAGCTCTTTCTATAAAAACAATATTATGTACACATATGCCACTTTTGTAGTTTCAAATTTAATAGAGACACTTCTTTAATCAAGATACAACTACAGAATTCGATTGTAAGGGATCAGATCACTAGCGCATTCGAGTTAGAGGTGGCAAACTATCGATAGTCGACGCTATCGATTGTTTTAAATATATCAATAGGGACTGTATATATATAATTTACTTGGTGGATTGGACTATCGTAGACTATCAATAGATTTAAAACTATCGATAGCGTCGATTATCGATAGTTTGCCATCTCTAATTCGAGTATTATAGTTTTTCCCATACAGACCAATTGTCGATTTTTGAGTTAGTTTTTCCATTGTTCAGTTTGAATTTGGATAAAATCCGACCATTTTGTAGATTTAATATGATACATGAAACAACGCGGCAGTAGAGTTTGTTATTTGTTATATTGAATTATTTCATTTGGACTAGCATAGACATAATCCTTACTAAATTTAGAGATCCTAGATTACATAATACAGAAGTTTTAATGCTAAAGCTAAACATTTTAAACTAGGTTTGTGTGGCATTGGTTGTCTGTTCAGGAGAGTCAAAGGTCCATAGTTGTTGGGTCCATCTTTAAAGCGTTCTTTTTAGCAGTATATGCAAATAAGTATATTTCTGAAGCTATTTGCTTCAAATATGGTGAATAAAATTTCTAATTAATTAATTCCGTATAAATTGGTTAAGGATGGAGTCTCTATAGCACATAGTTCCCATACAAAGTCATCTCAATTTTTCGAGATGGATATTTAAAAATTGGGGGTGCAGGTGGAGCGCAACGACGTAAAACATATATATCCACGTGAAACACACAAAGGAAAAAGTGGCAGAAACAGGGAAGGGGCAAGGATTCTGGGGGCTCCAACTACCGTTAGAATAAAAACAGAAAAAGATCACTTAAACGGATATGCACCTGAAACGTCCGAGCCTTCAACAGGGATGGTGCAATAGAAAAACTAATTACCACTCTTGACGTCTCCAGAGCAGATATTACTGCTATCCAGGAAATGCGATCGACTAGACACGGTAGCATAAATTTAACAACTTGCGAGATCTACTGCAGTGGCCATGAGAGGCAACACATATTTGGATGTGGGTTCTTCAGGGTTATAGCTGTAGATGAACGTCTCTCCTCGATACGCATCTGAGCTAAATTTTTCAACATTAGATTTATATGTGTTCACGTCCCGACAAAACTTATATATGAAATGGAGAAAGATGAATTCTATGAGCGACTGGAAAGCCTCTATGATCGCTGCCCCAAGCATGACATCAAAATTTTCATCGGTGATTTCAACGCACAAATTGGAAGAGAAAAATCTTTTTCCAACCATCGGAAAATGTAGCTTACATGACACCACCAACAGTAATGGAGAAAGTCTAATCGACTTTGCTGCGGGCAGAAACATGATCATAAGTAGTACCAGATTCCCACATTTTGACATTCACAAGCCAACAGGGCGCAGTATCCGCATCCAAATGCGTGCTTAATGTACAAGCATACAGAGGTCCTAAGATCGACTCAGACTATTATCCGGACTATTAACTCAAGCTGGTAGCAGACCGCCACTGCCTTCTCAACAAGGGTCTCCCACCTATTCCGAGAGACTCCTTTGGCCCCCCGACTGTATAAGCGATCAGTGGAAACGTATCTCAAACTTATTAGCTACCGCAGCCAAAGAGGTTATTGTCTATGCTTAACCTCAAAGGCAGACATGGTACGATGAGTCGTGCGGGAGCAACACGAGCTGTTGTTGAGCGTTATAGGGAGAAACGGAGAAAGGAAAAGACAGAAGAAAAGAGAACTGGAAAGGCGTGAAGTTGAGGAGGTTTGAATATTTGAGTCTCGACTTAGGCGTGGTTTCTCGAACAGAAAGTGTTCGATTCAGTACAGTGAAATGTCGATTATTGTCTCAGCGGATTGTATGATTCAATTTCACGTCACGTCAATATGAGATTCGATGTTGCACAATGTTATTTCAATGGGCTTATGAACGTAATGACTTCAAAAAAAAAAAAAAAAAACTATATCCGTGCACGATGCTGTATGTGCGTATTTTTGTGTGTTCGAATAAATGAGTTTCAGTCATGATACTAATAACTGCACTGACATTGATTGAGTGACAACTATTAAAGGTTAAAGCACTTCAAATACTTAATAAATGTGCAAACATAAAAGTTAATTTTAATTAAAATGTATGCAAACAATTTCCGACTAGGTCAGATAAGTAAATTTCATTTTAATATGCATAGAAAATTTATTGTTTGCTATTTGCAAACTATATAATTTTTCGTTGTGCTATAAAATATAAAATAGAACATTAAATATTTAAACAATAAAAATAAATTAAAATAAAACATGGCATGTGTAATTCGCAAATACAAAATACAAAAGTCAAAGTAATTTGCAGCAGCTGTTCGCCTAAAAGATACTACATATTTCCACATTTTGTCTTACAAATATGCTTACGGTACGCAAGCATACCTAAGGCACTTATACGCACTGACTTCAAAATATGTTTATATGTGTAGTCTACTTTAAGGCGCCTGCGGGCATTCGATATTGTTTCCGCTTGTCAAATTTCATTGTGCAATTTTCGGTTTTCCTATAAAATTTTGTGGCAACATCCGGTTTCGCATGTATTGCTCCTTATTGTTGCTGCTGCTATTTGTATTACAAGTATAGAAACTGAAAAATTTATGAACAACTCTCAAGTGATTTTATTTCATTTTACCTTAGTTTCATGTTTTCATTTTCATAGTCCTGCAATATGTTGTTTCGTGCTAAAATATGCTTGAATTTCCAATCAATTTAGTTGAAAATTTTTAAGCCTGCGGACAAAAATATATTTTAAAATAAAAAAGTGAGAATAGTTTGTAAAAGCTTAAAACAAAACTTGAACCTTTCCTTTTTTTTTTTGCATCTTTAAAATTTCAAGCAGAAAATCCTGTTAACATTTTCTTTTTCATTTTTAATTTTTTTCTTTTTATACTTTTTGTGTGTGTGTGTATCTGTGCGCTTAGAAAATGAACAATAGTAAGCGTTCAAGGATGTTGCTGAAAAGGAGTAAGAAAGAACCCTTTTGCTTGCATTAAGTTAAGTGCAGCTTTTTGCATAAGGCTTCATTTGCATTTTTAGAAAATCTGAAAGAAAATTTTGTAAAATATGCACTTTTTCGACTTTGTTGCGGGCAGTTTATACATTTTAATGCAATTGTATAATTTATAAAAGGTATGCTGCGCTGCACGAAAAGTTAACTTAAAGTTAACTTTTTCTTTGTATTTTAGAAAGTGTTGCATCAGCTGTGAGCTGTGACTTGCTTGATTAAAGTTTAGCCCTTTTAGAGTGCGATAGAGAGTGTTTGTGTTTGTGTGTGTGTTAAATTGTTTTGGTTTATATTTCGCAGCGTTTAAATTGTTTTCGAAGCCACTCATTAGTTTTAATTAACGCCACGGCACATACTCAAGTTAATCGAGTACAACAAGCATTGTGAAACAATTTGTTAGTAGTTGAAGTTTTCAAATTACTCGTATAAATTTAAAGCATAAGCATAATAATGTGTGTGTGTGTGTGGGCTAAAATATTTTAACATTTAGCAAATGGTAAGTGTTAATTATTGTGAAGTTGTTTTGAACTATTTTCGAACTTAACACTTTTGAGGACAGCAATTTTGGCATAATTCAATACGCTTCGTTAAATCAAATAGCTCAAAATAAGGGCATAAGTTGAAATTAAACAAGAAAAAACGTTAACTTCAGTAGCACCGAAGCTCAAATACCCGCCACACGAAACTTTAATCATTTTCTTGAAAAAAGAAAAAAATGGAAGGTGAGTTTGAATGGGGTCTATATGTTATAGTGGCCCGATCCTTGTCATATCGGTAGCATATTCATAGGATAATAATATAAGTGATTTTACCCAGATTGGAGTGAATATATCCATAAATAAAAACTATTTTTATACAAAATCTGAAAAATGGGCGCTTGGTTTGAATGGGGGCCATATCAAAAAATGGGCGTGGCACATTTCTTTTGAAATTGAATGTCATTAGAAGTGCTTTTACGCAATTTGTAGTAAATACATTTAAAAATAATAACAATTTTAATACAAACAAGTAAAACGTTAACTTCGGTGGAACCGAAGCTTAAATACCCGTCACACGAATCTTTGAATAGTTTAGTGTGATCATCAGTGGCTTATATACATTTATAAATATATATTCGAAAATAATTACTTTATTATACATTTGGTGGAAAAATAATCGATAAGTTTGTGTGGGGACTATAGCTAAAAATAGGCGTGGCACCTTGGTTTTGTTATTGGATATCATTAGAAAGGTTTTTACATAAATTTGAGTGAATAGTCTCATAAATAATACCTATTTTTATACAAAAATTGGAAAACGGGCATTAAATTTGTATGGGGGCTATAGTTAAAAATGGGCGTGGCAGCTTGGATTTGACATTGGATGACATTAGAAGTATTTCTACCCAACTTGGTGTGACTACATTCATAAATAATTGCGATTTTCATACAAAAAATGCGAAAAAAACGGTAAATTTGTATGGGGGCTACACATTAAAATGGGCGTGGCACTTTGATTTTAACACTTGAGCTGCTTAGGACTGAGAAAAGCTTAAGTTCCGAGTTTCAGGACAATATCTTTAAAACTAAGCGAATGAATCGCATAAATACAGACAGACAGACGGACAGACGGACGGACGGACGGACAGACAGACGGACATGGCTAGATCGACTCGTCTCGTCGTGCTGATCAAGAATATATATACTTTATAGGGTCTAAGATGTCTCCTTTAGTCCGTTACAAACTTTCAGACAAAATGATAATACCCTCCACACTGTGTGTGACGGGTATAAAAATTTAAAAAAAAATGGTATGTTTGCATTTGGGCTATATCTAAAAATGGGCGTGGCACCTTGGTTCTGACATACAAACTGCCTAGGAGAACAAAAGCTTAAGTTTAAAGTTTCAGGTCAATATCTTTGAAACTTTCCGAGAAAAACGCATTGCAACAGACGGTCAGACAGACAGACAGGCGGACAGACAGACGGACATGGCTAAATCGATTTGTCTCGTCGAGCTGATCAATAATATATATACTTTATGGGGTCTCCGATGCCTCCTTTGATGCCTTACAAACTTTCCGACAAACTGAATATACCCTTCACACTATTTGTGGCAGGTATAAAAATCGCAAATCGGTAATTTTGTATGAGGCTATACCTTAAAAATAGGAGTGGGATTTTAACACTTGAACTGCTTAGGACTCAGAAAAGCTTAAATTCGAAGTTCGTATTAATATCTTTAAAACGAATGAAACACATGAATACTAACAGACAGACGGAGAGACTGACATGGCTCGATCGTCGTGGTGATCAAGATTATATATACTTTATAGGGTCTACGATGTCTCCCTTAACTATGTAAGGCGGGCATAATAAACAAATCCGGAGATGTCGATGATGTGAATGAGGAGTTGTGAGTGAGGAGTCACGTCAAAATTTTTAGAGATGATGCGATTCGTGTATTTCACGAAAATTGTGTGCAGTTGCACTTGCTGGTTGAAACCAGAAGTGTCCCATGTCATACTCATCTATTTGAGGATGCTTTCGCGTCTATGTGCGTTGAGTCTTCACAACTCATTTTCTAAGTACAATTTCAGAACTCAATTTCGGTATAAATTAGTCCATGGTTAAAATCATACGGAACGTCTATTTGGCCTCTACGTCAAAAAGAAGACAGAGCTATAGCAAATTAATTAAGATGCTGCACTCTTTATGTCACATTCGGGCACCTTACGATTAATTTTTTGACCGTTTCAAGACCATAGTCAAGGCAAAAAGTAGTGTTATCGAGCCAAAATTAATAATACAGAATTTTTTGACTCGACTTTCCTACATTCCTTACTTTGGAATGAATAAAATTCATTTTCCAGACCGAATTTATGACCTTTTAAATAGGTTACATATCGAGTACAGGATCCTGAATACTATATACAATTCATTTGGACTAGCTCGCTAATAATATATTTTTTTTTTTTTTTTTTTTAATTAAAAAAAATTTTTTTTTTTTAAAAAAAGAAAAGGGTTACAGTCTAATGTCCCTAAAGTAGCGTCCGCAAAGGTTAAAAATAGCAATTTTTCAAATAATGAAACACTTTTTAGGGCTCGGGTAACCCATTTTACTTTCCAAAATATTCCTCTTTAAATATAATTAATTTTATCAGGCTCTAGGTCTGGTCAAAGAAATGTTTATATGAACTATTTTCAATAAGAAAATTAGCAACAATAACAAATGCAGAAAAATGAAAAATGGAAAAGGCAGGGGTACAGCGCTGTTTCATTGTAAGCCACGGCAACTCATCACTCTGCTTCACTGCTATTATTTGTATTATTTATTTATAGCCAACCGATCGGGAAAACTAACTCATGAATTACAAATCATGACTTATAAAATTAAATCCATATCTCAATGCAATTCATATTTTGTTTTTTTTTTTTTTTTTAAGTGCTTCAAACTTCACTTGCAGACATAGCTGTAATTATGGTTCATGGTATTTTTAAACACTAAAATTCTAAGCGTTGGTATTCATGAGTTTTAAGTTGTGGTCATGAGCTCTAAGTTGGTATTTTTCTGGTCTCCTGTTTAAATAATTAAACATATTTATTATCAAATTAATTGGTTGCACTTTAATTCTTTTTAATAAAACTGAAAAAAACAACTTTTTTTGCAAATGGATTAACTAGTTTATGTAAGGATTAAAACGGTTTTATATAGCTTTTTTCCATGGTCATGAAATAAACAAACATATTTATTCGATTGTATAAACAAAATGCTTAACTTTTCTACAATTGTACACAATTTTTCCATTGAACAACAAATTTTATTTACTGTAATATTTTTGCACAAATTTATAGCAGACATGAATTTGTTTACTGTTTCAAAGCTGCTGCTGCAATGTCAAATAGTATAAAAAAAAAAAAAAAAATAAAACAACAAAGTACATTCTCACATATTTACATATAAAACAAAATATTCTTGAACAAATTCCCAAGTCAACAGTAATAACAAGAGCCTTGTATGGTAAAGGACATGCATGCGAGCAAAATGCTGCATGCAGCATGTAACAAACATTTTAAATTCCTACAGCAATTTCAGTAAAAGATACAAATGTATTTGAAAATAAAAATAAACGAAAATGCTTTGCACTTGCCATAAACTTAACTTTTAACTTTTGGTCAAGGTGTTTTGTGCTTATATCTGGCAACAGAAAATGGCTTTAACCCATTTTATTTTAAACACTTTTTCTAGGCTTATTGGCATTTAGTCATACCATTCACCAAATTTGAAATACGAAAAAATAAAAGGTTGCTGAATAAACCCCAAAAAAAAAAAAAAATTTCAGCAGTGTATGGCATAAATTTTAAGCATTCCAGAATCGCAACGCATTGACAGCATAGCACGTGACATGTTCGAACACGTCAATGAAATAAAAATAGTAAAAAAAAGAAGATAGAAAAAAAATAATAATAAACTACACAAAAGTCAATATGCAAAACAGAAATTTGTATTGTAGTATTTTACGTATTTTACATGCGTACGCAGAAACGTGTCTCACTCGATGATTTTTTTTTTCTATTTTTCTTCAAATGTACAGCAAGGCATACCGAATAGTATTTCTCAACAACATCATCCTTTGAATTGATCTATACATTTGTAAATATGTTTGGAACACATGTACATTTTTGTAAAAAAAAAGAAAGAGAGAGAGAGAACGAGTGAGTGAGTGTGAGAGAGAGAGCGATAGATAACAATCGGTATGACATTGTTATCCTGAAAATGCTTGTTGATATTTTGTGAAACATGTCTACTATAAAATTTGAGGGTTGTTTAAAATGTTGAGAAAAAAAAATGATAAAAATATTTTTATTTTGAGGAATTCTTTGGAATGTTTGAGTGGAATTTAACTGATTTTTTTCACTTATAGTGCTATGACTCAGCCAATTACGAATGGATTTTTATTTTTTAAACTGTTTTGGAAAAAAAACTTAGGAGTTTCGGAGAATTTATATTATATTATGGCATTTCAGATGCTCCCTGTGTGTTTTTTTTTCCTTTTTTAAAAACGTATTTCTTCGCTTTTTTCTCCAAAATTTTTCACTTTCTCGATGTTTGGTTACATTATTTAGTTGAAAAAGCTACATCTATAACACAAAGTTTTTAAAAGAACGAATATTTACGAGAAGAACAACTATTTAATCGAAAAAATCCGCTAAAAATTGACGAAGTTATTAAACTTTTTCTAAAAACAAATCTTTATAAAATAGTAAAAATGTTTCTATGTCCGTTAAAGACTTTGAAACCATTTAACCGATGAGTCTAAAACCAATAACAGTTGGAAGGCAACACTACAAGTAAATAAAAATACAACTCAAACAATGCATTTGGCAAATTGGGTTCATTCATGAAGTCGGTTTTCTAATTTTTCTTGGAATAATGTTTTTATTTGAGACTCTGTACACAGAGGGTAAAAATTTAGTGCAAATTTATGTAATAGGAAGAAGGTAGCATGATAGACCCTATATATAATATATATATACATTCTTAGTCAGCGTTGAAAGGAGAATCTATATAGCTGTGGTTGTCTGTCTGTCTGTCCTTCTGTCCGTATGTCCTTATGTCTGTCTGTCCGTCTATCCTGCTGTCTGACGTATGAGTGAGACTATCTCGGAGACTATAAGAAATAGGACTACCATATTTGGAACTTAGACTGTCCTAGGCCCTCAAGTGTGCACTTGCAAACGGGTTTTCTCTAGTCCCATTTTAAGGGGCTCCCCCATATAAATCTACCCCAAAATATTGGATTTTTGCGTAAAAACTTCTTTGTGTTTTATTCTAGAAATTTCAAATTTAGTATAAGCTGTGCATATGATAGTCCCAATAAAATCTCTCAATTTTGGTAGGACCAAAAATTTTTACGTATACTCCCAATACAAATTTACCCCAATTTTTGAGTTTTTGTATGAAGATCCAATAGTATGGTACTAAGAAAGACTTAACTTAAAATACATCAAGATGGGGTACAGTGTATCTTGCAGTCGAGCATACTCAAATTCAGCATTCTTTCTTGTTTCGGTTTTTATACAAGCTTAAAACAAAACTGGTATTTTTTAGTGTTTTTTTTTGTATGTTTTAATACTAGCCCCATCACATTTTGGTTAAACTCTGCAATTCAAAACAAAAAAACAAAAAAAGAGCCGAAAGAGCAGCCGAAATACCCTTACAAAATAAAAGTTAAATTTTTTGATTTTGGGAGATTTCAGGAAATTTCAAGTACACAGTTTTTTTTTACTCGACTTGACCTTTATCTATCTATCTTTTCTGAACTACAGAATTTGTCAATTTACATATCTAAAAAAAATATTTAAAGAATTGTCATCAAACAGCCCTCTAATTCATAATAGCAAGCATGCAAATGTACAAGTTATGAAAGCTATGTACGTAACATCCTCTTACACATCGTTTTGCATAAAGTGTGAACTTTGTATCTCATATTTGTGGTACTTTTGATGTCTTTTAAAAATATTATGGCACCAAAAGGAATATGTTATTTAAATTAAATTTAAGCTAAACATCCTTCGGTATGC
The DNA here is from genome assembly GCA_018903435.1 of Leucophenga varia. Taxonomy (NCBI): domain Eukaryota; kingdom Metazoa; phylum Arthropoda; class Insecta; order Diptera; family Drosophilidae; genus Leucophenga; species Leucophenga varia. The sequence continues at coordinate 550,252 of JAEIFJ010000117.1, read as the reverse complement.
CTCTGTCGACTTGAACTTATTTCATGCGCAATTTTAGCAAATTAAAAAAATACAACAAAATAAAAAAATATAATGCAGAGAAAGATTTTTTTTTTTTTGTATTTTGTCGTTATTGCATGTGCAATACTTTTGCCAATTTAATTTCGTTTGGCATGCAGAGAAAAACAAATACTCTTAGAAAGATTGCGGCAGCTTCAGTAACCGAAAAAGAATTAGATTGGCTTCCTGCCAAAATAATTTACAAGATTATAGGAAACAGACATGACAGCAAAACAGGAAACAAAGACGGAAACAAAGATGGAGACGATATTTACGGAAGTGAAAAGTACGACATTGCCTTTATTTTTTTATTTTTTTTTTTTTTTTTTTTTTTGTAGAACCTACGAAGAAGTTTATGCAAAATGCGTATGAATATATTTTTTTTTACTTTGCATTTTATATGGAAAATATATATTTTCTGCAATGCTTTGGCGCCGCAAGCCAAATGTCATGATAGACGACAGTAATACCGTAGTACTAGAAGATAATAATGATAATGACGATGATAATGCTCTTGTATAGCAAATAGATGATGCTGCTATGATATGCTACAAAAGTTTTTTTTTTTTCGTATTATTCTGAAAATGTATTTTTTCTTATTTATTTTTATACATTTTTTTTCTTCAATAATTTTTTATATTTGTTTTATTTGATTTTGACAAAAAAATAATATCTTGCGACAGAATATTAATTTAATATTGATAAGTAAGTTTATAATATTCGACATACTCACTTCTTTTTTACTTTTCTTTGAATAATGCAGATATTTCTTTCGATTTGAGGATATTTTTAACAAAAAGTTTTCTAGGAAGTTATTAAAAATATTAAAATCGAAAAATGAAAAAGGAAACTAAGACCAATGAGCTAACAGACATAAAAACTATTGAAAATTTATCGATATAGGATAGAATAAATTCAAATACATAATTCTGAACCGATGGATTCAAAATGGATTCTGTAATGGGAGCAGCGATGCACTGCGCTGGGACAAACTGGCTGGTTCTGGTACAAATTATTTCTTAATTGGAATTAAGAAAAGTTGTGGAAGTACTACAACAGATGCAGATACCGAAAGAACAAATTAATATATTCGCTAACAGTCAGGCCACCATAAAAGCGTTGAAAGCCACCACCATTCAGAAATGTCCACGTAAGCAGGACAGCCTTATGTGATATTATTATCTCAAAGAAGCTGCACTTTTTCTGGGTACCCAGCTATCGGGGCATAGATGGAAACGAATATGGCGGATGGACAAACCAAAGTCGTGATATACCTCAGGCGAAGTATTATACATTCCAATCTCTCTACGGATAATGTGCAGTAATCTGGAGAAGATCGATTTGAATGAGTTCGAGAGAAAGTGAAGGGACAGAACTAACTGCAGAATATTCAAAATAATGAGTAAATCATTTAATAAACAAGAAAGTACGTTGAAGTCGAATATGATCAACCGCAAGATACGCTGTAACCAATAGTTATGTACCTAAAAAAAAGGATTATATTTGTATGGTGGCTATACCTAAAACTTTGTTGGTCCCACCCATCTTGGGATATGGGGGACTTGCATAGGCAAAATTTCATTCTAATTATATGATTTTTATACCCGCCACACATAGTGTGAAGGGTATTATCAGTCTGTCGGAAAGTTTGTAACGCTTAATGGGAGACCTAATACAGTATATATATTCTTGATCAGCTCTATGAGGCGAGTCGATCTAGCCATTTCCGTCTCCGTCTGTCTGTCCGTCTGTCTGTCCGTCTGTCTGTCCGTCTGTTCGTCTGTTTATTTCAATGCGATTTACTCGGAGACTACTGAAGATACTTAGCTGAAATTTGAAACTTAAGCTTTACTCGGCAACGACCAGGTCATTTTTAGGTATAGCCCCAGACAAACTTACCATTTTTTTTCGAGATTTTTGTATGAAAATATTTGTTATTTGTGCATGTATTCACTCCAAATTGGGTAAAATCACTTCTAAATGTCATCCAATGCCAAATCAAATTTGCCACGCCCATTTTTATGTATATGCCCCATACAAATTATCGCCCATTTTAAAATTTTTGTATGAAAATGGTTATTTTTTAGGAATACTTTTACTCTAAATTGCCTAAAAATACATCAAGTATCATACAATATCAAAAGCAAGGTGCCACGCCCATTTTTAGCTAAAGTCCCCAAAGAAACATACCGCCCATTTTCGAATTTCTGTATTAAAATGGTTATTTTTTAGTAATGTATTGACTCCAAGTTGGGAAAAAACACTTTTATTACTATCCAATATCAAATCTAAGGTGCCACGCTCATTTTTAGGCATAGGCCCCATACAACGTGAGTTGAATTAGACCATTGACCCCGTCCCATCCCATCTCGAAGTTCTTTTTAAACCACTGATGATAACACATTAACAATTTAAAAATACGTGTGACGATTTTCGTTGTTATTTTGGAAAGGTTGCGATAAGTCTAAAATTCCGTCTCAACGGCGTATTTAAAGGTTTCCCACCTATCTCGGCATAACAGTCTCGCAGGTCTCGAACAAGTGTATCTAGCGTTCTTGTTATTTAAATTTTAAAATTATTTTAAACAAATTCCGCATGGTGCTATCGACACCGAATCGAATTCACCAAAAATATAATCGATATTTACGTTTGCTGCTATTTTGTTTCTAAAGAAAAAGTACTTAAATTTCTAATTAAATTAACACTCACTTTAGGTAGTCATACAGCAGCATATTACTTTTGTAAGCCGCCATGTGTTTCATTCATTTATAAAAAAAATAATTAATTTACTTAATACTTTGCATTATGTGTGTGCTCAGTAAAACAACAAATAACTTAAAACACCAAAGAGACTACTCGATGAGTAACAAACAAACAAAAAAGAAAAACTTCTGCTAAAAAAGTTTCATACCACTAAACTTTTAATTGATTTGAATTGCGGGCAACAGAAGTTTGTATGGAAAAAGAAAATTTGTTTAGAACGACCAAAGAGTGACAGACAGTTTATAAAATGTATCTAGATACAAGCCGCAACGCATCTTAGAAATAAAATAAATTTAAGATACAGCTTTAAAAATTTTAAAGCTAAAAATAGATACAAGCTAATACGCTTTTATTACTAAGAAGACTAAACAAAGACTTTAAGAATAAAGCGTATACACTATGGGAACCGCAACAAAAGCATTGAATAAAACAAAAAAAAAACTAAACATCAATTTAATCCGAATTATCAACAGACAAATAAAACTCAATGCAATAAAAGTAAAAAGTATCTAACTACATAAACACTGGAACTATAGTACCTACTATGTATGTCGAAATAAATCATTGCTTCGTTTTCGTTTGTTATTTGCTGAAAGTATAAAAAAAAAAAGTAAACCTCAAATGCTACTCGAAACTTCTGATGCTGATGCTCCTAAGCGGTTTTAGCGTTTTAAATGCGGTCGAACAGATAAATAATTGAAAATGCTCTTCACTCCATTCAGGGTTTTATTCAAGATAAATTTTCCTTTATATTTGCTTGCTTGCTTGCTTGGCTATTGTTTTCATTGTTTGGCAGCTGCTGTGCCACGTCAAAGGCATTTAGATTTCAGATAATAAACATAATAGAATCGAATAATACCTTTGAGATACAATCGCTCTATTATTTGCTGTAATTATTTGTAGAATATCAATTGAAGTTTTTTTTTTTTTTTTTTTTTTTTTTAAATATTTTTAATAATAGTTTCGCAGCAATAAGAGAAAGCTCAGCCTTAAAGTTAATCTTAAGGAGTAAAGTAAAATATTTATTAAAGAATATATTTCAATTATTAAATAAACTGACATATTATATACTTCATGAAAATATTTTCCATATGAATGCTGCACAAAAATTTAAAGAAAAAATCATTTAATTTTTTTTTTTTATTAAAATCAGCTCATTCAGTTTAAATTTTTGCTGTAAGCCTTTTTATTTTAATTAAAATAATAAGTTTCATATTGACTTGTAAACAAGCAGAAGAGCTGAGCTATGTTAATATCTTTTATGTAAATACAATTTAATGAAGCGTTTCTTCTTCTTTTATATGAAAAGCAACGTCATTCTTCATTGTGGATCATTAAAATCAAAAAGTTAAGAATTAATTTCGTTTCGTTCTGCATTTTTAAGCGTCAAGCATTGAAATGTAACACGCTTTCTGGTAAATATTTAAAAAAGTGCATCTGACATATAAAAGTTCAGTAAAGAGATGGACAAATTAATGGGTGTACAATAAAGTTTTTAGTTTTTTATAATGTAAGAGTGAAATTTATATAAAAAGAAAATTTGAAAGAAGGAGTAGAAAAAATAAGATCGATCTTTTGATCGGAGCGACGTTTTGAAAAACGTTCCTTCGCAACGAATGCCTGATACGCTTCAACCAGTGTTGTAAAAGTATCTCAATTCTATTAATCGAGTAACTATTGGCTCGGCATATTGAGGGCTTAAATAGGATATTTATAGAGACGTTGTGCTTGAGATGTGTTTCTATGTCCGCTATGAACTTGGAAACCAACTATCCGATGTGTCGCAAACCGATTTCATTTGAAAGGCAATAATGCAAGCATGATTTATGACCTTTAAAAACAATTTGTTCGGTATTTGATCCAATATTTAAGTCGATTTTCGACTTAGGCTATTCAACATTTAGCATTTCTCTCAAATATACATTAAAAAAAACAAGAGCACCAGAATTTTTTTTGTTCAAATTTGTATGTTTTTGTACTAGCAGCAACATATTTTGATCTTCGGCAATCAAAAAAAAAAAAAAAAAAAAGTACAAAAATGCCTTGGAAAATGCAACTGCAAAAAAGAAATAGATGCGAAACAGAAAAGAGCCTAAACGCTCGTACTAAATTTAGTTCTTTGGGCGGCAAATTGAATGAGAGAACGGCAATCAAGAGCAGTACAAACACCAGAACAACGGATATCTGCTATTGAACCAATTTTAAACTGAAGATTTGACATGATATAAGAAGCATTTGTACCATATTTGAAGCCATTCGCTTTATAAAAACATTTTTTTTCTTATAAGAACTTGACGAAATGTTGTACTTTTGTATGGGAACTATACCTAAAAGTGGGCGTGGCACATTGATTCTAACATAGAAAGTATACAGGATCTAGAAAAGCTTAAGTTCAAAATTTCAGCTTAATATCTTTAAAACTGAGCGAATAAATCGCGCAGCAAAAAACAGACAGACGGACAGACAGGCGGACGGACGGACAGACGGAGAGACAGACAGACGGACGGACAGGGCTATAAATATACTTTCTAGATTCTTCGATTCCTCCTTTAATGCGTTACAAACTTTTCGACAAACTGAATATACCTGTTTACACTATGTGTATCAGGAATAAAAAGATCATTGGATATGAAATCGTTATAACTCCAGACCATACTCTTAGTCCTGAAAGATAAGTTTTTGTTGCAAAAGAATGTGACTAGATACATTGTCAAAAGATTGATTCCAAACTTTATTACACTATTACAAGACGTTGTGAATACCCTAAAAATCGGCTAAGATTTTTGTTTAGAAAAAACAAAATTATTTATTAATGGCCCGTTTCCACTGAGCCGCGTTTTGTTATCGCGTTAACAATTTATCGAAAAACGCGGAACGGTGTTTCCATTGCGTTTTAGCGTTAGCGTTCGAGTTAAAACAGCTGATTTTGTTCGTTATGTAGTAAAAAAATTGTACAGCGTTAACAAAAAAAAATTTTTTTTTTTTTGAAATGCAGATTTTTAATAAAACGAATGGATGTTGGTGTTGTTCCTTTAGTTACTGCTGTCTAATACGAGCATGATAAGATAATCCGTCATTTGAATATATGCAGCTGAAGCTTTTATGTAAATGTTTATTTTTTGCGGTTACTTTGTCAGCTGATTTCATAAGTATGCGCAACTTACGATTGCCTAATTATTCGAAACGATAATAGAAATCTGTTTAAAATCGGTGTGAAATCGGTTTGAACGCGTGTTATCGAAAGTCGCATTCAAAATTAACGCGACTTTTTCCCATACCTAACTGCCTATCTTTTTTGTATACGAACGCGGAACGCGGCCTAATGGAAACGGGCTATAAATTTAAAATACATTTTTTTTTATTTTTAATTTATTTTTTTGTTTTTTTTTTATACAACATTTAACAAAAACTTTCTAAGACACAAATCCAGTATACCATATATAATATGTCCAATTTATATATATTATATGAACATTTCGATATATTTATATAGTTTGACACAATTTCTTTGTTGTGGCGTGTGCAAACGAAATAAGTAAAAAAAATCAAACAGCAAAAACAACAACGGCAACAATATTACATATGGCGCCTGCAATCCCTTGACATTATTTAAAAGGATATTTGCTTTTATACTCATTTACGTTTTTATTTTACATATTTTTTTTTTTTTTTTTTTTTTGTGCTCGAAACACTTTACAGGTAGGCAAAACCAAACAATAATTGCTTTTGTATGCAGTACGGTTGGCTTAAATTGGCGGTATGGGATGCTTTTGTTACTTTATGCGATTGCGAAACTGTGTAGCAAGTGTAGCAGAACGTTGTCTGTCCGTCTGTCTGTCCGTCTGTCTCTGTCTCTGCAGTAAGGAATGTAAATGAAATAAAATATATTTTAGCATGTCTGTGTGTGTGTGTGTATGAGGCTGTCTGACGACAAAATAAAGTCGAGCGCGCGTATATGGAAGTAAAAATTTCCGCTCAAAAGGGAAATAAAACAAAATGTGATGCCAAAAAATGAGCGTATGGCAACCGCAGCGCAAATGACAAAAGCAGAAGTTGTATTAAATTACCGAAAAAAAAAAAAAACAAAATAAAATTTAAAAAAAGAATAACTTTTGAGGCGCATAAAAATTTAAATAATGTGCACATTTTTTTTTTTTATGAACCGCAGCCATAAAGAATGTATCTGTATCTTTTTATACGCATTTGCATGTATGATATATGTTGCATACTATTTGCCGCTTCGTGTATTTATAAAATTATAGCCTATTTCATGGCACTTGAGCCAGACAAATGAAAATGCATAGAAAAAATACAACAATAGAGAAATTCTTATTAAAGTTTTCTATTCATTCATGTTCATTCAAATGTCAAATACGCTAAATCATAATTTGCAGCAAATATGAAATAGTTTCAAAAAAAAATAAAGAAATCTTTAAAACGCAGTTTTTTTCTTCTTCTTTGTTTCATGAAATATGCTACGCTAAGTTTAACTTGGCAATTGCATTAGTTGGATAACTTTTTTGAAAAAATAAAATAAATTTGCTACTTCAACTACCTAAAATCTACTTCTGTAAAATAAATGATACTTTGCTGTACATCATTTACTTTAGTACTACATTTCAGTTCAGGTTTGTGTACTTCATTTTGCCATTACACGGTAAAAGTTTAAATGACCGAAACGAAATGTTATCAAATGTTAGCCCGAGACATTGCTTTGAAGTAGCTTTTGAATTACAAATTAGTTTTGATTATGCTAAAGTGCTACTGTAGTACCTTTTTTTTACAATATCTTTCAGTTACTTTTCCTTTACATTTGTCTGTCTACTTCTACGAGTATCTCACTAGTCTAGTCTTTCTGTCTGTCCATCTGTCTGCCTGTCTATTCATACATTTATAATGCGTTCTAATAAATTGCCAAGGTAGCTAAGGTTAATTTAATTAGAATTTGGTATTACTTTTAATTTATTACTCTGCCCCAAAGCTAGACACATTGCAGGCTTAAACTTTTGCGCTAACGCAACAATGTAAAGCAATAAGAATGTTGCTTGCTAGACAAATCGTGTCTATACCAAAAAGAAGTTATGTAGATTGTGTTTTGTTAATTATATTGAATAAATGAGCATACAATTTAGAAAAGTTTTACTAGTTCTACGAATAAATGATTCTGCACGAGTTAAGTTTTGTAGTCGAGCTGAATGCGGTTGGAAAATTACAATATTTGATTTTAAAAGAGCTCATTTTAAAATTAATTGTTACTACGTTTATGCGAGAAGTATCAAAAGGTTTGACGTCAGCCATTTTTGTCGATATACATAGATTTTAGATATAATCACAGCATTCGAAGACAAGGGGATCTATCTATATCTGTTTTCTAGTAGTGTGCAAAATGTTAATTAATCGGAAACAATCGATTAAAAAAAAAAATCAATTTAATCCAAAAAAAAAATCACTCGATCCATCGACTTAAACCATTTTATTCACGATAAAACTTATTTTTATTAGGTGTACTTTTCTTTTGCTTCACTTTGAAACTGTAAAAAATCGATTAATCAGAAAAATTGCTTTTTCATTATCCATTTTTAAATAATTGCGCATGGATTGAAACCATTTTAGGCCCCGTTTTCATTAGGCCGCGTTCCGCGTTAGCGTTAAAAACTCGATAAACTCGCGTTAAATCGTATACAAAAAAGATAGGCAGTTAGGTATGGAAAAAGTCGCTTTAATTTTGAACGCGACTTTCGATAACACGCGTTCAAACCGATTTCACACCGATTTCAAACCGATTTCAAACCGATTTCTCTTATCGGTTCGAATAATTTGGCAATCGTAAGTTGCACATACTTATGAAAACAGCTGACAAAGTTACCGCAAAAAATAAACATTTATATAAAAGCTTTAGCTGCATATATTCAAATGACGGATTACCTTATTATGCTCGTATTGGACAGCAGTTACTAAAGGAACAACACCTACATCCATTCGTTATATTAAAAATCTGTATTTCAAAAAAAAAAAAAAATTTTGTTTAACCTGTACAATTTTTTTACTACATAAATCAGCTGTTTTAACTCGAACGCTAACGCTAAAACGCAATGGAAACACCGTTCCGCGTTTTTCGATAAATTGTTAACGCGATAACAAAACGCGGTTCAGTGGAAATGCGGCATTTAATGCCGCATTTTTTTGAAAATGCAGATTTTCAATATAACGAGTGGATGTAGGTGTTGTTCCTTTAGTAACTGCTGTCCAATACGAGCATGATAAGGTAATCCGTCATTTGAATATATGCAGTTGAAGCTTTTGTAAATGTTTATTTTTTGCGGTTACTTTGTCAGCTGTTTTCGTAATTATGCACAACTTACGATTGCCAAATTATTCGAACCGATAAGAAAATCGGTTTGAAATCGGTGTGAGATCGGTTTGAACGCGTGTTATCGAAAGTCGCGTTCAAAATTAACGCGACTTTTCCCATACCTAACTGCCTATCTTTTTTGTATACGATTTAACACGAGTTTGTCGAGTTTTTAACGCTAACGCGGAACGCGGCCTAATGGAAACGCGGCCTAATTTGTTCGTGCTCCGGCAAACGCAAAGTTATGTTTCATTTCCAAAACGTTTCTTTGCATTGTTTATAGCAAAAGCTGCTATAGGTTACATATTAATCGGTAATCGGTCTTACCAAATTTCAAATTGTTGTTGCTTTGACTAAATTTTCTGCTTTTTAAATTTAGGCATAAAAAGAAAATAATTGTTTAAAATTCGAATTCAGAATAAGTGCACCCTTGACGGCTTAGGAGAGTCTTAGTTTCAAATAAAGTCTCCGTAATAATCGTTTTCGTATGGCAGACAGCATTACAGACGGACACACAGACTGACAGACGGACTGACACACATAGCTAATTCGACATCCCTTCCAATGTTGATCATGAAAAAATTAACTTTATAGGGTCTATCTAGCCTCCTTCTTTCTGTTTTTTATAGTCCTTTAAATAGGGATGAAAACGATATCCTCCAAGATATTCGACTTAATACGATAGACTGACAAAACTCAAGAATTATAGTAAATATTTCATAAGTTCTGCTATGACTCCTTCTGCCATTTAGCACTAGCTGTATATGTCCTTCTAAAAAAACTCTTACGAGGTCTATAAAGTCTATATGTAATATATTTATAAAACATTAAAAAATGTCGGGACCTATGAGATTCAAGGGATCAAGATCGGTATTAAATATTAAGTTCAACGCAGATATTTAATAGCGATAGACAGCTAGAGATATAAATTCGAGCTACAAATGGCAGTAGTCATACTCCTTAAAATGTATCTAATATACTAGTTTTTTTTATAGAATACCTCAAGATCTTTGTGGAGAGTATTCATTTCAAATTTGATAGGTCTTCATCATACTACTCAGACTGCTTTTCAGATACAAAATATACAAATCCGTTATTGTCCCACTACACAAATAGAATAAAATTGTAATTAATATTTATGTTATCGCTGCAACACAACAGCATTGTTTGTTTGATTCTAATTGAATAAATTATTTATCTATTCAATTTAGAAAGGACATAAGTGTAATGGTTCCAAAGAATTTTAAATTTGTTTCTTTAATTTTTTTTATTTAAATCCGTTTATAAAAAGAAAGAAAAACAAATTCGCAGCGTTTTTTTCCACATTTTTTCTTTCGCAAATGTCATGTTGACAACAAAACGCAACAACAGCTGCTCTATTGTACCAACGACCCAACCCAACATTGTCCAAGTACTAAGTATTTTTTTTCTTCTCTCTCGCTTTATTCTAACACTTTGTGCGCGCACTGTATTTTTTGTTTGCTGTTGTCATGCTTGTTAGCTCTTTAGAAGGATTAGAGACAAATGGACGACGGCTAGGCATGAGAAAAATCCTTAAGCAAACTGCAATTTAAACAGAAAAATTGTAAACTTTGTAACTAGAACCGAAGCTGGAATGCTTTTCAAAATAATATTAAGAAGTTTGATGAATACGAAAAAAAAAAAAAATATTTAGCCTAAAAGTAGGCTTTATTTTTTTCAAAATTTATTTCAAATTGAATGCAAACCAATTAGAACTTCATAATAGCTGACGTAGTCTTTGATGCTTTCTTTTAATGAGTTACAAATCCTTAAAAAAAACTTTTAGTACCCATTTTACATTACGTGTGCGTTGGGATATACTAAAGTGTAGCAAACAAATACGTAGCTAAAATCAATAGAAACTAAGCTGCCAAGCTGCCGTTACGAATTAAGAGCTTTATACAATTTTTTCCTCTTTCGTTCCATTTCAAATGCGAAACTTTGCACTGAAATATTGCAAAATGCAATAAAAATTGTTAAAATATTTTTTACAAAGTGGATTTTTTTCACAACTTTTAACTTATTTATGGTATTTGCTCAAGAGACTGAATGCACTTCAATGCAGCGTCGCTCGCTAAAAGAGTGAATACAAAAAAAAAAAAAATATTTAGTTTTAATAAAAGTGAAAAGTCGCATGTTAAAGTAAAACTAAAACTAAATATTTTGCCATAAAGTTTATATTTTTGCTCGGTCCTTGGCTTGCATTTCACAACAATGCAGCTGCAGCGACATCCTTGAAAAAAAAAAAACAAAAAAAAAAAAAAAAAAAAAAATTTCAAGTGTTATGAAATATTTTTTTTTTTTTTTCGTTTAGAATATTTTTAACTTAAATTTAAAATTGAGTTGTTTTTGTTTAATTTACACTCAGAAATCTGTCTGGCATCTGTCCGTTTCCAAATCGAAGAACTACTTCAACTCTGTCTGCAGTTTTTAAAATGTATTCAGTATTTTTTTTAATAATTCGTCAATAAAAACATTTATTTATTTATTTATTATTTTTTTTTTTTTTTTGCTTTTTCAATAATATAAACTTATGAATAATATTTATTTAGTGGTGCATTGAATTGAATTTTGAATAAAAAAAATATTGTAATTAAAAACGATTTAATTCCTTTGAATGCAGTTTTTAGAGAAATTAAAAATTCTAAAATATTAAATAAAATATTATTTATCTTTGTTTTAAAAAAAAAAAATATGTATATTTGCAATATTACAAAGTACAAATTTAATTGCAAAAATATGTAAATGTATGTTTGCTATGAATTTTTATTTGATTTATTTATTTAGCAACAAACAAGTACAACTATATAAATAAAAATAAAGTAAAAAATATGTAAAAGTTAAAGGGAATATTAAAGCATTATGAACTGAGTTTATTGGGAAACCTTTATCTATACTAAAGCTTCAAGCGATCACAGTATTGATGAAAATATTGACATTGCAAGCTTTCAAAAAGGCTTAAATTGAGATCCTACTTGACTCTTTTACCGAGATAAAGTAAAGCAAACTTTTCGGACTTGAATTTTATTGCCAAAAGAAAAAAAAAGTTGCAATTGCTGGAAATTTTTATGGTAAAATTCGAGTAAAGCTAAACTGCATACTTGGAATATGCGAGACACCTCCAAAGCGTATGGTTAAAAAACTTTTGTTCCCTCTTCTATGAGAGTTAGGGAGACATCAGGCTGGCTCAATTGCAACTATGGACACTCGAAGATACTCAATATTCTAGTGTCCTCGCCTCCAGTCACAGACTACTAAACAACATACCCAACATTTGGTAGGAAGTACAAAATTTGTATCCCAACAAGAGCACAATGGGGAGGCCTACCACATAATGAAACCATAAACATCTATACGGATGGGTCCAAACTCGAAGGAAGGGTTGGAGGAGTTATCTTTTTCCCGGACCTGGAGACTAGAGAATCTTTTAGACTTCCCGATCACTGCAGCCCTTTTTTAAGCTGAAATGATCGCTATACACGTAGCCATGCATTATCTAGGGCAAAAAGTACACATCTTCTCGAATAGTCAGATTACCTTAAAATCACTTGACTCTTTCAATAACACATCTAAAACTATCTCCCAGTACCGCACATCTCTCAACGAGATGGCTGAGCAATGGAATATTTGCCTCACATGGGTTCCGCGTCACGAAGTCATTCTAGGTAGAAGCAGATTTATTGGCCAGAGAATGTCCAAATTTCGTTATTCCTCCAGGGAGGAGTTCGACAGGAATTTCGATGGCCTTTCTGAAGCTGCGAGTGAAAGAGTGCTGGGTGCTCATTGATCTATTCCCATGTATTTTTGATCGTAGATTCCAAAAATGAGAACCAAATAGGATCGTTCTCGAAATTTCCTCAAAAAAATTGTTTTTATGGTACTTTTTCCGTTATTACTACGATATATACCATGAAAATAGATTTTTCCAGAGTGGTGACCTGTACATCATTTGAAAGATAATTACTTCAGCTACACGACGATATGCTTCTTGTTAATACTTTTGGAATTATTCATGCTTTTTTTGAAAATTATTAATTTTTAGTTCCATTCTTTTGGTAGACAAAATTTAATAAAAATTGTTTTTAAAATTTATAAACTAAGAATATTTTAATACAAAAACATGATCCTAAAATTGTTCAAATCGTACAAAAAGTGTCAAAGTTATAAAGTAATAAGATAATAATCAGACGATCCCTAAACAATGTTGGGTTGCCATTATCTACGGCCCAAAACCCATTGGAGTCTCTACCTGAACAAGTTGGGTGACGCTAGCTGACCCCTCCCTGGCCAATAGTTCTGCTAGCTCCTTTTCGGGAACATCAATATGCTCCGGAACCCACGAGAGGATGAATGAGTTTTGTTGGCTAGCTTCGTTCATCCGCTTTTTACAGTCCCTAATCAACTTTGACTTGATGACGTGAGAACCTAAAGCCTTTATGGCAGCTTGTTTGTCCAAGAAGATAAGATCTGTCACATGCACAATCAGCTCAACGTGAACATCCGGTTTAAAAACACTGCAGAGACCCGGGAATCAAAAGATTTCTCAGTGTGTAGATTGACAGACCGGCATTGCATCCCAACAGACTAGCCTTCCAGTGCTGCCTAGAGGGCAGAGAGGTCATAAAAGATTTACTAAAATCTGGGGTTTCAGACAGAAAGTCGGCTGTCGAGCCTACAAGCTACGCAGGGAGCTTTGACAGGCCATAGTTTGTTGGCGACCATAGGCCTGATTCTCTCAGGTTGATCATAAATAAATTTATAATTATTTTTTGGGACATGGAAATCAATATTTGTATGTAATATTGGGGAAGTGGGAATGGGTTTTGAAGGCAACCAACCCCAATCCCGAGCATATTGGAAATATTATTTGAATTTTATTTGAATGAATGCGGAGAATTTAAATTCCTCCTTGACAAATCTGTTTCACCTGTGTAGATCATTGTTTTAATACGTCAGTCAGATTCACGGACGGACAGATTATTTATTTTGAATACCACGCCTTCTTCACCTTGCTGCTAATGTTTGCACTTACAATAGTATTGGCTTTGTAAATTTGTACAAGGGAAAAGATTTTTCAGTAAAAAAAATTTAAATTTTCTGAATATTATGAAGCAAAAAAATAAAGTTTTTCTTCAAAACATTAAAGAGAAAAAAATTCATTTAAAAAGAAATTACTCAAAGAATTGTAAAAGTTTTACTTTTCTAAGAATTCTTTCTTTTTTTGACTCAGACTTATCAGCTACAAATGTTTACGTTTCAATTCAAATTTTTTTTTCTTAGAATAAAGAAAGAAATAAAGTTTCATGCAACTGTCTGCTTATTTTCAAGATGAATCAAGTTTTTATTCGTGATAACTAGAAGCTTAGGGCAAACTTAAAACAACTTCAGTAATTAATATTTGACCCAAGCAACTTGCGAAATTTCAGCGAAATAAATGTTAAACTTTTGTCAATCTTTTTGTTTGTTAAATAATATTGCAGTGAATTTTAAGTAAAATAGAAACTAAAGTTAACTTTTAGGAACAATAAATGATTATGGAAGTAATTACTAAAATAAAATATTGAATCAAAGTTGTCGAAATACATAAATAAAAGTTTGATGTTATTTAAAAAACTGTGTGCAGAATAGAATTCGTAAGGTTGGACAGACAGACACATATGAAGAAATAGACAGACAGACACTTTAGTATATGAACAGATTAGGAGTTAGATTAAATAAGTTGATGAGCAAATAGCTAGAAGTCTATGGTAATATTAACTTATCATATTTTAATCCAAAAAAAAAAAAATCAGTTTCTCATAAATATAAAAATAAACTCCACACACAAAAATTACCTAAACAAAAACTCCTCAAAGTATGCTATAATTTTTTTATACAAAAATTTCTATAAAGCTCTACAAAGTACTCTCAGTTGCTCTCTTTTAATTACACAGGCACTCCCAAAGCAACATAACCTTTGAAGCAACATGTTGCAGCAACATTTATTTATATACATTTTACATATGTAAAATTCTGAGTGTTTTTTATATATTTTTTTTTTTTTATTGATTTTACTGCTCGATTGTTCGAGTTGTTTTTTTTTTTTTCAAGTTCTGACTTGTGCTGCCAAAAGCCTTTGCTTTCATTGCATTTTACTTGAGTTTATGTTACACTTTTTACTGCCAACTTTTTTTTTTTTTATTGTTTTTTTTCGAAACATTTTTTTCTTCTTATTATCTTATGCGCTACATCAAATTGAGTTGTGCATGTATTTAGGTCAAGGAGTCACTTTTTCACTTTCGTTACTTGTATGGCATGCTTTTTTGTCGCCGCATTCTGTATTTTAATACAATTGTGACCAATTTATTGAGAGTCAAGAGATGTGGTTACAAGTTTACGTAGGTTATATGAATACTACGAATATACTTTTTATATTTTTATTTATTTAATTTTTTTAATTTTTTTTTTTTTTTTTGAATAAAGCAATTAGAAAGTTTTAAAGCCAAACGTCAAATACCAGCAAAAAAAATTGAAAACAAAAAACTAATTGAGTTTTACAATAGTTTAAACGTTATTGAATCTCGTTTATCGATTTGTATCTGTGAGTTTGTATTGCCGTGTTGCAGTAATACAGGGGTAATAGGTTTAGCGTTGTCCTTGTGGTGGCACAAAAATTCCCTTTCAATTGAATTTTTTTAGATTGTTGTTTTTATTCATCGAATATGCATCTAATGAGACTTAAAAGCGGTAAGCATATTGCTTGTATACTGAAAATTTGTGATGGGCATCGACTTTGAAGCGTTGAAGATAGAATTAAATAGCAGTCGATACTAAACCCAAGCTTCAATTAGCGTCACATGACATTTAGACTTACTTTTCACGAAAAATTATAAAAACTGGCTTCAGTTTGAATGGGGGCCATATGTTACATAAATTCAACTTGCTATAAGAAGTATTTTGATAATATTTAAAATTAATTGATTCATAAATAAACATAAATTTTCATATAAATGTTCCACAATTAGCTACAGATTTTTATTGGGTTGAATGCTATAGTTAACCCAAATCAACCATGGGTAGTTTTTTAAGCATGGATTACTATTAACAAGCAATCTCTTTCATCTGTCTGACTGACTGATTTAAAAATGATCACCTAAAGGCAAAAGAGGGTAAGATTTATAGCTGAAATTTTAACTGTAGATATGTATAGCTCGTTGAGTAGAGAAGCTCTAAAGCTAAATTCTGGGGCCTAATGGGGGCCTTGAAACCGAAAAAGCTATATCTTTGGAATGAAAATGCCTAGAGAATTAAGACTAGTTGCACTAAAAATATTATTGGGTTGTATTTTGTGTTCTTCGAAATTCAAATCTTAGAAACCTTTGGGTACTCAAAATCGAAGCCACCATGTCTTTTAAAACTTTTATTATAAATCGGTAACGAAGAGGACTAAAGGCTTCATACGCATATTAGACGCATTTGACAGATGGTTTAAAAATATTTTTGATGTGTGTGAAGAGTCTTCGAAATTTGGACCTGTGTTTTTTTTTTTTTGATAACCTCTTGGACGAGGTTCTGGAAAATTTTGATAGGGCAAGGGGGCCGTAAAACCGAAAAAAAGAGATATCTTTGGAATGAGTAGAGTTGAATAAAGACTTCATATTGAGCGTATTGAAAAGTTGGTTTAAAAAATGTTTACGTGTTCGAAAAACTTCCGATAATCTGAAGACTTGATATAAGTCCCTTTCTGCGATCAATGTTTAACTTGGCGACTATGTTACTTTATCATACGCTGGGCGGACAGACGCGGGACTTGCAACATCGACTCTTTTATTACTACCTTATTAAGAATATATTTAGCATAGCATTTTATATCAGCAAAAAGCCGCGAGTACATAGCTTATTATGAAATAGATCGCTACATAAATAAACCATTTTTCATATAAAAAATGGAAAATTTGTATAGGAACTATGGTATTGGTTTTTTAACACTGTTTAAAGCTGAGAAAAGCTCAAGAAGCTTTCAGGTCAATATCTTTAAAACTGACCGAATGAAACATGTAACTTCAGACAGAGAGGAAGACAGACGGACATGGTTTTATCGCCTTGTGGTGTCGTTTAAATTAATAATATTCTTTTTTTTTTTTTTTTTTTCCTTTCTTTTATATAAATTTTTTAATCAAAGCCTCCGCACAGAATATGGTTTAAAATAGAAAGCTCAAACTCCGGAATCAAGTTTAAGTTCTTACGTCTACTTTCAAAAGCTGAGTATTACTTTTTGAAACTCAAGATCCAAAATAGTGGGAGAATGGAAAAATATTGAACAGAAAAAAATTTTATTTGGCTGATCTAAAAGTCTGATTTTGACATTGCTGAGTTCGATTCGCGATATTTATTTTATTTCATCGTTTAAGGTTTTATAGTAAATGAAATCGGCTATGTCTGTCTGTCCAAAACGATTTTTTTTTATTAAATAACGTCAGACCAAATTTAAAAATACACATACATATAATGTTTTTGAGGGTTCTAAAGTGGAACTCAATTTATTTTATTACGTCAGAATTATGAATGACTTGGCTCTGTCTGTCTGTCTGTCTGTCTGCAGTCTGTCTTAAGCTTTTCTCGGTAATATTAATGTTTTGCTGACAGCAAAATCATGTCAAACACATAGCCGGATCTTTAGGTTAGGAAATTCAGCGACCGACACAAATTATACAATAATACTTCTTCAATGACGAAAAAAAAAAATACTGTTTAATTTAATATTTTATTTTTTAAAAAATTTAAATTTAACTTTTTTGTGTCTTATTTAGTGTCGATTTTAAAACACGTAACTGTGCATCACTAATTTATATCTTTTTTTTTTTTTTTGCTATTGAAAAATCGCATTGAAAACATTTTGATGCTGGCTGCGTAAAATAACCAAAATGGCTGTGTTGGTTGCTCTTTAAAATTCCGTTAGCGTTATTGAACATTTCGAGGACAAACAATGGCGCAAACAAACCCACACAAACAGGCATACCAAAAGCAAAAAGGTCTTTCACAATCAGACACAAATACACACACACACCACATATGTATAGAATTTCTAAATCAAACTTAGAGGCCATTGGCAGCACTCAATTGTGGTGCTTTAGTGTGGGCGTAACGCGGCTGCTTTAATGTTAGAAGGAACGAAAAAAGTCATGATTTAGTTCAATAAAACCAAAATTTTAATACTTTTTAAAAGAGCTATGCGATTATAAAGAAAATAAGATACAAAATTTATTATAGTCAAAGCATCGCAATATATTTAAACTGAGTTTGGCAATTCGGGTCAATTGATAGCCGCGTCAAAACGATTCAAAAAAAATCTCGACTCTCAATTTTTTTTTTTTGATGTTACAAACTTTTTAATTAAATTGATATACTCGCACTCATATGTCTGAAGTGTACAACAAAAAAAAAAAACAACTCAATTACAAAGCATTTTTAAACATACTCAACTGTCCTGTACTGTCGCTACCTGCCAACACACAAAAGGGTGCAGCATATGCTGCACGAAAGCTGAGCTGCTGGTGCTGTGCTTGCTATGCTGTACGCTTGCACTGTCAGCATTTGGATTATTGCCTGCATTTTTAGAATGCTGAAAAGCATAAAGCATTTTTCGGCGTTTTACTCAACTCAATTCTACTCGACTCGATTTGATCCGGTCCGATACTCGGCTTGCTTACTGCTATTATGGATGACTGCGTTAGTTTGCCGCTTGCAATTGCTGTGGTTTTTGTTGTTGTTGCTGCTGGAAGTTGTGCGCTTGATTGCATGTAAACGCTTTGCGCCAAACTTTGTTTGTAGTCTGTAGTATGCAGTAAAGCACTCGAAATAGCAGCATAAGCTTTAACGAGAGCCGAATGATAAGTGGTGCCTTAGACAGATTATTCGAAAAAATTTTTTTTTTACCGGGAATATTTATCAACCCACCCACGTGCTTTTAAATTCATTCTTAAAAAAAAAAAATGTGCTATGCCTTGTTGAGTTTCAATTTTAAGATAAGAGCGCAGCAGCGTATCGAAATTTTAAGCTGAAGTAAAAGATTTCACTGCTGCTGCTGCTGTTTCATAAAGCATCTTCTTGTCAGCTGCATTAGAAATGATGCTGCAGTGTCAGCTATAAAATTTTGTTTTATGCATAAATGCAGCTTTTGACTTTTAAATGCTAAATAGAGTACGTTGCGTATGTGTAATATGTGTGCAGCTAGCACATATCGCATTACTCATACGCCCCATAGTGCTGCTTTGGCATTTGAAGTGACTTTTGTGCTTGTGTGCTGTATTTTTAATTTAGTTTAAATAAAATATGCGCTTCATTTATGTAGATACACAAATGCATTACTTCTTCAACTGAAATGTCTGTGGGTGCATCGTATTATTTCTATTTCAGCTACGGTCAAGGCTAATGTGCGCGTTTGCGTTTGGAATGTTATTACATTTTGTGTACAACATTGCTTCCTTGTTTTATTTTTTTATTTTATCTTTGACTTTGACTATGCTTCTGCCCTTTAGCATACTTTTCTTGCTTTCGAATCCTTGAACTTGGCTTGCTTGTGTGCTTGTTTGTTTGTTTGTTTGTTTTAGTTGACTGCAAGGCAAATGTTCGTTGTTTTATTTAATTAGAAATTTAATTAAGATTTAAAAGCTTTGTGAGTAACAAAATTTGTCTTAGTTAAATTTAATATTTGTTTTTTTTTTTCTATAATTACTATAAAGTCATTCACACATACACACACACGTTTATGTGCCTTATATAATCTTTAAGAAATATTTTATGTTTTTTAAATATTTTTTTAAGCTTAAAAATATTTCCTCAGCTCAGCATTTTTTTTTTAATTGGGAAATTAATGGACTACCGCGTTCATTTTTGAAATGGTTTGCTTGAAAGGTGGTACCAGCACGGCGCAATAATATTTAAGAGTCGAAAAAATCGCTTAAAGCATTTCACAAGTACATTCAGTAAAATAAGTATCCGGAACTAATTAAAAAAAAAAATTTTTTCAATTTAATCATGAAAATTCAACCTTAAAAATAGGATCCATTTGAGCCGATACAACGTCTCTAGCGGCTAGCCCCATCTACCATGACCCGTTCATAGGCCGCTGGAGGTATTGTCTGCAGCTCCAACTGCGAATTTTGTTTAAAGGCACCGATCGACTTAAAACGCCTTTCCCGAAGAGGGAATTTTAGTTATGGAAACAGGAAAAGGTCAAAGGGGCCAGATCGGGAGAACAAGGTGCTTGCTTGATGGTATTAATTGAATTTCTGGCTTTTTATTACTGTAAAATCACAGCAAAATAAGATGGCGCTTTGTCATGGTGCAAAAATCCACGAGTTGTTCTTCCACTATTCCATCCGTTTTCTGCGGAAGCTCTCGCGTAGATGCCTCGAAACTGTTAAATAATAAATCCTTATAAACCGTTTGACCATTCGAAAGGAACTCAGAGGGAACCACACCACGATAATCAAAGAAAACGGTTTCCGTATACTTATTTAACAGAATGTATGTATAACAGATTTGCTTACAACCTGGTACTCGGGCGTTTTTGGGATTGGTGACTGCGATTTTGACATTAGATTTTAAAAATTCAAAATGCCGGACTCACTATTTTAATTGCTACCAATTTTTTGACGCTTTAAGAAAGTGTTTTTCGCCAGAAATTGTTCTGGGGACGATAAGACTGATTTTACGTGGAATGACTCATACATTCTTCGCTCGTCTGTTCGTTTTCTTCAACACTTGGCAGTTTATGTGCTGAATACAAAATCCCATGCCCGTTTTTTCGACATAGTTCAAACCAGCTGCCCATTTTTATATTTTTTGACAAAATTTAATATTTTCTTAAATATTTTTTTGAAACTAGGGAAATTCAGCGTTACGGTTGCTCTTATGGCGTTTCGCATATTCTGATTATAACAGTTGCAGCTCTTGGCATTTTTGTACTTTTTTTTGTTTTTTGTTTTTTTTTGTTGTTTTTTTTTTTTGCGGGGCTAAAATATTTTGAGGCAAGTAGAAAAACATACAAAAGCAGTAAAAAAATATATTTGGGAATATTGCAAAAAAATTTTTTGTATTGGAAAAATCTAAAATGGACTTCATAAATGTACCGAATGTACCTAATGCATTATTTTAGTGGTCATGAATCATCTTTGCCTTATTGCTCTTCAAAAGAAACTGGTTTGGAAGACATCGGTTGGATGGTTTCAAAAGCCATAGCGTACATAGAAACTTTTTTAGCTTTTTATATATAT
Organism: Leucophenga varia; assembly: GCA_018903435.1. Classification (NCBI taxonomy): domain Eukaryota; kingdom Metazoa; phylum Arthropoda; class Insecta; order Diptera; family Drosophilidae; genus Leucophenga; species Leucophenga varia. The sequence goes on along the minus strand of JAEIFJ010000117.1, from coordinate 528,820 downwards.
AGTTACATACAAAACTATTCTTATTCCAACTCATCCAAAGATTACTCTTTTTTTTTTAAATGTAATTTCCAAAAATTAAGAAGCTACTCATAAATATTTAGCACTCACATTCCTCAGCTTCCTTTTTTAGCCATCTTTTGTATTTTCATATTTTCTGTCAAAATGCCTCCTATGCCCGCTTTTAAATTGGACACCTTTCGCAACAGCAAAAATGTTAAAATATTGTTTTTCTGCACTCAAATAATACTTGAACAATGTAACAGCACAAATATTTGTTAGACCACATTATGCAACTATATATTTTCTTTGTAACTTGACATGACCTAAATGCAAACGCGTTATTTGTAGTTGTTTGTCAAAATGTATTTAACTTAAAAGCAGGACATACAAACATGTTAAATCATTTTGAATACATATTACCATTCTTCACTTCAAACTATGCTGCTGCTGCTAGGATGTCACTCAGAATGCATTTAATGTATAATGTTTGAGATACTAATGCTGTTGCTTTTGACATTACAATGCTTAAGAGCCTACCTAAAGATATAAACACATACATACATGCATACTATATGGACATAAATATACGTGTAATAAGTACTTTGTAGTATGTGTGTACAGAGTGCTTAATGTATGTATTGTGTGTGTTTGTTTATGTTTATGTGTTTATGAAATGAAGCATGTCACAGAGTTCAAGTGACATTTGCTTGTAAACTGCTAAAGTCACGTTTATATAAGAAGGTGCTTCAAGTTAGAAGTAATTGTATACATTTTTAAAAATGTGATATGAAAGAATATTACATGAAGCGAAAAGGGCATTAAGCAAGCATAAAGAAGCTTTTAGTGTGCTGATTTTTTTTTTTTTTTTTGCGATTGATGTATAAAATAGTTTTTCTTTTAACTACAAAGAAAGAAAATAAAATAGAAAGTATGTTGTGGTTGAGTGTGCTTAATGAATCGACATATATATAGCATATGTATTACTGTTACTAAAGATTTATATAGATGTCTAAATTAAAATGCTTTAATCCGAGCAAAAGTGTTTTTTTTTTTTTTTTTTTATATCAACTTCAAAGTTGAAATTTAAACTAATGGTATGGAGTTGTCATGGCAGACCGGTTACGTTTTTGCAGCAAAACTGATCCCTTTAAAAGCAATTATTGGGGTGGAGCGATTTTTCGACTTTGAAATCTTAAAGTGCATAAAACTTTAGATAATATTTAAGATTGCCCTGAAATCTTGAAGCTTTAAGAAACCTCTTAACATTTTTAAATAATCTTTGTTGTGGCATTTTTAATTTACAGTGCAATTTTTCGCTGAATCTGTGTATGTAGCTAACGCTTAAAATAAACTAGCTCCAGTTTTCAAGAAATAGCAACATTTGATGGCTATCTGTCTTAAATTCTGAGTTTATCTTTGTCTTTATTATCCGGGGTGATCAGAAATTTGACACCGTTGGACTATATTTATTTGGGGTTATTTGAACGAAAAATTTACACCAATACAGCCAACAACTGAATTCAATGAGTCCATTGGGTAGCAAATTTGGCACATTACACGACATTGATACCTCAATTCAGTTTGCCTCAAAGCTGTCATCGAAGAATTTAGATCCCATCGAGATGGATCGTGATCAGCCGACAAGCCGAATATGGCGGCCGTTTGGCCGATATTTTCGTTCCATCCATATTTGAGTCATACCAATATATCGTTGAAGATAAAAAGAATAAGAATAATTTCCAAATTAAGTCGTGTTTTATTCAAAATCAACATCGGCCCTTGAAATTTAACCACGCCCTTTTTAGTTAAATTCCAAAAAAAACACAGTTCCAGTTTTCCAAGATATAGCTACATTTCCGATTTTTCCATCAATGGCTTAAACTCTGAGTTCTTTCGTATCTGTTATTATCAAGGGGTGACAACGAAATCTCAGAGTTTTGGTGTATATTTTTTTGTTTGTATGTTATCGAAATTTACACAATTACACCGATACTTCGAGTGATTTCATTGATTACATAAGGTAGCAAATTTTTTTTTAAAGCCCCATTTTCAAAGTTTCAAATTAGCGAAATGCCATATTACTGAAAATTCTATTTAAAATGGGTAAAACTCAACCAATATCATGGTGCCAGCCATTTTTCGGTGTTTCTTCCAACTTACTGCCCATTCAGATATTTAAAATAAATGGAAACTCATACCTGTATTTTGAGCGAATTTAAATTAATAGTGTGGAAAATTATCGTTCATAAGAATCTTTGGAGAGTCCAATAACAATGTGCGACACAAAAAAATTCATAAGTCATTTTTTGTCGAATTTTACCCACAGATAGGATCTTAAATGTTAAAACATTATGCATAATCTTCGAAAGATCTAATTTTTTCTGTTCCATAACTGGTTAAAAAATAAAATTCGGTTCGTAGTTGCCTGAGTTATAGCCCCGTAAGTGAAAAAATATGCAAAAATCAACTTGTTTTTTTTTTTACCATAAATAAAGATTTTGGCGTAGTCCCCCATATTCCAACTATGCAGTCTGTTTTTACACGACCAGATCTGTACCATAAGACTTCCCAGTTATTTAGAAAACCGCAAAATTAACTTTACAATATCTCAGAAAAAGAATCAGTTTGGAAATTTTGAAAACTTGAAATGTAAAGATATTCCTAAAAATATTCATATTCTTCTCAAATTTTTAATGGAAATTAATGGGTAAGGGTTGCTCTGAGAGGGTTTATGATTATAGGTGAACCCTCGTTTTATACCCGCCACAATTAGAGTGAAGGGTATTATCAGTTTGTCGGAAAGTTTTTAACGCATTAAAAGAGGCATCGGATCTCCATGAAGTATATTGATTAATACGATGTGACAAATTGATTTAGCCATGTCCGTCTGTCCCATCCGTCCAAGTTTCGTTTTTCGGGTATTTATGGTCTTCCCTTGTTTTATGTGATATATTCTTTTTATACATCTTAAATCTCTGCCATCTTTCATAAAAAATCTAATTTTTGATTAAATATAGAATTAAAATTTAATCAGTTCAAACTTGTCGTGCCTTGCCAAACAGATTTAAACAAATCACATTTAATTCACAAAATTATTTTCATTTATTGAAAGCTAAATGATGTAGTAAAGTGTGATTATTTTCCTAAACTAAACAAAAATATTTGTGCAAGAAAAAGAATAATACAAAAAAAAATCACTCAAAACTGCTCCAAAATTGCAAATATTCCATTAAGCTCTTCACATGCACGAGTATATAAAAAAAAAATGGTAAACAAAAATAAATTTCGGTAAGTCACAATGTTCAACTTTTTGAAACTCTTCTTTTAAAGCACAAATATGAAGATAACTTTACATGTTTCCTTGAGCATTTTCCTTCCTCCTCGTGTATGTGTGAGGATGCTGTAGCTACTATCCAGTGCGGAACTTGTATTAGTCATGCCAAAAAAAAAAAATAGAAGAACGGAAAATTTTTGCCATGTCAAGGCATGATTATTATCTTTTAACCTTTTGTTAAGAATTTGTACAGTCAGAGTCAAGTTCCAATGCGTGTTTTTCTATTCGTTTCAACTTTTATTTATGCACTAAAGTTGCTGGCAAATTTTTTTTACTTTGTTAAAAGAAATGTTTTAACAAATTTCGACATGCATTCGAGCATAAGAAGCAAAGTATTACAGTGCAGATTTTTTATTATTTTTTTTTAAATTATGTAATGCAGCATTCAAAAAGAGAAAAAGTTGTTAAAACTTTATAAAAATAAGAGCAAAATATTAATTTGGAAAAATAAAACCGAAGCTTCGATGCTCTTCGTGCTAAAATGCAAAAAGTTTTTTTAAACAGTTAAGTAATTTTCGGGAACTCGTAAATTCCAAGTCTTCGGATATCGTAACAAACACAGACAACTTTTCACAGCGTTGAACATTTCAAAAAAAATTATGGTTTTCCATCTCCAAATGAGTCCCGGCGATGACCAATACCACATCAGATGGTACCTATTGATGTAAAAGGCATTTAAAGAAGTTCCATTAAATTAAATTCCAATGGTCGCTTTCGCTGGAATTCAACCGGAAAGCTACTTAAAACCTATCAAAGTATTCCATCTTAGCACTGTAATAAAACTCTTTAAAACGAAGCCTCTTCAAGGTTGAGGAGATTGAAAGACATCGCACCACGCTCATAATCGGTCACCGAACTATTGTTCTTGATAGAAGATTTACGGTTCTTGATACAAGACCTATTGTTCCTGATACAAGAACCATTGTTCATGATACAAGAACTATTGTTCCTGATACAAGAGCTATTGTTCTTGACACAAGAACTATTGTTCTCGAAACAATAATTATCATTCTTGATACAAGAACTATTGTTCTTGATACAAGAATTTTTATTCTTGATAGAAGAACTATTGTTCGCGATACTAGAACTATTGTTCTTGATACAAGAACTATTGTCCTTGATACAGGAACTATTGTTCTAGTATCACGAACAATAGTTCTGAACATGAACATGATACATGAACTATTGTTCGTGATACTAGAACTATTGTTCTTAATACAAGAACTATTGTTCTTATTACAAGAACTATTGTTCTTGACACAAGAACTATTGTTCTTGATACAAGAACTATTGTTCTTGATACAAGAACTATTGTTCTTGATACAAGAACTATTGTTTTTGATACAAGAATTATTGTTCTTGATACTAGAATTATTGTCGAACTGCGTTGATTTTTCCGAACCGCCAAATGGTGTATAGTTCTGTCTACAAACTTTGTGTCCAAACTAATATACCATTTCCACTAGGCATGAATTGTAAAAAAAAAAGATGAAAGTATTCTGTTAATTATTACTTCAACAAAGTGAAACACTTGTCTCCAGTTTCAGAGCATGTTCAGCGAGCTTGAAGAAAACTTTTCATAAAAAATCCTCAAGTGTTGTTTAAAAAAAAAAAAAAAAGTCCGAAAACCAGCAGCATAAGTTTTATTTAATTAGCAACTTTTGTAAAACTGAAGAAAATTTTAATTTAAACAACTTACGATGAGGTGCATATTTTCAAAAGAATAAAAAAAAAAAAAAAAAAAAAGAAAGAAAGCGAATAAACTCTGTAAATATGCGCATCAATAATTTAATTTGCGCATGTCAGTCGTGTCATTTATATTTCTACGCCTTAATACAGACATTATGCCTTAAGCTGTAAATGGGCGGAACGCATTTAAGGAAGAACCAAAAAAAAAAAATTAAAAAAAAACAAATATAAATGTTTCATACTATGGCACCAATGCCAAATAATTCACAGCAAGGACATACAGCCAGGCAGGACACGCGTAGCATACGGTTGCAGCTCATGATGTACCACGGCTGAATGCGCCTCATCAATGTAAGGCTAGCATTTTTATATTTTCTTTTTTTCTTTTTTTATTGTTGCGCATTTCTTTTTTAATTGCATTGAGGCAGTTTAACGCCCGTCGCTACTATTGAATAAATTCGAATAGCCTTCTTCTTCTGTTGCTGCTGCTGCTCATATAACGGACAACTTAATATCCAAACGATTTTTGCTATATGAAGCCATGCAGCTTAACAAATTTATATCGATAAATGTTGTAGCTCTGAATACGATTCATGTATCGCCATCCTCTGACGCTGGCTCTGCAACATATTTTATGTTCGCTTCAGTTAGCACTCACTGAACAATGTTGTGTATTAATCTTGCGCGAAAAGTTCGCGGTGGTGTATATAAAAATAAAGAAAAGAAACGAAACGAAACATTACAAAATAAATACAAATTTATTTGCATGCACGCACGAATCCTCGTGACCCAATCTCGAAACATGAACACAATTTTAAAGGCGATTTTTATTTATTTATTTATTTATTTATTGATTAGTTGTAGGCAAAATCAAAAGAGTATGTTACAAAATTTTCCATAAAAAAAGCGTGTTGACATGGTGCCGTGTATTGTAAATGTAGACAGCGGTAAGTGATTGAGTGATTATTTTGTCATTGTATGTAAATGGAGCGCATAAAAAAAAAAAAAAAAAAACAAAATTGAATGAGTGCAAAAGGAAGTAAACGGAAGTATGCCGGAAGTGCTTGTGTTGTGTCCTTGTTGTGAGTACTTTTTTTTTTTTTTTTTATGAATTTGTCATGTATTTTTTTAGACTTCTTGGAGGCATTTTATGAAATAAAAATGTTGCAAGTGTTAAATTTTTAATATGTATTTTTTTTAAAATTGCAGCAAATTCAAATGTTTTGATACAAATCCTAAACAACCCTGGTTGTAAATTTCAAGAATTAATACTTAGCTTAAGGCATCCAGTGATAATTGAATAGGCCTGATTTATACGTGCTGAATAGCAGGCGCACCAGGTTCTTTAGGTCTAGACTGGGCTAAAGGCGCATTCAGCATGCCACGCAGAACGTACCAGTCTGAACGGTCCAAAAAAAACCTTTCTCGCCCCCCGGGTTCACCTCTCTGTACATCTGGCTCGCCTTGGGTTCACCTCTCTGTAAGGACCTCACTTAACCCAACTTAACCTGTAAAGTTTGTAGAGTATGTGTCGATTGTCTTCAAATATGCATTTTTAATACATATAAATCTAGTTAGCGATCGAAGCGATCTTTCTGCAAAACTTTTTTAGAGTTGAAAAGTGACCGATTTTTTTTTCATGAAAATCAAACGATAACTTGACAAACCGTTTGTCAAATTCGAATATTTTATTAAATCATTCGATTAATTACAAGATAAACTTTCACTGAAAGTAAATCAATTTGATATTTCTGTTTCCGATGAACCAGATCGCCAAGATCTTGGTCACCGCAAATCATATGTTTTTGGGAGGATGTCATTTTGACCGAGCATAACTCGAGATGTTTTTTAACATTTTCAACTTTTTTTCTTTTAAATTAAAACTTAAATTGTGTATTTTTATACAAAACAAGGAAAAACGTTAACTTCGGTGGAACCGAAGCTGAAATACCCGTTACACTAAACTTTTAATAGTTTATATGTTCACTTAGATTAAATTTCACGATGAATTTGATCAAATTTGTATGGAGGCTTTTTGTAATATTAGCCCGATCTTTACCATATCGATGGAGTTGACATTAGAATTGATTTTACCAAATTTTAATTGGATCCATTCAGAAAAAATAAATGTTTTCATACAAAAACTCGAAAATGGGCGTTAAGTTTATAAGGGAGCTATACTGAAAAATGGGCGTGGTACGTTGATTCTGACATACAAACTGCCTAGGATCAAAAAAAGCTTAAGTTTAAAATATCAGGACAATATCTTTAAAACTTTTCGAGAAATACGCATTGCAACAGACAGACAAAAAGATGGACGGTCGAACGGACGGACAGACGAACAGGGTTAACTTGTCTTGTCTCGTCAAGCTGATCAATAATATATAAACTTTTCGAAAAACTGATAGTGTCCTTCACACTACATGTGTGGCGGCTATAAAAAAAAACAAATTAAATCCATCAATTTTGTGTCGCTTGCAGCTAAAGTTTGTGTCGCATAAAAAAAAATATAAAAAAAGTTAATCAAATTAATTAAGCGCTTTCAGTTTAATTTGCATTACTTTTAATTAAATAAATTAAATGTAGTTATTGAATATTTAAATGGAAAAATATATACATAAGGACGTAATTACATACATATATATATATTGCGTCTCTTTTTTTATTTGATTATTTATTTTTGTTTTTTTTTTTTATTTATTTTTTTTACTATTTTTTTAAATGGCTTAAATGTGTATTTGCCCTTGTGAATGGAAGACCAACTTTGGATTAGGTAAGTCTTTTAACTAAGCAATATATATATATGATTCAATTGTAACAGGGTTTAGTATTTCGTAGCTCTTTCTTGCAATTTAAAAAAAAATAATATAATTATCTCTCTCTTGCGATTTACATAGCTCAAAAAAAAATACTACTTTATTAAATTATTTAAGCAAAGAAAGTTGTAATACTACACCTGCTTATAGATATAGTTTTACCCATGATGCAATTATACAATACCTTGTATAATTTCACCACTGTATTTTGGTGAGTTTTATTAAATATGAAAGCAAACTGTGTGGAAAGTAAAACCGAAAATATGTTTATCTCACTCTAGCCTTCTTCAAAGCTATAAAAAAACAAAACGTTAAATTTACTTTCGCAAAAGAAGCGGAATACTACACCTTAAATCGTGTTATGAGTTTACCTTGTTGTGTTATATTTTTTTGTGAATTAGGTGCCTAAAATGTAAAACGTTAAAAATGATATTTCAAATATTAAAAAAATCAGTTTTTAAAAAGACCTCCTGGTATCCTTTTGTAATATGAAGAATATTTTACAACCAATTTGTATCAAAAATCTTCATTCAAGCGATAGAAAAAAATTTCATTAAAGAAAAATATCTAATCGAAAATAACCAAACAAACTATGACTGACGACTAAGAGAGATGAAGAAATGCAAGAAAAAAAAAAAAAGTCAGAGTCTATTAAATTGCCGCCATGGGCTATTGTTATAATATCAAATAACAAAAATATACTATATACAAAATATATTGAAAACGAGTCGAAAAAATGCGAAGCTTGTTGTACAAAAATACATAAAATGTAAAAAAAAAACAAAAAAAATCTTTAGAGCAGCAACACAATCAGGAAAAAAAGCAACATGCAGAAAAAATAAGAAAAAAATATTTAAAAAACAATTTTCTTAAATTTAAAGTAAAACACAGACAATGTTGGCATTATCCGCTTTTATGGACCACAGAATATTCTGTGCTAAGTGAAACATTTAAATAAAAATGGCGTCAAAAGAAAATTTGCATTAATTTGCGTTAGAAAAAATGTTGGTTCCTCCATTATCAGATGATAATCACAATGATGAGTGTTAAGCATGCAATGCATTAGAAAAGAGCATTAAACTTGAATATAAAAGTAACTGAAGCTAAACAAATGTGCTGCTAAGTAAATTACTTTAAAAAATACGAGAAGTGCAAAATTGTAACTTTGGAAAAATCGAATGGCACTCAACTTAATAGTAAAAAAAAAAGTGGTATAAAAACTTTAAACGATTTAACTTGAAAACATACAAAAAGATACAAAAAAAAGTTCGATATTTCTTTTACGTAATTTTAGACGCTAATGCCTTTGACATTTGTTAATGACAAATCTCTATACCTGACGACAAAAAAAAAAAAAAAAAATGAAAGAGCATTTTACAAAGTAAAATACACATTTTTTTTAAACGTTCCCAAGCGAAACGGTTTGCGTATATCGATGCTTGACTTGGAAGCTTTTTAATGTAAGAAAAGTCAGCTCTTAACTTACTTTTTTATTTTTTTTACTTCTTTCTTTTTTTATACTATTCTAAAATAGGTTGTAAAGTATATTAATTTTTATGCAAAGCTTGCAGCATCATGAAAAAAACCGTGATGTACTTGTAAGATATATTTTTCAGTTAGAAATAAAAAATCCAGCACATTGCACTTAAATTAAGCACAACCGTGGTCAACGAAAGATGGACCTTCGGACCATAAACAAACGTCGGGAGTACGGCGACTCCATTTTTTTTTTCGAGGATTTCGAAGTAGTTTCGATTATCGTGGTGAATTTTGGAAAATTATATTGTATTGTATTTTATGTATCCCCACCCATGTTTTCATTAGCCTCACCTTGAGGTTAAAAGAAACACAAAATTGTACTTTAAATACATTAAAAACACAAAACATTCTCTGATGGCTTCAGAATGTTGTACGAAGTTGTGCATCAAAAAACTTTTTAATAATTTTTTTTTGTTTTTTTTTTTTTTTTTTTTTTTCCCAAAAAAAATTTTTTTTTTAAAAACCCCCCTTTTCCCCCTAATAATAAAAAAAATTTTTTTTTTTAAAAAAAAAATTTAATTTGAATGAAGAGTATACTTATAAAAAAAAAATTTTTTTTTTTTGTAATTTTTTTTTTGGTCTTGATAAAAAAATTTTTTTTTTTTTTTTTTTTTTTTTTTTATATTAGTTCATTATTTAGTTATAGGAATATGATTATATAAACAATGACTTAATAATTACTGCGCCTAATTTCAAATGTATAAATTAACAAGCAGTTTGTTTTTAAAAGATATACAAAATATGTGTACTCTAACCTGATTTGGTGAGGTTAGGTACTTAATTTATTTAAGCTAAAGCTAAATCAAGTGGTTTTATACGTTTTAGCCGTCTTTGGAGATCTTCAGTTCTCAATAGCAACGCTGCTTCTTCGTTTGTGTGGTTGCTCAATCTTTCTTTATGAGCCTGTGCACATTTTTTATTTTATCTGCGACCATATCTACTCCAAGGTCACGATGAAGATCGCTATTTCGAATGTACCACGGAGCATTAACTATACTCCGAAGCACCATACTTTGAAATCGTTGTATGATATTGATGTTGGTGTTCGAAGTACAACCCCATAATTGGACTCCATATGTCCATATTGGCTGTATTATTTGTCTGTACAGAGTGATTTTGTTGTATATGGATAGTGACGAACGTCTGCCCATTAACCACTTCATCGATCTGAACATTATGCCCATTTCATCTCGCTTTTTTTTTACATGCTCATTCCATCGCAATTTAGCATCTAGAGTCATACCTAGGTATTTCGCAGTGTTATGATGAGGTATTTGTATACCGTCTATATACAACGGAATATATCGTACCGTTTTGTTTGTAAATACAATATGTGCTGACTTTATGTTGTTCAGTTTTATTTGCCAAATTTTTGTCCAAATACAAATTTTATTGGTTGCTTCTTGTAATTTTTGAGCTGCATCTATTTCTGTGTCGCCGACTGCAAGTATTGCGGTATCATCAGCAAATGTTGCTATTGTTGTACCATCCATATGAGGTATATCGTGTGTATACAACAGATAGAGCAACGGTCCAAGAATACTTCCTTGCGGAACACCCGTTTTTATAGGTCGAAGCTCCGTGTGTTCATTACCTTGTTTTACTTTGAAGTATCGCTCAGATAGATAGGACTTTATAATTGCAACGTATTCGGGTGGTAGAAACGATTTTATTTTGTTTATTAAACCGGCATGCCATACTTTGTCGAACGCTTGTGATACGTCCAGAAAAACTGCAGAACATACTTTTTTGTCTTCTAGTGACTGTTCAATCAGATGAGTTATGCGGTGCACTTGATCAATCGTTGAATGTTTAGCTCTAAACCCAAATTGATGTGTTGGTATTATACTTTTCTCCTGAATTATTGGCATGATTTTTCTCACTAGCACCTTTTCAAACACCTTTGATAGGATTGGCAGGAGCGATATAGGTCTATAAGACTTAACATCACTTGCATCTTTTCCTGGCTTTAGAATCATAATAACTTCTGAAACTTTCCAGATTTGTGGTACATAAGCTAATCGTAAAGCAGCGTTGCAGATGCGAGTCAACTGTATGATACCTTTAATTGAAATTTCTTTCAACAATTCTGTCGTTAATAATTCAAAGCCTGGTGCCTTTTTCTTTTCCATTTCGCTGTTAATAATTTCAATACCTCTAACTCCGTGGTTTGTGGTACTTCGATCCATTGTAGACTATAGGTAAGCTCTCTTTGGATTGTAGCCAGGTTTGTATCGGCATCTGATTGTGAAAACACGTTTGAAAGGTGTTCGCGAAAGACAATCGACTTTTGGTAGTCATTTTTTGCCCAGTTTCCGGCTGAGTCTTTGATGGGAGCTTTGAGAACCGTTGGTCTCTTTATGTTCCGTGCACATTTCCACAGGGAGTAGTTTGTAGTCTTGTCATTGGTTAGTCTACTCAAGTATGATCTAAACTCAATGTTTTTATAGTTTCTTATCGCTACGCGTAAATGATAACAAGCTTCATTTAACTTAGTTTTGTCCCTTGGGTACCTTGTCATTTGCCATGTCTTTCTAAGCTTCCTTTTTTCCTTTATAAGGCTTCGTATCTCCTCAGGGTAGATATTTTTCCTTATTCTTATGCTGTTTACCGGTGTACTTCTCCAAGCTGCTTGTTGTAGATTTTTTGTAAACGACCAAGTTTCTTCATCAATCTGAGCTGTGTATTGCATTTCTGATGTTAGGTTTATATTTTCATCTAGCAATTTTCTAAAGTAATGCCAGTCTGTAAGTCTATTATATAAACATGGCGGTGGTTCTATACATATAGGTACTTCACTCAGCGTCAGGTATATGGGCGAGTGATCGGAGTTTAATTCTATTCCGTCTTCAATTTTTAAATTCTGTTGTGATATTTTTTTAAATATAAAAAAATCTATCAAGTCTGGAACTTTTTGAGTGTCAGTCGGCCAGTACGACGGATTTCCAGTTGAGATATATCTGCAACCAGTTTTATTTATGGCTTTTAAGAGTTCTCTACCTTTTGTTGTAGTCAAACGGGATCCCCATTGCGTGTTTTTGGCATTAAAGTCACCACCCATTATAAATCGAAATTTATGTGAATTTATAAGTTCTAAATAGTTTTCACATTTAATTTGATGCCTTGGAGGACTGTAGACTGAAGTTAAAGACATTTTTGTGGGTGTTTGAATTGTGATTGTTGTCGCTTGAAATTCTTCAGTCGATATTTTGTTTTCTTCATAATGACTAATATTTTTTCTAACTATAACCGCTGATCCACCACGCGCTGTATTATTAGGGTGTACAGTGTGATATATAAGGTGATTTTTAAATTTTAGGTGAGATTGGTGTGTTAGGTGAGTCTCCGAAACTAGGCATATATCGACTTTTTTTAAGTCCATAACTGCTTCAAGCTCCGTATACTGCTTTGGTAGCCCATTGGCATTCCATAACATTATTTTTAGTCTGTTAGACATTATTTAATTTAAAAATAGATGCTTCTATCTTTAAAAGCCTTCTGTCTAGGGCAGTATAATGCTTTTCTTGCAAATTTAATTTTGCTAAGATTTGTGCCAGTATAGATTGATCACCTTTTGTCGTTGCGTTCTCATTTAGGACACTGGCGTAAGTTTTATTTTGTGCTATGTGAGGATGTATCGCAGGGACGTGTTTTACCTGATTTTTGGTTGTGGTTAGGGTAGACCCTTGATTTAATTCACTAGAGCGATTTTTTCCTATATTATTTTGGTTTTTATTAGCTGCAGGCTCTAGACCTACTTTTTTGTTACGAAGCTTTTGGAGCTGTTTAGCTACTACGCAACCTCTATAATTAGCTGGGTGTCCCTCACCACAGTTGCTGCATTTTGGTTGTTGACTATCTTGTTTGGTACATTTTTCTGTGAGGTGGTGCCCTGCACATTTAACACAGCGAGCTGGTTTTCCACAATAATTTTTCGTGTGCCCATATGATTGGCAGATTTTGCACTGAGGGATAACTTTTGATAGTCTCATTGGCTCAATTGATACTACTGCGTTGAGTATAGTTTTTATATTGAATATATTGTTTATATCTTCATTTGAATCGAACGTTAAAGCAAACATATCTAATGGATCTTTTGTTTTCCATTTTATTTTGTTCGTTGCCGATATTATATTGAAACCTTGAGATTTTAAGTCTTCAAGTATTTCTGCTGGTTCGATTGAATGATGTAAGTTTTTGGCTATCACTCTTATTGGTCGTTCTTGCTTATTTTCAAAACTATGCCAGGGTATATTTGACATTGACAGTATTTTTGTCACATTCCTATAATCGTCTGGATTAAACAAATTTGCTTTGAATACACCATTATTTAGTAGCTTTATGTGAAAATCGTTTTTTGAATTTTTTTTAACGATGTCATGTACACTCTGATAAGATGATTTTCCAGATATCATAATCGGTGGAGGACGCTGGTTTAATCGTTTATTATTTTGAGGCTCTGTGTCTAGAGACACTGTTTGTTTAGGTTCTGAATGTTCCGGAGAGAAATTTGCTTTACGTTTTTTTCTTTGTTGTTTGACGATCCAGCAAGTTTCACTAGTAAGCTCTTCTTCATCTGTTTCGAACTGATCTTTTTGGGTGTTTGGTTGAGGCTGTTTGTTTTTGTTTGTCTCCGATGTACTTGGAGCCAAGGCATTTTTCAGCCTGTTGTTTTCATCTTTCAATTGATTGCATAAGGTTTCTATTTTCACAAGTTTTTCTAATAGTTCCTTATTTGCCAATTCTAGCTGTTTTAGTTGACTGGCAGTCGTTCCGGACACTATTGTGGGTGTTATATCACCTTTTTGCGGGGTAAAGCTCATACTTATATTTTAATTTTAAAGATAAATATAAAATACAATTTCTGCTTAATTTTAAACTAACTGATGATTGACTAACTGATGACCCTTTAGTAGATCAGGATTATAGCACAATTTAATCTCTAGTAGTTTTTGCTAGATGCTGCCCCCAGGTGGCGCTGCAGTGCCAGCCCGAGAGCTTTGTAAGAATGGCTTCACCACCAGATGGCTGTTGTCACCAGATGGCGCTACTGTTTCCTCTATGTACGGCAATCCTTGTAGATGTAAATTGTTGGTGTCAATCTGTTTACGAACTATTTTTGGTTGTGTTTGGTTCGAACCAGTTTATTTGGTTATGTTTATAAAATTTTCTTTTACATTTAAAGTTGCTGCAAAATGCAGAATACGACGGCTTTGTACTGCAGACAACAAACCACAAACTTGCACACACTTTAGCAATTTTTAAGCTTGAGTTAATCACACTTTAAATTATGAATTTGGAAAATTTTTTTTGGAGCTCGTCACAAACACGTCGCAACGCAACTTCATTCGCGCGATTCAACAAACTTTCAAATGATACAAATGAATTATTTATACTAAATATACAATATATACATATACTCCTAAATTTGCATGTATTATGTGTTTAAAATTAAGGTAAGGTAAGCAAATGGTAATAGTCGGTTTGAGAACCTTCTGTTCCATATCAAGAACGCTCGTTCTTCATATCAAGAACGCTCGTTCCTTTACACATCAAGAACACACGTTCTTCATATCAAGAACGATCGTTCATATCAAGAACGCTCGCCCTCATACAAGAACGATCGTCTTCATATCAAGAACGCCGTTCTCATATCAAGAACACACGTTCTCATATCAAGAACGCTCGTTCTCATATCAAGAATATTCATTCTCATATCAAAAACTATCGTTCTCATATCAAGAACACTCGTTCTCATATCAAAAACACTCGTTCTCATATCAGAGAACGACTCGTTGAAAAGGAAAAACGAGACAACCAAGTTGAGATCGTAGATCACCTATATCACTAGGGTGCTCGCTCATTTTGCAATTTAAAGTTTGAACTTGACTTTAAGCACGACTGTTCTCAATACAAGCACATTGCGCATGATACAAAAAGCAATAGGAACATGCATAATTAATTTCGTATATTCTTAGATCAAGTACAGTCGTTCTTAATTTCCTAAAAGCGTTTTTATCTCTGCATATTCTATGTTTGTCTGTACGTCTTCATTGTTAAGAATATTATTATAAGATTTACTGTTTACTACAAATTTGATTAAATTTCCTTTTGCCAACCACGTGAAATGTATCAAAGCTTCGATTTTAACTAAGTTAAAACTTTTTCTTCTATTTTTTGCCCGCTCGTCTTTCAAAGCAGCAAAAGTTCTAATATTGTTAACGGAAGGAAGAAGTCTAGTGTCGAATATTTTCAAAAGATATGCGCATCAATAAATCAACTTCAACTTCAAATTCTTAGTAGCTAACTGAGAGGAAACTCTCTAAGTTTGCTGTAAAACATTTTTTTTTTTTTTTTAAATAAAATATTCGAAGTTGAAACCTTAAAGTGTGTATTCGTTTACCGACAAATATTTATATCGATTGTTTTCAGTTGGTTGAACAGCTTAGCTCTGTACTCTGTGTTTCTTCCATTGGGAAATAATACAACTATATGTACAAAAAAAAAAAACAGGAATTACCCAAAAAATTCTCATAGGTTGATTGGTTCATTTCGCATCGCTTTGCATAGCACTTGAATACACTTACGAGCTGCTGATGTACTATATGAACGTTAATTAATATTGTATGATGATGACTATACAAATAAAGTGTTGCAATTTGTAGCAAGTCATGTGTGATAATGATAAACACACACTTGATGCTAGTATGCAGACTTACATCCTTTGCCAAAATGCCTCCCAAACCTATGTTTTAGAGATACTCGTACTAACTAGCATACTAGTTTTGTGTGCCAACACATAACACATGGCATGCTAAACTTTCATTTAATGCTTAAATGCTAATATTAAATGCTTCATTCTCATAGCCTCATAGTACAGGAAAGCTCTACTCGCTCATACATGAAAACAAAATATACAAACATTGAATTGTGTAAGTAAGTAAAATTAAAGGAAGCATGCAGGATATTCAGATAAGAGAAAATATGCCGGAAATATGAGGATATGCTGAACGGATGTTCGGATAGTTTACATTACCAGAAAATATATACGAAGAAGTGATTAGAGTGGGTTGTTTTTTTTTCGGTATTGAAGATTAAAGAAGTGAGTGCAATGGAAAATGCAAAACGATTTGTATAGAAGCAATGGAAATACGTTTTTAATAATTTATGATCGAAGAAAATACTATTGAATCAATTACTCTGACTGCAAAACTTAAAGTAATCCGATGCTGTCATTTCATTCTGAGAAAATCAAAACATTTTCATTTATTTATTTTATGCTGGTGTGGAGATGGCTATTCAAATTTACCAAGAACGATTGTTCTTAATACAAGAACGATTGTTTTGATACAAAAATGATTGTTCTTGATACAAAAGGATTGCTCTTGAAAAAAAACAAGAACTAGATTAGTTTCTTGATAAGAGAACGATTGTTCTTGATAAGAGAACGATTGTTCTCCATAAGATAACGATTGTTCTTGATACGAAAACGATTGTTCTTAATACAAAAGCGATTGTTGCTTGATACAAGAATGATTGCTCTTGAAACAATAACAATTGTTCTTGATACAAAAGCGACTGTTCCTAATACAAAAGCGATTGTTCTTGATACAAGAGCGATTATTTTTGACAAGTTGTTCTAGATGCAAGAACGATTGTGCTTCGATACAAGAGCGATTGTTCTTAATACAAGAGCGAATGTTCTTGATACAAGATCGATTTTCTGGATACAAGAAATATAGTCCTTGATACAACTGAAATTTGTTCTAGATACAAGAACGATTGTTTTTGATATAAGAACAATTATTTTTAGAACAAGAGACGATTGTTCCTGACAAACAACGATTGTTCTTGATACAAGAACTTTGTTCTTGATACAAGAACTATTGTTCTTATTAAAGGACATTGTTCTTTTGATAAAAGAACTATTGTTCTTGATACAAGACTATTGTTCTTGAATCAACTATTGTTCTTGATAAATAGCTTTAATTCTGGTACAAGAACTATTGTTCTAGATACAAGAACGATTGTTCTTGATAAAAGGCCACGACGATTCTTGATAAAAGAACGACTCATTTTTTGTATTAAAAGAGGTATTATTCTTGATCAGAACTATTCACTCAAATTTGGGTAAAAACACTTCTAATGACATCCAATAACAAAACCAATGTGCCACGCCCATTTTTAGCTATAGCACCCATACAAACTTATTGATTATTTTCGAACATTTATATGAAAAGTAATTATTTCCAAATAAATATTTATAAATGTATATAAGCAACTTGTGATCACACATAAACTATTCAAAGATTCGCGTATTAATTTAAGCTACGGTTTCACCGAAGTTAACGTTTTTCTTGATTTTTTCTACAAAAATCACGTTAGCTCACAGCATTATACTTTGTGTTTTGTTTTCTATATTTTAAAAATACATTAAATTCAGCTAAAGCTATTATTATACAATTATTTCTTATTTCATGAACACATAAACATATTTTTATATGACATTTTTTTTATAATTTAATACAACAATATAAAAACTATTTTATTTTTCCTATGTTGTGTTTTTCCTTTCATACATTTTTGTCATAAATTCAGCAAATATTATAGTCATTGTGTTAAATTGGGAATTCATACGGTCGTTGTATTTATTTTATATGCAAAATATTATTACCTAACTACAAATTTAAAATTCAAACATATTTTTGCATGACAACACAAAGGAATTGTCTGCAAAATTATAACAATATTGAAAATACATAAAATATTATCCGGCAACTACGAAAAACAATATTCCAGACGGATTTTAGAAAAAATAAATATACAAAAATATATGTAAAGAGAGAAAGAGAGTTATTTCCAACATGTTCGACTTTGAGAGACTCTACTATTAAATACTTGAATTATTAAATCTGCAAATAAGTTCTAAACTCTCATGAAAAGGCATGTAGTTGGGATTGTACCTTAAACATCAGCCAACAATAAGTAGGAATATGGTAAATATATTGTCTAACAACGAAGATGTCAAATCAAATCTCAAAAAAAGTATTTTAGGGAAAGATTGATGCACTACACAAATGTCTGAGAGAAACGGTTTATATGCGCCATATGGTGGTGTCAAGCGAAACGACGGTACCATGCGAATCCAGTGCGAAAGAGATAGCTTACTTTTCATTTTTAGTCAATTTTAAAGAGTGAATGAGATAGAAAAACTGTGTTTTTCTTTTGATTTGAGAGGGCAAGAGTGGTTAATATAACCTTGTATATAAGATTTTCAACAAGATTAAGACAAAGTACGAATCTGTAAGTAATATTTTTTCAACACATACATAACGCGCGATCTGATAAACAGTTCAAAAATGGCTTAAATGAAAGCTTAAACCTAAAACTTTGATTATCAGAAGCAAAACTACGTAGATTTAATTACATAGTTAAAGTAAAGCAGGCAAAATAAGTAGAAAAACCTGGGCACAATCTGTGACAAACATGGCAAAAAAAAACTTCACCAGAATCTTTAAAAAAAAAAAAAACCCTTAAGTAAATTTTCAAAGGAATTAATATTGCAATTGGAGGCCCTGCAGTAGAAAAAATGGACAATTCAACTTCTGTCTATGCCAGCGAGGCAGCGCTTAAAAAAGAAATAACAATGACAGATGGAACTGGAGATGTAATCCACGCCAAGATAAAGGCTAAGATCACTAATATCAATATTAAAAAAAAAACCAAAATTTTATGTTCACCAAGCAATGTTTGTTACCTGTTACACTAGTGTAAACAGGTATATTCAGTTTGTCGGAACGTTTGTAACGCATTGAAGGCGACGTCGTAGACCCCATAAAGTATATATAGTCTTGATCAGCTCGACGAGACGAATCGATCTAGCCATGTCCGTCTGTCCGTCCGTCTGTCTGTCTGTCTGTATATTTCTAGGCATCTTTTTGTTGAAGATATAAAGATATTTAGCTGAAATTTGGAACTTAAGCTTTTCTCGGCAACGACTATTTTAAGTTCGAGAATGAGAGTGCCACGCCCATTTTTAGGTATAGCCCCCATACAAACTTACCGTTTTTTTCCGATTTTTGTATAAAAATTCTAATTATTTATGAATATATTCGCTCCCAATTGGGTATAAACATTTCTTTTGTCATCCAGTGTCAAAACCAAGATGCCACGCCCATTTTAAGGTATAGCCCCCATAAAAACTTACCGCCCATTTTCGATTTTTTGTATGAAAATAGGCGTTGTTTTTGAATGTATTCACTCCAATTTGGGTGAAATCACTTCTTATGACATCCAGTGTCAAAACCAAGATGCCACGCCCATTTTTAAGTATATCCCCCATTCAAAATTACCGCCCATTTTCGAAATTTTGTATGAAAATGTTTATTATTTGTGAATGTATTTACTACAAATTGGCTAAAATCACTTCTTATGGCACCCAATGTCAAACCAAATGTGTCACGCCCATTTTCAGATATATCCCACAAAATTCCAAAATTATTGTTTGATTCGAATTTTCGGTCGACCTTTATTTAGACTTGATTATTTGCTTTAAGCTTCTACACAACTTTTTATAAACTTTTTTTATAGGGTATAAGCATATTGAAAATATATATTTGCTTTATTATTTAAAATCCATTTTTCAAAAAAAAAAAGTGTCAGTTAAATTTTAAAGTTTCTTATTAAAATATAAATTAAAATATTATTTTAAAATATTTAATTTTCAATTTTATAAATTAAAAATTTAAAATTTTCGAAATATTCTTTTCCCATTTTTAACTAATGAAGCACATAAAAAGCTTTTTATTAAATTACTTAAAAAAAAAATTTTTTTGTGTTAATTAAAGCTGCATAAAACTTAAATGAAACAAAATAAAAAAAAAATAGTTAGTTAGGTACTCAGAAAATTTCATTTAATTTAACAAACTCACTGGAACCGCATGCTAACATTCGATCGAGTTTAATGAGCTGTGTAATGACATTGTCAGCTGACTTTAAATGTGATTAAAATTTGTCAGCTTACTACACAACAACATCAAAAAAATTATATAAGAGTCAAACGTTTAATGATGCTTTTTATGGATTAATTTTTTTCCATTTCCAATCAGCAAAAGCCGCCATTACAGCAACCAAAACAAATTTTTTTTTTTTTTTTTTCAGACAATTGAAAATTTTTATATGTAGAAGCAGCAGCAGCAGACGAAGAAGAACAAACGGCATTGAATGTAATTTAACAAAAGAGTTCATTAAAACAAAAGTCATATGAAATCGATGTGACAATTCTTTTGTTTTTTTTTTTTTTTTTTTCTTTGGCCTTGGTACGCTTTCGCTTATTGTTTGTCTTCACAGTAAGTGTGCTGATGTGTGTCTTTGTTAACTGACTTCATGCTCTGCATTTAACTTGGCAAATGAAGCAAACAGTTGCCGCAATTTTCTGCAATTGCAATTTTACAAAAGCGCAAATAAAGCCAAGGAAATGAAAAAGTCTACAGAGAAAAAAAAAAAAAAAAAAATTATAAAAAAAAGTCAACCGAAATTAACACTGAACGAAAAGGGGGTTGTGCAAAAAAATTATTTTTTTTTTTTTTGTGATAAGTGGCCCAATTTAATTTCTCAGCAGTCTACAGTCTTGGGCAGGTCTACAGGTAGGTACTTCAGGAATATTTTACAAAATTTTGAATCATTCCATTAAAATTTATATTTTAAAAAACACCCAAGTAAATTAATATTTTTTCTAGACAAAAAATAGTACATTTTAAACTATTAAAAATAAATTTGCACATAATGGTGAGTATGGCAAGAAACAAAAATATTTAACCGATTAACCGATTCGGAAATAAACTGATTTATACCAACTCTACGATTAATCATGTAAACCTTACAGAGAGCCGAGAGAATATTTTCCTATTTTCTTTACTACCTTAGCAAACTCTGCTTCAATCTAACACGTTTCTGCATACATCTGTATGATTAATCGATTAATCAATCAACAATATTTAAATAATCACAATCATTTAGTATTTATTATTTATTTATTATTTTTAGTATTAATTTTTTTTTTTGCATTAATTAATCAAACAATATAATTTGATTAATTAAAAACAATTCAATTTTTTTCATTAATCATCAACAATCGATTATTTACAACAATCACATAGCTCTAGTACTCCACTTCCTTGCAAGAATTGCCTTGTGCGATTATTTGAAAACATCAATTTTAATTAATTCTAGAAAAAAAAACATTTTTTTTTTTATTTATGGAGTTTTTTTTGATAGTTTCAACTCAATTAAACTTTTTCAAAATTTTAATCGATAAATGTATACCTGTGTGATTATTTGGAATGATCGATTATAATTGATTCTAGAAAAATTAGTTTTTCTTTTTGTTCGACCGATCTACCGATTTTTCAATAGTTTCCAAGTGAAGATGATTAATGAACTTAATTTTTTTTTAAAAAAATCGATGAAATTGAAATAATCGATTCTTAGCGATTATTCGATCATTTTACACACTGCTAACTCCGAATGTTTTTTTTAACCAACATGCATTTGCACACTTTTGCCCCTTCTTTGTCCCTTTTCTGTGGTTTTGTGTTTTAAGCCTTTTAGTCGCTATATTCGGTCATGATATAAAATAAATACTTCAGGTAGCCTTCCAGCTTTTCCTTTTTACTTAGATAGTTCATCCACCCTTGGTGGTTGAAGGCATTAACCATCCGGTTGATCCTCTGCAGTCTTATGGGTTTTTTGGTTTCTAACGATGCAGATTCACTTAAGCGTTAATTGCTTGCAGTTTTTGTTGGAGCGTTAGCATCATTTTTAGGTTCATGTCAAACCAATATTTTGAAAAACCAAAGCTAACAGCCTCATAGAGGTCGTATGACATCTTATCACTGCTCTGATAAGAGGTGAGATAGCATAGATATGTGATTATACTGTAAAGGACTCCCGGTTTACACAGGTCAAAGGTTGCAATAACTCAGCTTCCCAAAGTCCGTCTACATAAATTTGTATTCCCAGACCCCTGAAGACGTTTTCCAATATCTCTTTTTGTTTGCCTTTAAATTAAAATTCGCTTTTTTTTGTGATTCCGATATTTATCAATAAATTGCAAATGGCAGCTCCTGATTTTTCGGTGTTGATTATTCTCAACTAAATTCCTGCGATTTTTAGAGTGTACTTGATTATTTTTTTCCACTATTGACATACACTATGACAGCTGTAACATCGCATTTCCGACGTTTTTCTTTTCTTTTTTTTTTTCAATATAACTGCTTGCTTACACTGGCAGTCGTCTACACTTCAATCAGATTGTATACAGATTGTCGCTATGCAGTTTTACAATCAAAACTTTACTTTGAGCTATACAAATGCTTTGCAATGTTGCTTAATAATACGAAACCAAAGACATAAAAGACGACAATAACAACATTTACACATGTGCAGCATAGATGTTTGCCTTGCTTTTTGCTGCAATGCACAAACGCCTGTAAGTATGCAATACGTATTTATATAATAAAGTTTTATGCGAAAAATTTTTAGACAACAACAACATTTGTTGCTCTTTTAGCTTAACGCTTCCTTTAACTTGTTTACAACTTTCTTGAGTACATTTTAAACGCAATGAAATGTTTGCTCTTTTTTTTTTTTTTTTGTTTTAACTCATTTAATTTACATTTGAGTATTCAGGCAACATCATTTGCAAATGTATGCACACTTCATGCTAGTAAAAATTGTCTAAGCTTATCAACTTTGTCCTTTAAACTATTTAGTTTACCCAAAAAAAAAAATAAACTTTAGTTAAGATAAAATTTCAAAATTTTTATGAAAACTTAATCTCGACTGGAAACAAATGTTGTCATGCAAAAAAGGAGTTTTCAAAACAACAACAACAGCAACAGTGAATGTAGTTAAAATATATAAAAAGACTTTTCTTTCTTGGTGCTTCATTGTCATTGTTGTTGTGTGCTATTGTTGACATATTTCTTTCGGTACATTGAGCTGCGCATATGAGCGTATGAAGCATCAAGAACCAACTTCATTGTTATATGCAAAAGTATGAGAGCTACACTATATGAAAACAATTATAAAGTTTTATAGAATATATAAGGTAAAATATATGTTTGAATGTCTTGTAAGACTAAATAAAACTACGGCAAAAGGTTAATCAGAGAGCGCTTTTAAGACTCTTACCCCTATTATACTCCTAAAGCTTATGGGTATGACTCCATCTAAAATAAAGCAATCTACCAGACCTATTTCAAACACTTGAAAACCATGGGAAATAATTGTCTTATACTAGATATTTTTAAATCTACAAATTTACGTATTTCCTGATCCCATGTTTTCTGAGTCTACCAAGAAGCTCCATTCAACATTATTTGTTTTTAATCCGTTTTTGAGATGCCTTTTTAGGAACATATATAGAAAATGGTCCATGAAAACATAATATTATTGACTAAATTAAATAATTGTCTATTAAAAAACTTGTTTTGCATTTTTTTTTGATCGAAACTAAAAAATAAATAAATGTATCATAATTTTTGTATTAAAGTACGTAGATTTATGTATATTTTTCTGTCAAGATTATTAAAATCCGTCGAATAGTTACAAAGTTATTAGTTTTAAAAAAATTACTGTGACAACAAAAAAGCAGACACCAAAAAAGCTGACACCAAAACAAAAAGCTGACACCAAAATTTTTCCTTTAATTCGTTTTGAGATTCCTTAGGAACATATGTGAAAAACGATTCATGGAAAATTAAATATTATTAACTAAATTAAGAAAATATTTATAAAAAAAAAAAGTTTGTTTAGCATTTTTTTAGTCTAAACCAAATATTAAATAAATTAATCTTAGTTTTGTATTAAACTACGCATATTTTATGTATATTTTTCTGTAAATATCATTAAGATCCGCCCAATAGTTTCGGAGTTATTAGGTTTTAAAAAATCACTGAGGCAACCAAAAGCTCCCACCATCAATTTTTATTTTTTGCGATGAGTTTTTAGGAACATATCATATGAAAATAGTCCAGGAAAAATAAATATTATTAATAAAATTAAATGTTTTTAGATTAGGTCAGGTTAGGATAGAATGGCCGACGCGAGTTCTCGCGACGTCACCTTGGCCAGATAGGCCCATTGTGATATCATATGATACCTCATTTAATTCTTCCTACTTGAACCAGCTCGATTTTCTTATGAAGGCGACTACTGCACCAATCTCCGCCAGACTATCGAGAAACGGCCTACCAAGTACGGTAAAACTTATTTTCCCAGAGGCTGGGCAGTGGCAGAGAAAATGTTCTACTGTCTTCCTCTTCCTCGTTTCTACAGCTCCTACAGAAGTCATTTGATGCTACCCTTAGTCGGCCAACCGGGTAGTGTACCAACCGTGAGATCTCAACCATCATTGGTAGAGTCTGTCTATTATGGCGCATGGGCTGTTCGTTTAGTGTTGTATTCTGGCCACGTAAGTTTCGAGATATTACATTTGGAATTTGTGGTCCACCTAGCCTCTGCCAGTCTTATTATTTCCTCTTTCACTCGCAGCACAGAGAGGCCATGGGAAATTTCTGTCGAACTCCTCCCTGAAGGAATAACGGATTTTGTACCTTCTCTGGCCAATCTATTTGTATCTTGGTGACCCGGAACCCATGTAAGACAAATATGCCATTGCTCAGCTATTCCACCATCTCGTTAATAGATATGCGGCCCTGGGAGATAGTTTTGGATGTGTTATTGTAAGAGTCAAGTACTTTAAAGGCATACTATCCGAGAAGATGTGTTCTTTTGACCTATTACCTGAGTGGTGCCCTAGATAATGCATGGATTCGTGTATAGCGATCATTTCAGCTTGAAAAACGCTGCAGTCATCAGGAAGTCTTAAAGATTTTTAATCTTCAGGTCCGGGGAAAAGATATCTCCTCCAACCCTTCCTTAAATTTGGACCTATCTGTTTAGAAAAATGGGGTGGTGTTTCCTTATCACTTTGCCCCATTGTGCCCAACCAAATGTTGGGTATGATATTCAAGTGTGAAAAATATCTTATTTAAAACTTGTTTGCTTTTTTTATGAGTCTTACTCTTTACCGTACATAACCGGGTATCTTGCACACACCTATACACAATGCAAAAACTAAACAGTAACACTTGCCTTACATTCTTCCCAGTGATTTCGCTGTGTGGTTTTCTATGGCAGTGCACTCAGGCAACACAAGAAAAAGCTTACAACATGGCGCCTTTGTGAATCCTTTCATTTTATATTTAAAAGTAGAGTAGAAGTGAATGAAGCAAGACGATGCGATGCATCGCATCAACGTATAAGTTCTATAAAGAACTTCAATACAAATATCAACACCAGCCAACCCAGACAACCAAAGAAGCAAAGCAACGAACCAGAGTAGTCAACATTTGCTGACTTAGCTGCAATTATGGTAGAATTTCTGTTAGCTGATGCTACTCTTTTTAGTCGTCATCTTTTCTTTTATGAACTTGGATGTCATCATATATGCGAACAAGTCACTCGTAAATGTTACAGCTCGACTTGACTCTGACTTTACTGAAACTGAAACTGAACTCAACGTCTCGGTTTAAGTTGTCTGCTCTATTTTTTTTTTCCTCTTTCTTTTTTTTTTTTTTTTTAATACCACAGCAGCTAGTCTGTGAAGCTTTTGTAAGCTGCTGTCAGGATATAAAAATGCCAGTTATAAAAATAACACTAGCAACATTTTCTGTAAGCTTTTTTAATAGAATTTCTTTTTTTTTTTTTTTTATTATTCCCTATTCATAAAATTATAAAGTGAATAGGTATTTCCGTTTTCTGTTTTTATAAATCACATAGGTATGTATGTGGTCAGGGCCCGGAATATAAAAAAAACACTTTCAAATCAGTCTGTCTGTCTCGAGCAGCATAAATCTTGCTTTGCAATAATAAAATACAACCAGATTTCTGTGATTGTGTGAGTAACCAATTACTTCCAGTTTAAAGCTTTAAAGCTGCAGCCTGGCATTGAAAATATTTTCAAAATGTTTCGTAGAAGAAAATTTGTTTTATAATTCATGTCAATTATTTTTATAAGCTTTAAAAAATGTGTATCTTATCTGGTAAAAGTTTCTCTAAAGTCACTTAAATCGGATTTTACGCAACTCCTTGCACCTTGATTTGCTTTTTCTTACCGCAAAATTTTAAGCTTAAACAATCTCAATTTTGTATTTACAAAATTTTCATTGTCATCTTATAACATCGTTTGTGCGCATAATTTAGTTACTTTGAGGATTTTTAATTAGCGTCGACTTCCATAAACGTTCTTTCGCTCGTTCATTGTGTTACGTAGTCATCAACTTGTCTTGTCTACACTTGGATTTAATTGGATTAATCAAGTTTCCCATGCAAAAGCGTTTATGTTTGTTCAAGTAGTTATGAAGTTGCATAATTATTGTGTAAGGTATTTAAGTTTTGTCGGTAACACAGTGAGATTAATTGTTAGAAATTTTTAAGAAATTTGATTAGTCTTTAAAATTAAAGTTGAAAAAATATGTGAAATATTCATAAAAAAAAAAATTTTTGAAATTTAAAATAATTATTGAGATACTTTAATATATTGGATCAAATAGAATTTTATTTGATTCCAAACTTATCGCTGGCAAATGTTAACACATCAGAAACTCAAAGCTACAAGCGGTCGCAGGATTAATGAGAATGTTAAGAAAGGTTCCAAAACTGTAAAACCTACCTAATCCTTTTAATGTAAAGTCAAATTTTCGGCTTTCAAGTGGTACTTATGGTAAAGTCACAGACGTTACGACTGGTCGAGTAGCACCAAACTGCATAATTAGAATTTTGGGAACATCTCTCAAAATCTGGACTTGTGGTTAAAAACTGACTATTCCATTTTTACATTTATGGGGCTGAAATGTATCCTCCTTGGAAATGAAATAAAAATTTTTTAAATGTTTTTGATTTTACTTTATTCAAAGTAGTTCCATTTGGCTGGTTTTCCTATTTTCTAATTTCTTGATCCCATCCGAAAAGTAAGTTTCAGGAAAGGCCTGCAAAACCCAACTCCGTGTCGTAACTTAATTTTTTATTGATAAGCCAGTTTTTGAGGTTTGAAAATATATAATAGTCCAAGGGAGCCAAATCGGGCGAATCCGGTGGATGCGGAAGTATTTGGAGCCCTAATCATTTGTTGTTGTGCCTCTGATCTTTCGCTACGGCCTTTAATCGCTCCAATAATGATCATTAATACTCTTTTTTTTCGAGATAGTCCACGAGGAGCATGCCATGAGAATATGAGAAAACCGACGCCATAACCATTCCGACCCATCGAGCCTCTCTCTTGGTCGCTTCGGAGTACTCATTCTGTTTTCTGGTTTATAAAGGTGAGTCCTGATTTCATCAACAGTTACCAATCGAAGCCAAAAGCCTGCCCAATTCCGCATCAGCAAGTCCAAACACTCTTTCAAAGTGCTTTCTCGTTTTTGTTCCGTAGTGATCACCCAGCGCGGCACCCAGCGGTAGGATAATTTTTTTCATATGCAGAATCTGGCCCAAAATGTAGCATCTGCACTCAGTACTAATCTTTGTGGCATCAGCAAGCTCGCGCACCTTCACTTTCCGGTCAGCCACTAACCATTTAACTGCGGACTTCAACAACACCAATATTTGAAGGTGTAATCTGACGGACTTTTTTATGGTTCCTTCGCGGTTTTGCCTCTCAAAAAATAATGTTTTATGAGAGAACTTAATACGTAAACAACAGTATGCTGTGAAACCAAAACTAAATGAAACATCGCACAGAAATTTGGAACGTCTGCCTAAATATGAACGGGCTACAAGGCACCATAACCTTTTAGCAGTAGCAGCGCATTCTGGCGTTCAAGAAGGTTACTCACCCCAGCAATTAACTCAGTCAGAATTTTATTCCTTAACATTTTTGAAAAAAAAAAAAACTTAGACCTTTAAAAGTTATACAGAGTTGTCACACAAAAATCTCCTTAATTTAATTTCAAATCTCTTTTGTTTTTTCCAGAGATTTTGTTGAAATGTAAAAGAGCTGGGGCACTGCCTTTTATTGACAAAAATTATATCGGACACATTTATAAATATTTCAATGAAAGAACGCAGTACAAAATTGATAGAGATTTGGTCAAATCTCTAGCGAAATTTTGTGTGATTTGAAACCAGAGATTTTGTGTGGCAACCCTGACCAAGTCAAAATTAATATTACAGCACGTTCACAATACAAAAAAAATATCACTTTCAAGTTTAGATAGGCATGTGAATTTCATATTTACTGTACATTCTTTTTATACTAAATTGTATATCGACGGGTGATAAATACGAGAAGAGCCTTAAAGGTTCTAAGTGCAGAAAATTTCGATTGTGAAGACATTTGTAGAATGAGCTTTGAGGATCACTTAAGGCATTATATTATAAATTTTGGGGCTGTTAATCTCATTAGTAGTAAAAACAGCCTTTTAAATATTTTTTTGAATGACCCTGTATGAAACCATGGAACGTTTATTTTTATAAAGTTTATAAAAAATTCGTAAATTTGAACAAGATTGACATACTTTTTCAATCTAGTTACAAATACATTAAAACACATTGAAACATTTTAATTAAAATGATTTTGTTTTAAATTTTTTTTTTTTAAATTATTTACTGAAAACACATATTAACTTTAATATTATTAATAAAGTTGTCAATTAAATTCGCTATAAATTATGCAATTTTTTTAAATGATTTGCGTTTATTTATTAACACAAAAAAAATGTAAATAAATAAATAAATAACTTTTTAGCATTTAATTATTATTTCGAGTGTAAATCTCTAACAAGTTTTAAGCGTAAAATACTACGAAAAAAAGATATTAAAAATGTGGACTTTTTTTTATTTATTAAATTTAATTAAAATAAAATATTTTATTTTTTTTTTAATTAAATTAAAATAAAATATTTTTTAATTTTAAGCTATTCCGAAAAAGAAATTAAAATTATGCAGAACTATAAAAATTGTCCTACAATTTTAAAAATAAAATATAAAATTCTTACAAACTATACACATAAATATTATATATAAAAATCATAACAACAAAGATGCTAAAAAAAAAAAACTCATTCACATATATTGTCGGACGCACTCAAGGGTCATGAATTTTGCGTTATATAGTAGCATTCTATATCCGAGTACCAAGAAAACCGCATACATACATGCATACATGTAAACGATATTTTTTTCGTTTGTATATTTTTTTCTTGAGTGGGGGGGTTGTTGTTTTTTTTTTTTTTGGGGCAAACAAAAGCAACAATAATGTGGCTATAATAATGGCTATAATCTGATATTTATGGTAAATGTCACGAAGTCCATTTCAATTACCTTTTAGGGTCAAAAGTTGCCAACATGAATGACTAAGATGTGTGTTGTGTTGTGCGTTATATTTGTGTGCACACAAAGTGTTTATTTAATAGCAATCTAGATTGTATATGTATATTTGTTTTGTATATTTATTGTATAGAAATGCACATGTATAGACGTATTATATAGAAAATTTGAAAATTTTAATTGCAATATGAACATTAACTTATGATATTGAAGTTGGATTTTAATTATAATTTAAACAAATTGCCGATAATTGTCCAAGTTTTATATTTCATTTAAAATTGTTTGCAAATAATATTTAAACATCATAATTCATTGGATAATTTTGAACATAATTTTATGACTATCTAATTGATTTAACATTTTATAAAATTTAAAAATCTCGTTCTGTAAATTAGTATATTATGAAGAACAACCAACTTTAAATCGATACCAAACCATTTATGAGACACTCATTCAAATTATTTATATCATTTATTGTATCTTTTCTTAAAGCTACATACGAGGTGTGTTCAAACATTATCGAATTTATTGAATTTTCGCGGGTTACGAATTTCGATTTTTTTTGTGGCGTTATGTTGGTACTCATGTCTCTCACTTATACCGACAAAAATAATTAAATAATTAAAAAAAAATGGATCAAAGAACCTGTATCAAATTTTTTTTTCTGAATGGAATAAATAGAATAAAAATGTTGAAGAAGGCTTATGGGGACCGAGTTCTACTAAAATCAACAACATTTGATTGGTATAAATTGTTGATAGAAGGTTGCGAACGTGTTGAAGACGAAAAAGCTCCCTGATCAACCATCGACCTCAACGGACGATGCTCACATCCAAAAAGTAAAAAAATTAGTGCTTGCACACCGTCGATTAACTATGAGAGACATTGCTGATGAAATTGGCGTATCGAAAGGAACAATTGATACAATTTAAAAAATGTTTTGGGCCTCAAACGTGTCAAGTCTCGGTTGGTACCAAAAATTATGATTTTTTTTTTAAAACTGTACTGATTTTTCGTGACTATTTGCCAAAAATCCAACCAATATCGTTCCGCAACCACCGTATTCGCTTGATTTGGCACCGTGTGACTTCTGGCTATTCCCAAAACTCAAGAGACCACTCCGGGGAACGCGTTTCGAGTCGATTGAGGAGATAAACGTTGATGGCTATACCGGAAAGGGACTATTTGGCATGTTTCGAGAATTGGAAAAACGTTGGCATAGGTGTATTTTATCGGGAGGGGATTACTTTGAAGGGGACAAAATAGATATTCATGAATAAATAATAATAATTTAAAAAAAAACACAAAATATGCGATACTTTTTGAACACACCTCGTAGATATTTAAAATAAACTACTGCTGACTAGATTTTTTAAATTTTGTAGTGTTTTTTATTATTTTGTGTGGCTCTGTTATAATTACATGAAAGTCGTTAAAAATCGATATTTTCAAAATCGCACTGTTCTACTGATACAGTAACTATAAACGTTGAATCGATCGACTTTAACTATATTTCTTAAAGATGAATCGATCAATTTATTTTTACAGAGAATTGAAAATCTTTTTTGCTCTTAATCTGAAACCTATTTTTATTTTCTGTACGTTTTGTAACTATCAAAGAATCGATTAATCAAAAAATCTATTTTAAAAATCTTTTAAAATCGATCTTTTTTTTCAAATAATCGTACAGGGCTGCTGATACATTAACTAATTATATCAATAAACCTAAATAAAATTTATCGAAGGAAACTCTTAAGATGAGTTAATATTTGTTAATGAATAAAATCTACAGTGATGCACTCTTTGCGTAGCATATTTTAATTTTCATTTAATTTGCTCAACAAATTGTTCAAGTTGGTTTCCACACTTGAAAATTTCACAGGCTGTTTAGAACCTTCTAAAAGTCTGTTTGACGTCAAGGTTTTTTTCCTTTTATGTATTTAATGCAAGTTCCACTCTAAAACAAAAAAAAAAAAAAAATGGTTTAACGCATTCTGTAAGTTCATTCATTAAAGTCATTGACACCGCTACAACTACAAATGCTGTCTGTAACTAGCGAAAAGAGCGCATTTAATTTAAATTAAGTGAAATGTTTTAAATTTCTTTAAGAACAAAAAAAAAAAAAAACATTTCAACAAAATGAAAAAAAAATAATGAATTAGTGCCGCAGAATGCGGGCATTAAGTCAACAAAAATTCAGCATAATTCAACTCACTGCAAACAAAAGTTAATTGTTGTAATGTATTTTACACAGATACACACACACACAGGACACAGACACAAATACAGACAAAATGTATAACTACAAGCAGAGCAATTAAGCAGCAGCAGCATGTTGAAAAAGATACGAGAGTAGTTTGATGCGTAATTCTTTTTGTAATTATATATTTAAAATTGTATAAAATAGTAAAAATATTTCTATGTCCGCTATGCACTACGAAAGCATACAACCAAATTGCTTCAAACCGGTTTTATTTGAAAGGCAATAATGCGTAGATTGTTTAAGACGACTAAACCAATGCGTTTGGCACATTTGGTCTATTCATGAAGTCGATATTCAACTTTTCCATTAAAAAAATTTTCTTTTTTATATGAATTTATATATGACTCAACAAATTTTTGGTCTCGTAACAAAAACTGGCATTTTTTAGCTCCTTTAATGTTTTCTACTAGCCCCAACATATTTTAGGTCTCGCTGTAATAAAAAAAAAGTACAAAAATGCCAATAAAAGCAATGGAAGTTGGAAATGGAAAAAAAAACGACAGATGCGAAACGGAAAAGTTCTGTCTACAAACTCCAGAACGTCGATAAGCACACTCCGGGTATCTGTGTGCTTCAGGACGTTCTGGTTTTTGTACTTCATGATTGTACCGCGTGTGCCTTATGCTTTGTTTTAGTGGTCTAAAATTATATTTGCATTATTGCCTTTCAAAGGAAACCGATTTGGTGCATTTTGGTTGCATAGTTTCAAAGTCCATAGCGGACATAGAAACATTTTACTATTTCATATACATAGATTTCAATTTAATATAGTTCAATATTAATATATCGCCATTTTTTTTTTGATACTCTTTTTATTGACAAGCTTCATTACATATCAAACTACTCTAATGCACAATAGGTGTACTTTCATAAAAGTTTATTAGGGAAACGTATTTAGGTTGAGTACTTGAGTACAAGAAAAACATATGAAACAATTCATTTTATCTTGTATAAGAAAATTCATGTTCGAGTCTTTTTTTTCTGAGTCGAGTCTGTGTAACTTAAATAATTCATGAAAACGTTTAACACGCGAGAAACAGAAATTGCAGCTGTTTCTGGTTGCTATTGTTAACTTTTTAGCTGAAAGCAGCAAGATTTAAGCTTACATGTAACATTGTTTTTTAAGGCCTTGTTTCAGTTAATGAGTCAAACAATGCTTTCCAAGATGTATTTTAATTAGAAATGTTTTATATATTTGTACAGTCAACATGTCGTATGTGTTACAAAAATAAAGTTAAAAAGATATTTTACAGCTTCAGATACGATACAACCAGTCGTATACATAATATTAATATTAAAATTTATATCAAAGGCAAAAATAAAATAATAAAAAAAAAAATAATTACTCATAATCATTGCATAAAAATTAATTTCGCCTCAGTTGACCATAATTATTTTTATTTGTTCTGTTTTACCATAAAACAACGCCGCCAAACAAAAGGACTGACCGACCGCATGTATCGTATACATTTTTATGCTTTCGCTTCATTTTGTACAAAAGAGATAAAATATTTAAAATGCACATTTTAAAAGGTTTTTAAGTGCACACCGCATTCTTCTGCTGCGTTTCTCGCCGAATGCAAATATGTATCAGATACATTTTTTATTTTCATTTATTTCATATTTGTTGAGTATTTTTTTTTTTTTTTTTGCAATATTTGCCTATTAAAAATTCATTAAATGAATAATTTTTTGGTTGAGAATATTTTTACAAAAATATTTTCATATATAAAAATGTTTCCAATGTGTTTATTGAGTAGAAAAAAATCACATTGCGTATGTGTAATATTTAACTTACGTAAATAAATAACTTCTAAAAAATAAATATCAATCCAAGAACTCAGTACTCTCCAATATTGGTGAATTTAAAATAATTAGCTTACCGCACTAAAGCACCCTCCGCTTATGACTAGCGTCAACCATTGAATTCAATCATTCGACATTAGTAAGCCGTTCTGGAGGGTATTAAATTTATTCTATTATAAAATCTAGAAGAGATAGATAAATACGTTCTTGAAAAATAATGTAAATGTATCTGTCATATAAAAGTTGTATGATTCAAACTGCTTCCCAGCGCCTCTAACTAGAGTTATTTTTCTTGAATATTCCCCGAATTTTTTTTCAATTTTAAACAACCTTCTACAAACTTTTAGAAAAATTAAAAACAAATTTTTAATGAAATTGGTGAAGTTATTCTCAATTTATGGCACGACGACTTAAATAATTAATTTTTTTAAAACCCTGTACCCAAAGGGTAAAAGGGTATATTAAGTTTGTGCGAATGTATGTAACTGACAGAAGGAGGCAAGATAGACCATATAACGTATATATATTCTTGATCAGCATTGGAAGGGGGTGTCGAACTAGCTATGTCTGTCTGTCCGTCTGTCTATCCGTCCTGCTGTCTGCCGTATGAGAGAGATTATCTCGGAGACTATAAGAGATCGGGCCACCATATTTGAAACTTAGACTCTCCTGAACCGTCAAGTGTTCACTTACAAACGGTTTTTCTCTAGCCCCATTTTAAGGGGTACCCCCCATACAAATCTACCCCTAAATTTTGGGTTGTTGCATATAAACTTCATTGTTTTTTATTCTAGGAAGTTCAAATTTTGTATAAATTATGTCCATGATAGTCTCAGTAAAATAACAAAATATGGGTATGACCGACAGAATTTTAGGTATAGCCCCCATACAAATGTACCCAAAATTTCGGGTTTTTGCATAAAAACGTCATTGTTTTTTATTCTAGGAAGATCTAGTATAAATTATGTCTGTGATAGTCCCAATAAATTATCCCAATATAGGTATGACCGACAGAGTTTTAGGTATAGCCCCCATACAAATGTACCCAAAATTTCGGGTTTTTGCGTTATAAAAAAATAGTTGTTTTTTATTCTAGGAAGTCCTAATTTGGTAAAAATTATGTATATGATAGTCCTAGTAAAATATCCTAATATGGGTAGGACCAACAAAATTTTATTTAGAGCCCCCATATAAATTTACCCCAAAATTTTGGGTTTTTGCATAAAAACGTCATTGTTTTTTATTCTAGGAAGTCCTAATTTGGTATAAATTATGCCTATGATAGTTCGAATAAAATATCCCAATATGGACAGGAACAACAAAATTATAGGTACAGCCCGCATACAAAGATATACCTGATTTTTTAATTTTTATATAAAAAAATTCAATTCAATGAGGTATGCTCGTAAAATAGAACCGATCTTAAGGTTCATAAAGATTGAGTACAGGATATTTTGTAGTCGAGCATACTTCAAAGTTCTTTCTTGTTTATATTATATACCAGCAGCCGCTCGCGGCTTTCTCGTTTTTTTTCTTTTTTTTGCTTCTCTTTGATATAAATTGTTAAAAATGTGGGTTCAAATTTTGGAAATCCCACAAACACGACTAACCATCATTCAAATACGCCCAGTTTCAAGTCTCTACGTTTATTCAATCCAAATGTATGACTTTTTTTTTCAAGGCTCTCATTAGGCCCCGGGTAAAAAATTTCTAAAATCCCGTCTAAGTGTTCACCTGTAACAAAAATAAAAGAAATTGGTAAAAAAAATCTATATTGGGTCCACATATGGGTCCCAGGTCCAAATTCCGAAATCCCTTTGAACACCTTGAACGCTAAAAATGTTTTTTAACCATCTTTCAAATGTGCCATGTTTCAAGTCTCTACGTCTATTCACTCCAAAGATATGGTTTTTCCGGTTTCAAGGCCCCATTAGGCCCCGGGGTCAAAATTTTCTAAAATCCCGTCTAAGTGCTCACCTGTAATAAAAATAAAAAAAATTGGTCAAAAAAACTATATTGATTTACATATAGGTCCCAAGTCCGAATTCCGAAAATCCCTTGAACACTTTGAACACCAAAAATGTTTTTTAACCATCTTTCAAATGAGCCCCGTTTCAAGTCTTTACGTCTATTCAATCCAAAGATATGGCTTTTCCGGTTTCAAGGCCCCATTAGGCCCAGGGTCAAAATTACATTTTACATTTTTTTTTTTGCCCTAAACAATCCTTGTGTGAAATATAAAATCAAAATTTCGTGAAAATCAGTCCAGTAGTTTTCGCGTCCATCGATCACCAACAAAACTTGGGACTTATAGAGATAATGTAAATTCCAACTCACTCTCAAATAAAATTTTAAGAAAATTTAAGAAAAACCACATACATATATATTTATTTTTTTTATTAAGTATTATTTCTCATTAAAATGGCACTAGACGAAATAAATAAGCAAAACAATTCACATAATTGCATTCTATGCCAAAAGACGTAAATAACTTTTCACAACAACAACAACAACAGCAGCCATAAAATGAAAAAACGAAAAAGGATAGATAGGAGAATGCTCAAGTAAGTTTCAAGTATCTTTTAGTTTGCATAAAATGTACATTTTCCCAGAAAATTTCTACACTTGAAGACAATATTTTCTATTCATGTCACGAGCAAACAATGTACGAGAACGTTGCATTGCATTGCATTGCATTTATTCCTGTGTTGCAAGATGATGAAGAATTCAAGAACTTGGCAAGAATATAACTCAAAATGAACGCATTGTAATTTAATATATGCGCAGCATTAAAAAAAAAAAAAAAGATAGAGCACAACTAAACAA
The DNA here is from genome assembly GCA_018903435.1 of Leucophenga varia. NCBI lineage: Eukaryota > Metazoa > Arthropoda > Insecta > Diptera > Drosophilidae > Leucophenga > Leucophenga varia. Next base: position 492,156 of record JAEIFJ010000117.1, on the reverse strand, counting down.
AAATACAATACTTCATTAACAAAAGCCGTAATTGAATGCTTTAAAGTTTTAATTCTATTAAATTCAGCGAATAAAGTAAATTGAAATAAAATATCTTGAAAAGCAAAGAAAATCAGAATTAGGCAAATTTTTCCAAAAAAGGACATTCAGGAATAAAATACAAAATAAATTGATGTATTTTATTGTATTTTACATTAATAGAGTTTTTTATTGCAAAAGATTTAATAAATTAAAAACAATTACAATAAGTTCAGCATGAAGAAGCAAATAAAATTTAAAATTCTTGTAAAATGTAATAAAATTCGAAAGACGAAAATAGAAAGACAATAAAGAAACTATGCGCTTCAGGCTAATTCAGTTCTTTGAGTGTTTGTGTGTGGGAGTGTATCTGTGTTCAAGCATAAAATAAAAGAAATTAAAATACTTTGTTTTTTTTCTTTAATAAAATACTAAGTTAACAATTTAAAAGCAGCTAAATTTGTCGGATCCAAAGAAAAAAAAAAAAACAATAAAACGCGAAGGTCATTTTTATGGCGTCATAAAAATTGTTTAAATTGCTGTAAATGTAAATGTGAATGTGTAGGTGGCAAATAAATTTAAGTTTAATTTTAACGTTTTAGATTAATGACTAAATTAATGTGCTGCAAATGAAAAATTAAATTAGAAATATTTCAACATTTTTTATTTTTTGTTAGTGGTTAATTCCAATAGATTCCATTAGATGATAGAGATGGCTGAGAGGAAAGCCATATCTCCCATTCTTTTCACATTTAATGCTTTCTTCAACAATTTATCGCTTTACCGATTGCCAAGCTGCTATCAAAGCTGAATCCCCAAATAATTTTCAGTAGGCGATGAAACTAGCCATCATCTTCTTAACACATACCACTGCCAGGCTAGCTTAAATAAATCTTAATGGACCCATCTACTGATAAAAATCAAACAAACTTCGCCTAGGCACATTCTAAAATTCAAAGAGGACTGGAGCTACAAGAAATATTTCTGTGGAATGCCTACCAGGTAATACTTTTCCTCAGGCTTAGGAGATAAATTTGAATTGGGCTTTGTGAGTTATTTTCCTCATGTCCAGTTGCCTGTCTTTCAACTCTGGACCTGACACCTTTTAAAAGAGGAAAAATTGGGAAAATGGGCGCTGGGTAAAGGTTTTGGTGACATTAACATATTTTTTAAAAAGAAGTAAGGCCAGGTATTTCTGCTTGTTTTTATAAAAATGTTATTAATAAAATTTAAATCTTCAAAATATTTCAAATCATATATCACTTTAACTGCTGCAAAATATTTACTCAATTCAATTTTTTTTTCAAAAATGCCTGAGAAAACTTTTTTTTAAAAATATTTTTGGTCACTTTTCAACTGCACAGTTAAGTCGACATCTTTAATGCTGTTATCTCAAATCATTCTGTCAAAGTTTTTTTTATCTTGTTTAACTATTTTTTACTTTAAATTTACTTTTTTTACTATTTCCAGCAACACTTTATCATCTGGACAGACACTTTTTCTTAGCAAAAAAAAAAAAAAAAAAAATTCGCAAAAAAATTTAAATAAGACTTTTGACTGCACAGAATGAAATTGATGATACTAACGCAAGACAAAGTGAAAACATTTGTATAGATAAAAGTAACTCATACAGTATAACGCATACTAAAAAAACAAACTAGAAAAAGAAGAAATAGATACAGATACATTGCATATAACTGACGCACATAAGCATACTTATAGATACTATGTGTATGACGTCAAAGTAATATTCAAAATTATTTTGTCTGAGCTTTTCACATTTTTTTCTTCTAATTTTTGTTTTATAGAAAAAAAATTTTATAAGAGGGTGGCTGAATAAATAATAAATTGAGACAAGAAAAATGCTACAGCATCATTAAAAGAATTTGTTTCTTTAAGTTTACATTTGTTGTCTTTTTTTTAATAATATTTCATATTCGTATTTCCTGTATTTCTAAAGAGTCCCAGAATCACTCACGAATTTGTAAGCTCCACAAAAAAGATATATCAAATTGAGTTTAAAAGCCGAGCATTTCTCATTTTACACTCGTACATCAATTTTAATGGAAAGCAGGTTTAGTAACTTATTATAAACATTTTTTCTTGAATTTGCCAATGCAAACTTGGTTTAGTTTATGTTTTTCTTAATATATACACTTCAGACATAGCATTCATAGTTTCAGAATTATCAATGGCTGAACCATAATAATATAGGAGAAAAAATGTTTCTAATGCCCTAAAAACATTTAAAAAACCTAATAAAAATGTCCCCACAATTTTTTTTAATAAGGCATTAATGCAAGAATGATTGATGAACAATAAAACAATGAATTAGCACATTCAGTCCATGCATGAAGTCCAATTTCAACTTTTGCATAATTCAAATTATTACTGAAGTCATAAGAGCACCGGCAGTTTTGTATGTTTTTTTTTTTATACTAGACAATAAAATACTTTTTTGTCAACCAAAAAAAAACGAAAAAAAAAGTATTCCCAAAAGTAACCAATCATTTGCTAATACTTCGAGGAGGTAATCTTAACTATATAACTGTTATACTTTTTTTATACTGTTACAACTTTATACTGTTATACTTTTATGCTGTTATGCTGTTATACTGTTATAGTGTTATTATACTGTTATACGTGTATACTGTTTTACTGTTATACTGTTATACTGTTATACTGTTATACTGTTATACTGTTATAACTGTTATACTGTTATACTGTTATACTGTTATACTGTTATACTGTTATACTGTTTATACTTTTATTTTTTTTTCTATTATTCTTTTTTTTATTGTTATACTTGTTATACTGTTATACTGTTATACTGTTATACTGTTATACTGTTATACTGTTATAACCTTCAAATATTCGAAATGGTGTAATCATCACTATTTTAAATACCACACTGTTATATCTATTTTCTTATAAATCAAACTGTTATACTACGTTACTTTACATTTATTTATGATGATAAATATTATAGTATGATGTGATAAATATTCGCCAAATTAGAGTCCATCGATTTATAATTGGGGGAATTCTGTGTTTTTCTATACACCAAACACAGACTGGAGCCAAAATCTCGAAGTCACTGTAAGCAGTAACTCACCCAATCAGGAGATTCGATTTCGCATTCAACAACTCAATCTAGCGGACACCGAAAATGATTCAAGCTATCAGAGTAGGTCTATCTTTAAGGATAGCTTTATCGCTGAACACATTCTGGTCTTGGTAAATTTTCCATTACATTGAGATTTTTCGATCGTACTTTTAAATAACAAGCTGAACTTAAGATTAGAAATTAGGCTTATATTGAAGCTTCAACTCCTTCGTTAGAAGAACCTTGTCGAGAAACCCTTGAATCAATCGATAAATTGATATAGCACAAGTTTAATTTGAACAAGGTACAAGCTTCCGCAGTATAGAATTCGTTCTAAGGAGATACTCCACAGTGTCATGAAATTTCTTCAGAAGCTGCAGGGTGAGATGTCAGAATTAGCAAAATTTCTAAGAATAACAAATCTCGGTGAAAAAAGGTTACACATTTTTTTAGGCCTTTTTATTCCAATTTCCCTACTTCAAATTCTTCATTCTTCAGTGTTTTAAGATTCGGTCTCACTGTAGAGTTCTTGTTTATTTTTGTACTTATTTATTTTACGTTTCCATTACTTTACTTGTAACATCTTCAACCCATTTTGTAGAGGAATCTGTTCTTTTCAACTGCGTTACAAAAGCGTACGTCATGTACGCAACACATGCAACGATTTGGAAAACTTGAATGCTACTAAACTTCAATTAAGCGTTGGGAAGGGAAAAATTTTCTACTTTGTTTCTACTTGGGTTAACACATTTCCTCCTTGCTAGACGTAGCATCTTTTTTCCTATTTTTTTTTTTTTGTGTGTTTGTAAGAAGTTACACTTTAGGTTTGTTAGGATTTTCTTTACTTCTTTCTTTCGATTTTTTTTTCTTTTTGTCGACATCTTGGCCAACATACTAGAAGTGTATTTTTCACCTTTTATCATTAGTTTTGGCTTTTGCACCCTCTTTCGGTTTAACTTTATTCTGCGTCAACAAGTTTGCCAAAAGTACAAAAAAAAAAAAAAAAAAAACAAGCAATTGTTTATGTGCATATTTTCTTAAGGAAAAATATTTTCAACATTTAAAAATAAACCGCGAAACTTTTGCGTTATTTGAAACTTTGGAAGAAAAGTGTTTTGGTAAGCCGTTAAAAAGTTCTACAATCAAATTGATAAATAAATATAAATATAAATATAAATATAAATATAAATATAAATATAAATATAAATATAAATATAAATATAAATATAAATATAAATATAAATATAAATATAAAATATAAATATAAATATAAATATAAATATAAATATAAATATAAATATAAATATAAATATAAATATAAATATAAATATAAATATAAATATAAATATAAAAATATAAATATAAATATAAATATAAATATAAATATAAATATAAATATAAATATAAATATAAATATAAATATAAATATAAATATAAAAAAATATAAATATAAATATAAATATAAATATAAATATAAATATAAATATAAATATAAATATAAATATAAAATATAAATATAAATATAAATATAAATATAAATATAAATATAAATAAATATAAATATAAATATAAATATAAATATAAATAAAAAATATAAATATAAATATAAATATAAAATATAAATATAAATATATAAATATAAATATAAATATAAATATAAATATAAATATAAATATAAATATAAATATAAATATAAATATAAATATAAAATATAAATATAAATATAAATATAAATATAAATATAAATATAAATATAAATATAAATATAAATATAAATATAAATATAAATATAAATATAAATATAAATATAAATATAAATATAAATATAAATATAAATATAAATATAAATATAAATATAAATATAAATATAAATATAAATATAAATATAAATATAAATATAAATATAAATATAAATATAAATATAAATATAAATATAAATATAAATATAAATATAAATATAAATATAATAAAATATAAATATAAATATAAATAAAAATATAAATATAAATATAAATATAAATATAAATATAAATATAAATATAAATATAAATATAAATATAAATATAAATATAAATATAAATATAAATATAAATATAAATATAAATATAAATATAAATATAAATATAAATATAAATATAAATATAAATATAAATATAAATATAAATATAAATATAAATATAAATATAAATATAAATATAAATATAAATATAAATATAAATATAAATATAAATATAAATATAAATATAAATATAAATATAAATATAAATATAAATATAAATATAAATATAAATATAAATATAAATATAAATATAAATATAAATATAAATATAAATATAAATATAAATATAAATAAAATATAAATATAAATATAAATATAAATATAAATATAAATATAAATATAAATATAAATATAAATATAAATATAAATAAATATAAATATAAATATAAATATAAATATAAATATAAATATAAATATAAATATAAATATAAATATAAATATAAATATAAATATAAATATAAATATAAATATAAATATAAATATAAATATAAATATAAATATAAATATAAATATAAAAATATAAATATAAATATAAATATAAATATAAATATAAATATAAATATAAATATAAATATAAATATAAATATAAATATAAATATAAATATAAATATAAATATAAATATAAATATAAATATAAATATAAATATAAATATAAATATAAATATAAATAAAAATATAAATATAAATATAAATATAAATATAAATATAAATATAAATATAATAAATTTAAAAAAATAAATAAAAAAGGAGGTTCATGGGTAATGATACATTTTGATGTTGTTCACTCTTTCTCCCAAAACTTTACAACTTCTAGGTTGTCTTTTGTTTTCGATGCGTATGTGCATTTTAAAATAAAATTTTTCTGGGCCCATTTAAAGTCTGCAACGAAAATAAAAAGTTTGCGCGCGCTTTTTAAAAGTTGTTGTTAAATTCTCATTTTCCAATTTTTTTGTTTTTTTATTCTCCCATTTCTTATTCAGGTGAGAAATAACAGGCGTATGCAAAAGTATGTAATATGTCCTCCTTTTCTGAGCGTCACCAATGCATACATACGAGTACATGGTTTGCACAAGACGACAAATTCGTTAATTGCACAATTTGCATTTTTAAACCTTTTATGTTGGGTAAAGTTTAATCAATTGAATAATTGCAAATAAAAGTAGAAGTATAAATTTTTTTTTTTTTGAGTAATAAAATCATATTGAAATTAAGGAAAAAAAGCTGGAGGTATTTTTAAAAAAAAAAAAAAAGGATATAAAAAGACTGTGGTGGGAGAGGAATGGAAAAAGTAGCTTGCTACAACTCACAAAAAATAGTTTAATTTCTTTTTAGATACATTTTATATTATTCTAAATAGAAATGTATCTAAAAGATTTAAAGTATCTTTAACTAAAAATTTTTATTTAAAATATTCAAAACATTTCAGAAACAAAAATAAGAAATTGAAATTTTATCTATTTAAATAACTATTACAAACTTCTAGAAAAATGGAAACTTACCAAAAGAAGTAATGATAAATAAAACATTAAATGTACCAAAAATTAATAGAAAAACGAAATAAAAAACAATGAACTAAAAATTGAAATGAAAAGACTGCAAGTCAATTATTAAGTATTAAAAAGAAATAATGATACAAATATATTAGATATATACACAGTATTAGATACAAATAAATTAATCTGTGCAATAAGTAAAATACATTCAAAAATAAAAACAAAAAATAACTATTATTAGAAAGAAAAAGATGGTTAATAAATAATTATTTATTGTTCGTTTGCTGTTATTAAATATTATTCGTTCCCACAGAAAAAATGAAAACGAACAAAACGGAATAGAAAGAATTAAATGAATGAGTTCTAAATTAACCATTGAACCTATTGATTTATGTCGTTATGGTGCGAGATTTGTGTCTGGTTTGCTAAAATAACGTTAATACAGAGATAAAAAAAATCAAAGAAAATTTCAAGCAGATTCGTGGTTTAAAAGTAAGTTAAAGGTTAAAATCAAAACGATGTTCTCAAATCCGCTAATATTTTTATAATTAAAAGAAAAAATACTTAACGTTTAGCTCATTACAAAGCAAATTGTTCTTAATTCAAGAACTGGGGACTCCTTTATACAAAGAATGAAACTTAAATTGGTTGTACCTTTCATTTACTTGTGTCAAGAACGAACCGTTCTTATATCAAGAACAAAACCATTTATTTAATTAAAATGAATTTGTTATCACCACAACAACCAGCACCTAAAATGAACCACTCTGTAAAGCCTTGGCATTTAAGAGAGCTACTGGTAAAATTTCCCTTTAAAAAATGAAATCATTGCGTCATCTAATAAATTCACTGTCGTCACAATCTTTTTTATTTCAGCCTAAGCTTAAAATAATCTAATTTAATTTTAAATTGCAAAGCATAAAGGAGAAAACAATTTTGTGTCTGATTTGATACTTTGCGCTAAAACAAAAAGTAATTTTCATTTTTGATTAACAAAAAAGAGTCACGCATACGCCGCGTTGTCATTAAACGTTTTGCTAATTAAAACAATTTAGCGACATTTTTTAAGCGTTTTTCTTTTTTTTTTTTTTTTAAGGTTTTTTTCTATTTACTTACTTTGTCTTTTATTTTCCCTTTATCTGGTCTTTTCGTTGTTTGTACTTTGTCCTTCATCCTTTATTTCCGAGCCCCATTTGCATTACTATTGTTTAATTTCAATTACAACAGACAACCGGCAAGCATGTCTTACTTTGTGGCGATCACTTTTACCTTTAATAGGCCTTTTTGTATTTCCATTTTTTTTGTTTTGCCTAATCTAACTTGTGCATGAGCGTTCAAAAGGTTTAAGCGTTTATCTTGAGTTTTTTCATTATTTTTTCTACTCTCAAATAAAATGACTTAATTAGACAATATGGTTAAAACTTCATTACTTAATTTGTGGAGAAAAAGAAATTAAAAAAAAAATCAGGGCTGCAAACCATTAAAAAATTGGCAGTAGTTCGCAGTGTCTTTAAACCGCTGGTTCGGTTCACGAATAGGTTTTAAGTCAGTTAAAACCGGTTTAACCACGGTTCACATTAAAAAAAATCCAAAAAGGGCCACGAAATTTTTTCCTTAAGGATAGCTCCCGAGATTTTGGAAGACTTTTTTCCGTTATTACTATATATCTAGAAAATGTATAGTTCCAATAACTGATCTGATACCATTTTGAAAGGGTATTATTTCTTCTATAGGACGATATGCTGGCCTTGTAAAATAATTAAATTTTTTTTGTTGATCCTTAAAAATTGTTCGTGGGTCATATTTGGAATATGAGAACCCAAAAGTCCTAAAAAATAAAAGGAGTGTAATTTTCAAAAAAAAAAATTCTGTAGAAGGGTTTTATTTATCATCTTCAGTTATGTTACGTTGCCACGCCCATTTCCCAATTTTTTTCAAACTTTGAAGATCCTAGTAAGTATCTACCGGAATTTTATTTCCCTCAAATACTTGTCAAAATCCAAATGGTGGGCCCATTTTTTAACACTACAAATAACGCACATCTACGACATTTCATTGAAATCGGTTGACTTGTTTCAGAAATGTTCAATAAATTTATAATCGATTCTACGGAGCCACGCACGCAATTATAAAGGAAAATAGTTTACGTTCTATTCTCAGACCTACAAATACAAAACACACACACACAAATTAAAAGAAAACCAAGACGTTCGAAGAATTCATAAAACACGGACACGCGAAATTTTATATATTAGAAGAAAAAGATTTTAATTCTTCAGAATAATAGAGACATTTCGGAGGAATTTTTCACAAAAACACGAGCACGCGAAATTTTATGTTAGAAAAAAAAATTTATAAAAGATTAAAAGATTTAAATAAATAGACAACTTTTTGCCTCTTTTTATGGTTCGGTTTTTGGTTCACTATAGTGTTGGCAAAAATAATAATTTTTGACGGGAGTAAGAAAAGGCAACCGGACTTTGAAAATCGCAGTGACTGCAAACAGTGATAAAATCACGCAAAACAATCAATGATTACTGAGCAGGTTAACCGTTCGTGAAGAATGCTATACAAAATCGCAGCTAACTGAATTGCTTTGCTATTCCAACAGAACAAACCGACTTTGTTTTAATTCATTAAAAAAATAAAACACTGTTTTTATTGTAAAAATTAAAAGTTTTACTTTTTTTATGTAAAAAATGTCACAATTCACTTCGTTTTACTCATATTTTCGTAGCAATTGCGCTTTCACCATTCAATCGTTTCAGTGAATTGCACTTTTGACGAATCAAGTGAATGGCAAAAGTATATGTACGATGCTCAAGCAAAAGAGTGACAAAAGCAGCAATCACTGACAAAATCGCCGATAACTGTATATGTTCATTGAGGAACAAGAAAATCGCAAATCACTACTTTTAGTCGCAGTGTGACATTGCAATTTTTAAATCACTGTAAGTGATTTTTTTGCCAACACTAGTTCACAACCATTTTCTTTAAGAAGAACTGGTTTGTAGCAAACCATCGAAACTGCTTTGATTCGGTTCGAAAACCAGTTTGGTTCAAAACCTGTTTGCAGCTCTGAAAAATGGAAGTAAAACTGTGTTTTTTTAATTATTTACAAAACAAGCAATTCATGTTTTCTATATTACGCATACGCATTGTTTTTTTTTTTTTTCTTAAAGGCGTATCTTCAAAGTTAAAAACCATTTGAAAACACATTTAACGTCATTTCGAAAACAAGTTAGTAAATCTCAAAATCAAACAAATAAAAACAATTGTTACTGATTATTATTGTCGTCCATAAAAGCCAAATGTGCATTTTATACCAAAACAAAACAAGCACAAATCGGTAAAAGTACACAACAATGTTTTTAACCTTTTTAACTGTGTTGCCAAGTCATCGTTAGAATATACAAAACAAACTTAAAACCACTAAAGAAATACGTATATATTTTTATTGTTTTTATTAGCGTTTGTGTTGCGCGCTCTCTTAACGAGTCAAAGTTTTATGTTACAACATTGTTTTTTGTTGCAAAAATATCGTTAAACCCTTGCCAAACATTATAATCAGGTAGACAGACGCCTTCATTTTGTGCTTAGCATTAGAAATTCTAACACTTTTATAAGAACACAACTATGAGATACGCTGCAATCAAATTAAAGGTTTTAGATACAATTTTTTTTTTTTGTAAATGTATCTCAAACGACTAAAAGCTGAACGCTTTAATGTCTCGTTTAATTTTTTTTTATATTTTTTTTTAAATTACGCTAAATCTACTTTAAGCTGTTTCATACATTTACAAAAAAACTTAGTAGACCATTTCAGTTTATAGGTGAAGAGTCTTGAGAAGTTCTTAGTTTGTACTTTTCTTCGTTTGTGGTAAAATTAAATGAGAAAACATTTAACGTTTGAACACGACAAAAGTAAAAAAATAAATAAAATGAAAACTTTTTAGCTAAGCATTTTATGTACTTTGATTTTACTTTGTAAATGGTTTTCCAAATGAATTTTTTTTTTTTTTTGGTGCTAAAAACTTTGAAGTAGAAAATTTCAAAATGTTTTTTTTTTTTTTTTAAAGTCAAACGAAAAAGTGCTTTACAACAACTACCTGCCTGCCTGCCTACCTAAAAATGTATGTCAATGTTGATTTGTCAAATCGAATTTGCAAATAAAAATTCAATGTATTCCGAGTGTATTTGTGTTGTGTAAAATGATATACAGCAGCATAAAATAAATTTAATCTTTTTTGCAGTTTTTTTTGCTTTTTTTAGCGTTTAAATAATTTATATTTTCAATTTGAAAAAAGCTTAAAAAATGCTTTTTGTATTGTAAGAATAATCCTTAGAAACAGTTGCCTCAGATATGTCAACTATTGAATAAACTAGAATTATCCCATTGCAATGGTTAAAATTTAACACCTGCGCAAATGTCAAAAAACACACACGAAATAAAAAAAATAAAAAATGTTGTACAACACTGAAACTGTTTTCAGACACGCAAATATTTTGAATGAAATTTTTATCTAATACAAATATTTTAATGAAATTATTAAGTTTTTATCGTACAGTTAAATTTTGAATAATTGCTTACATTAGAGGTATTCAGAAGGTTTTGGAAATATTTAAAAAATTAACTTTGCACCAGAAAACGCTCTTTGTGAAAATTAAATTTGTGCAACTCTTCAAAATCAGCTGTTTGACACTTTTGTTTATTTGTTGCCGTCGAAAAGATACTCCGCTGTATTCAAAAGCTCACTTTTCATTTAACACCAGCGCTACCGAAACTTAGACTGCCAACTGCCTTAATTTATGTATTTTGCAACACTAGAATTAAATCGTTGCAATGAAATTTTTATACACTGTACCCAAAGTGTAAAAGGGTATGTTAAGTATGTGCGATTGTATGTATCAAAAGAAGGAGGCTAGATAAACCTTATAAAGTATATATTGTATATTCTTGATCCACATTGGAAGGGAAGTCGAACTAGCTATGTCCGTCGGTCCGTCAGACAGACGTTCGTCTGTCATGCTGTCGGCCGTATGAAAACGATTATTTCGGAGACTATAAGAGGTAGAGCTTTCAAATTTGAAACTTAGACTCTCCTAGGCCGTCAAGTGTGCACTTACTAACGGTTTATCTCTGGACCCATTTTAAGGAGTACCCCCCATACAAATCTACCCCAAAATTTTGGGGTTTTGCATAAAAACGACATTGTTTTTTATTCTAGGAAGTTCAAATTTAGTATAAATTATATCTATGATAGTCCCAATAAAATATCTCAACATGGGAAGGACCAACAAAATTTTAGGTATAGCCCCCATACAAACTTGCCCCAAATTTTTGGGTTTTTACATAAAAATGTCTTTGTTTTTTATTCTAGAAAATTTAAATTTAGTATAAAATATGTCTATGATAGTCCCAATGAAATAGACCAATATGGGTAGGCCCAACAAAATTTTAGGTATGACTCCATTCAAAGATATACCCGATTTTTTTAAGTTTTTCTATGAAAATCCAATTCAATGAGGTATGGTAGTCAAGTAGAACCTAACTTGAAGTACATAAAGATTGGGTACAGGGTATCTTGCAGTCGAGCATACTCGACTTCAGCGTTCTTTCTTGTTTTTTTATTCTATTGAGTCTAAATTAAGTACAAATAATGCCCTTTGATAATCCCAATGAAATAGACCAATATGGGTATGCCCAAAACAAATTTAAGTTATAGCACCATATAAATATACCCCATTTTTTAAGTTTTTTTTTTTTTTTATCTGGGATTTTTTAGTAAATTTGATTAAAATTTTTTGCGAGTCTGAAAACAATTGCAGCCTTGTCAGCAATATCAATTTCTCAGACGGAGCTTCAGCGTGAAAAAACGTTAACCTTGTTTGTTTTTGGTTTCTGATAATTTAAAGAAGTCATTGTACAAAGTTCTTCCTACAAACCATACATTCGATGCTTCGAGTGCTTAAACAGGCGATTATAAGATTAGATTATTAGATTAATTGGAACACAACAAATAATTTAATGTCATAGTTTTCTATTCAAAATGTATCAGCCATCAGCTGAAATATCTTGCTGCAGCCGGAACCTTTAACGCTAAAATGTGTCATTTTCACTTAAGTGCTTAAAATTGCCCCCTCAGATGGCAGTGACATCGGCAGCCTTAACGGCAATAGATGGCAAACTGTGCTGTGCAAATGTTTACTTGCATTTTCAGTACCAAAAAATGTTTAAAAAATTATATTTTAAAAAATTTTCCCTATTTTAACAAGAAAGGACGCTGAAGTCAATTACGCTCAACGGCAAGATACCCTATACCCAATTAAAAAAAGTGGTATATTTGTATGGTGACTACACTTAAAATTTTGTTGGTCCTACCCATATTGGGATATTTTATTGGGACTAACCTAGACATAATTTATACTAATTTCAGACTTCCTAGAGTAAGAAACAATGTCGTTTTTATTCGAGAAAAACCGTTTGCAAGTGCACACTTGACGGTCCATAGTCTACGATAGAATCTCCGATATAATCTCTCTCTTACGGCAGACAAATGGACAGACTGACAGACAGACACAGCTAAATCGACTCCTTCCAATGCTGATCAAGAATACGAGTACAATACACAAAAAGTTATTTTCTTTCTAAAAAAAATAATACTCCATTTTATTTAATTTGTATATTAAAAATTCAATTTCTCAAAATCATTTCAAAATGAATATTCCTCCGACTACATAAATACTTTTCTTTCATATAAATCAGTGCTGTGTGTTCGATTTCGCAATACGCTAAATAAAGCAACAATGCAGCTAGACTGAAAGAAAAATGCTTCTTAACGACTTTTCTTTTACCAATAAATTTTCAATTTCCTTTAAAAATTTGCAATTTATTTCTCCGAAGCTAATTTCCTTGCTTTCCTTCGCAGCAGTGCAACAAATGCAGTCAAAGAGAAAAAAAGGGAAAAAAACTAAACTACATGCATGCATGTAGCAGGGAATGGAATAGCGTTGTAAGGATTCATGCAGCTATGCACACGACAAGGACAAAAATGAAGTAGTTGGTTGGCGTTGGCATTGTCGGTGGCATCGGCGACTTTAAGCATGAGTAAACGACTTCAAAGCAATAAAATTTATAACTTGTTTATAAATCAATTTCACTAGCAAAGCAAAAACGTTTCGAAATATTTAAAGTTTTTCCTTAAAAAAAAAGATTTTATTTATTTAGATTTTTTTTTTTTTTTTAAAAATAACTTTTGCCAAATGATGTAGACTAGATTTGGATAAACACATTATTGAAATTGTTTGTGTAGTAAAGAAAATATTGCAAGAAGAAAATCTAAAAATCAGAAAATTTCTCTAAAGCAGAATAACAAATATTTGCAGCGTTGTGTAAAATCAAAAGATTTGAAGGATACAAAAAAAAAAGAAAAATAGCTTAGCTCAAATTTTAAATTCATTTCAATCTTTTTAATGTTTTTCAACGTGTTTTCGCTTACTGTAAGTGTAAACATAAAAATAAAAAAAAATAAAAAATAAAAAATCGCTCTGATTGTTATTTGCAGAAAATTGCGAAAATATTTGTAATCAACTTGCGCAGCTTTCCGGTGAAGCGCAAACAATTCCTTTTTTTTTTTTTTTGTTCACATCACACATACAGTTGGGTGTTCTATAAATTTTATTTTGTAGCTACAAAAATATATATTAAAAAAAAAATAATTTTATGTTGCATACTTTTTGGCGTGTGTACTAGTTTATATGCTAAAATAACGCCGCATACGCAAAGTGCAACTGTGAAAATATTATTCGTTAGTTTTACTGTTTGTGAAAAGTGCGCTTTCCGCAATGAGCTTTATATATAAAAATTTTTCAGTTCATTTGTACCACAAATATGCAGAGTTCAGGCATGAAGTTTGCTGCCTGGCTGGCTGAGTGGCTGACTACTTTGTTTGTTTGTTTGTTTTTTCTTTGCTGCGAAAATTATGCACTGTTTGCAATTGAAAGTTCAAAAGTGTTGAAAATCTTTTACGTTCGTTGTACAGAGACAGGCAGACAGACAGACAGCATGGCGCGAAAATCTCTTGCATGACACAAAGAGAATTTCATAAAAATATTTTTTTAGTTTGTATAAAATGTTATCAAGTATTTTTTGTTTGGTTTTTTTTTTTTTTTGGAATAAAGTGTTTTTGTTTGATAAACCGTTGCAGCTGCAAGTGTGTTTATTTTTTTCAAACGCCATTTTGTGGTGCACTCATTTTTTTTTTTGTTTGTTTTTATTTTTGATAACAAAAGTTACTCATATGAAGTGTTTTGCAGTATTGAGTTGATTTAAGTTTTTGCACGTGTTTTCATTTTTTTTTTCTTGAATTTTATTTTATGGAAAAGGTAACTTTATACTAGTTCTTTGTATTGCAATAAATGATTATTGAACTTTTAATTTATGTGCGTTTTCGTTTCTTTTTGGCTGGTACAAGCCCAAACAACACTAATTTGAATTAAGAATTTCAAGTTTCAAGAATTTTCTAGATGACTTATTTTTAAAAAGGAGTTTATCTCTTTTATTTTTGTTATACAAGTTACAAATTTGTTTCCTGTCGCTCAAATTCTTTCAAACAAATTGACCACGCCCACTGCCCATTTACCATTTGATCATTTTCTTTTCGGTTCCAGCAACATGAATATATTTTATTTCTCTAGATTAAATATTTGAAAAAATAAAATATTATGATTTTTTTTTTTTTTTTTTTTTTTTTTGTAATCTTTATATAAAGCCACGCCCACCGCCCATTTCTCCAAATGATCATATTGTTCCCGATCATGTAAACATACCAAATTTTAATTGTTTTGTAAATTATGTATTTGCAATAATATGAAGATTTTTTTTTATGGGTGCCACGCCCACTGCCCATTTGTCCAAAAACGATAAATATACTCTCATTTAAGTTGGACCAAAACATACACATCCATAAAATTTCATAAAAATCGGTTAAGTGGTTTTGGAGAATATTGAAAACGAACATCCAGAGATGAGATTTTATTTATAACTAGCATGTACCCGCGGCTTTGCTCGCGTTTCTTTTTGCTTCTATTTGGTGGCTAAATATAAGTTATTCAAAAAATTCTACGTCTCTACGTCTATGCAATACAAAGATATGACTTTTTTTCAAGTCCCCCATTAGGCTCCGGGTCAAAATTTTCCAAAATAACATAGCCTATGTCACTCGGCAATAGTGTAGCTTGCCAACGGTGAAAGAATTTTTTATATCGGTCCTGTAGTTTCGGAGCCTATTCATTTCAAACAAACAAACATTTCCTCTTTAAAATATTAGCATAGATAAGAAGAATTTCAGGGGTTAAACCGAAAACCTTTTCCCATTTCTGAATTAACTGCATGGAAAAATCAAAATATTTATCATATTTAATCTTTGAAATAAGAATTTTAATAAAAAACTTCTTAAAACTCAGGCACACAATATCCCAAATGCTTTAATGTGGACAACTTTTACGTTTTGAATAGAGTTCCAAGGTTTTATTTTCAGTTTTGCAGGTCGTAAATTTAAATTTTTTTGTTTAGAAATAAAAAAATAATACTAACCTACGCCATCAATGAAAATACTCGAAGTATCGTTGGCATGGTCAAAAAATTCAAGTATTTTCGCCAAAAAAAACTTACACTTAAACTCTGAGATTTCGGTGTCACCGCTGTATATTTTATTTTTTGTTTTGCTTCAAACATTAATTAGATACAGTCGATATTTCGATATTCAGGATATTCACGAAGCCTTGTTAGTTTGCAACTTTGAAAAAAATGCGAGAAAACACATAAATAGCTTGCATCAAAAAACTGTACTACTTTACTCTGACTACTACTTTGCCCTTGACAAACAAATTTCTTTGCATTGGTGCAAAAATAGTGTTGGAAAACAAACACAAAAGTTGATGAAAAAATGATGAAAATACTGAGTATAAATAAACGTTAATTCAAATGAATAGAGAGCATTTGGACAAAGGTTATCTATTCGACCGAAGCGACAAACCAAAGAGTCATATAGCTGATTGCATAGAGTCGCAAATTCATTTTTCACAAAGGACGTTCACAGCACCTGTGGTGCAATATTAATCTGTTACACTATTGCAATATTTTGTGAATAGCTCAATTAATTTTTTTTTAGTATAAAAATAAAATATGTATGTATTTGAGAGTGACTTTATTTCTTGAATTTTATAAATATGAATTTTCAAGACTTTCATAAAAAATATTTTTAAAAAAAAAAAAATATGTTTTGACATTTGTCAGTTGCATTTAAATAAGCACTTAAAATGCAGAACATTATATCTAGTACACCGCATGCACCTCAACGCCTGAACACAATAAAACATAAAGAAGAGACCAAAGCCAAGCGACATGAAATTAGCATTTATTGCTAATGGTGCAATGCTGTGCAGGAAACATAGACCCACATACTTGTAGGTATGTCGAGGTCAACCAGCAGCAGCAGTAGTGGAGTAGCGACGATATACATTTGTACAGCTGTGACAGTCATTCGTATGAAAGTGTTGCAATAAAGCCGCAATAAAGGAATGCTGCCAATACATATCCAGAAGCTTTCGTGCCACAAACACCGCAAGCAATGCATTGTGGTTTTACTGTACATATACGTGTGCTGTATTGAGACAGCTGTCATTGTGTATCGCTAAGAGAGAGGTGAGATAGCTATCGCTTCTAACTATCTAAGATGCATCTGTGTACACTCGTCGTATGTGTGTGTGTTGCCACAATTAAAAATTAAAACTTCAATTGTACTTAGCAGATAATTACAGTCCAAGTAATTGTCCAAGTAAAGCCAAAACGGGCAATGGTTGCAGCAACTATTAATTACTATATTATGATAATGCGGTTTATAAATAATAACAGCTTTTCATACTCAACTGAATTGAATGCAACAAAACATTAAAGTGAGTTGAAAGTTCGTTTAATGCGAATTTATATTTAATTAAATGTTTTGTTTTTTTTTTGTTCATGCTTATTTGAACAATTAATGCGGTAAGCTTTTAATTAAATAACATTTACTATTTTTTTTTTAATTTAATTTTGATGAATGGATGTTGTGATGTGAGAAGTATTATAATTTAGTCAAAGTGTATTTGCAACACCTTAAAGTAAACATATTGATTATGTATCTAGAATGGGTGAAGTCAAATTAAATTCATTATGAGAATAAATACATTTTTTATTTATTTCTATAAAAAGTTTTACAAAACACGAAAATAGATATTATATTCTAGGGGTAGGGCATATTTAAACTAAAAAAAAAAAAACTAAATTGAATACAAATTTAAATCGATTTGAGCACAAATTTTGCTTATATCAAGAACGAATTGTACTTATATAAAGAACGAATTGTGCTTGCATCGGAATCAATAAAAATCAAAGTACGATGAGAGCAACTATGTGAGAGCGTAGATCATACTTTGCCTCTCTCATTTGCAATTAAAGCTTTTGAAACTTAATTTAAGCACAATTGTTCTCAATACAAGCACATTGTGTAAGGTACTAGAAACAATAGGAACATTCATGCTTAAATTTATAAGTTCTTAGATCAATTACAGACATTCTTAATTTCTTATCAGCGTTTTCTTTCTTTCTTTATGCAAGAAATATTAAATCAGTGTCTTTATTTTTTTTTTTTTATATATATAAAAGTTGCTTTAAGAAACTCTGATGATATTACAGAGACATATGAAATTCTGAATAAGACTATTGAGTCTCTCTTTGAAAGCAGTGTCGAACTTATTCTATCCGTCTGTCTGCAATATAAAATAGGGTCATTTCATAAAAACAACTAGAAATACCCTAAAATTAAGGGGTTTTGTATAACAACTTCTTTGTTTCGTATTCTAGGATCTTTAAAATTAATATAAACTATGTATATAATAACTCCAATGAAATATCCCAATATGAATGGAACCAACAAAATTTTAGTTAAAACCCTTTTACAAATTTACCCCATTTTTTTAGTTTTTGTATGAAAATCCAATATAAATTTATTCAGCATTGGAAGGAGAGTCGAAATAGCTATATCTGTCTGTCCGTCTGTACGACCGTCATGCTGTCTACCGTATGAAACCGATTTTCTCGGAGACTATAAGAGATAGAGCTACCATTTTATGGGATACCCCCCCTAAAATCTACCCTAAAATTTTGAGTTTTTGCATAAAATCGTCATTGTTCTAGAAAGTCTAAATTTTGTATAAATTTGGTCTTTGTTAGTCCCAAAGAAATATCGGAATATGGAAAAGAACAAAACAATTTTAAATATAGCCCTCATACAAATTTAACCCATTTTTTGAGTTTTGTATGAAAATATAATACATTGGTACTAAGATATGACTTAGCTTAAGGTACATAAAGATTGGGGTACAGAGTATCTTGCAGTCGGGCATACTCGACTTCTGCGTTTTTCCCTGTTCTTTATATATATATATATTTTTTTTTTTTGTAATTACAGCTCTTTTCGTGTCATTTTTGTACTTTTTTTTTTTTTTTTTTGATTGCAGCGAGCCCAAATATTTTGGGGGCTAGTATAAAAACATACAAAAAAGTACTAATAAACACCGGAGTGCTAGGAACTTTAATGTATATTTGCGAGTAATTCAAACAATTTATATATGAGACATGTCGAAAATCGACTTCATTAAAGGACCGAATTTGCCTAATGCATTGTTTTAGTGGTCTTGAATCATCCATGCATTATTGCCTTTCAAATGAAACCGGTTCGGGACACATCGCTTGGATGGTTTCAAAGTCCATAGCGGACATAGAAACTATTTTAAACAAATACATAGATAGATTAAATTAATAAAATTAACAACATTTTGAAAAATAGGCAATTGTAGGCAATTGTTATAATCATTTAGATTAATTTGTGTGTCTTATGATTTCTAAATTATGAATCTTTAGTAAATTGCTCCTAAAAGAGACTCTCAAAAGTTATCATTTACATATATGTATATTAATTTTGAAATGAGTTGTGAGGTATGGTATGAGGCATGTGCTGAGTTTATTTTTTCAAGCAGATGTAATGCTCAGACTGTAGGACTGTGTGATTAATCGATTAATCAATGAACAATCGATTATTTTTTATAATCAACTAATCAATTAGTTGAAGAATTAATATTTGATTAATCATCTGATTGTTTAATCAATAATCAAGTAGTTGATAGAGGATAGAGAACAGTCTGGGCATTGATTAGCAAGCGTGATAAGAAAGCTTTATCCAGGTGAGAAACAACAAAAAAAGGTCTTCACTTTTCATTTTTGTTAAGCTACACTAAGATTTTGGTTATCATGATTAATCAGCAACAATCGATTTATTTTTACAATCATCAACAATCGTTTTATTTTTACAATCATCAACAATCGATTTATTTTTACAATCATCAACAATCGATTATTTCCAACAATCACACAGCCCTAGCTCAGAGGCTTACGATTTTTTATCAAAAAATTTATTATTGGCGGTGTTCCAATTTTTAGAATGATAAATTTTTGTCGATTTGTAGTAGATTTAAATTAAAAAAAAAAATTATATAAAAAAATGTTGGGGCTTCGAACGCTTTGTTTTGAGAGCTCCACAAAAACAAAAATTTTAATATTTCAAAATATTTATAATTTACGGTTTTAGCAACGCATGTTCTTGTAATTTCGAAAACGGGAACACGTCCGAATGTTTCCGAAATAATAAGAACTCCTTACATAGGGTCTGTGGCTACGATGTATTTTTTTAAACATTTTTTAATTATATCGCTCTGGAGTGATCCAACAGTCCGCTGTGCCAATAAGCCGCTCGTTAATTTAAATATCAGCAACCACTTATACAATATTTTACATATACGATTACATATAACGTTCAAAGTGTTCAAGTAAAATTTCATAAAATATAAAAAAAAAATAAAAAACATTTTACCTTGCACTCAAACACGTTTAAGTCGTTGTTGTTGTTACCAACTTGTTTTCATATTTTACTACGCGCAATGTGGCATACCACCACGAGCAACAGCTTTATGCCACAGCCACATAATCAGTTTAGAAGATGCCCCGAAGGTGTGGTTTACTTGGCTTGGCTTGCTTTTTTGTTACGCGTTTTGCTTTTAAGCTTTACTGCCGCAAATGTCAGTTACTAGCTGCTGCGGCAACCTACTTTTGACACATTTTTGCGTTGCACAACACAAAAATACAAATAAAATAAAATAAACTAAAAAACACCAACGCCAGCAGCAAGTGTTGCACAAGAACAAAACTTTTATGAAAAAAAAAATATAGTATACATCAAGGGATTATGCGCGACAGCTGCTAAAAGTTATATGAAAATAGAGTTCAAAAACAACAAAAAACTTTTAGCATTGAAACAAAAAAAAAAAAAAAATGAGATAGCAAAGTGACAGAATGCAGCAGCACTGCAGCAGTATGAATTCAAAGCTCAAAGCACAAAACGCAAAGCAATGAATGTGTGCACGAAGGACACTTTCAATAATTCAAGTAGATGCCAAAGCCATTTACACAAAATCAAATTAAGTCAATTTAATTACGTGCAGACATGATCAATGAATTTAGACCAAGGACAAATACGTTTCAAATTGAAGCAGCAAAAAGACAATCTGTGAATATGTGTGTGTGTTGCAAGTAGTATATCCTGAATACGTTTCCTGCCATACACATTTCTTACATTTAATTAAACTTAATTAAGGCGAAAATATGCTTGAAAAATATTTTCAGCCACTTTAACTTAATGCTTAATTGAGCATTTCTTTATTTATTTTTTTGGGTCATACAGGCAATTCGCAGCAGACTTTGTCAGATTAAGTTCTATTTTTGTGGTTAAACTTAGTCGATTTTGGTAGCAAATCACTTTCTAGAATTTCAACACTTCACAAACTACTCCACACATGCATGTTGTATCATGTAATCATTCAATTGTTAACGAAATTTAATGAAGCATATTCAACTCAAGCCAAAATTAATTGATATATATTTCTAATTGATTACAAATCCAAGATATAGAATGCCAAATTAAAAGCTAATTAAATTGTTAGCAGTTTCTTAATGTAGGCAGGCAGGCGTTCATTTCTTTTGTTCGAAATAGTTCAACTGAAATGAAGAAATGATTGTTGCAAAAATGTCTGCGAATTGAAAGTTGAATGACTTCAGAATGGGTGTATTTAAAAATAGACACAGTTTTTGAACTTATTCAATATCTGCAAATGCGTCTGCTTGTGCGTCTTCTTGGCGCCTTTTTTTTCTTTCTGCTTTGCCAAAAGCAACAAACCAGTGAGGCTACTGTGACACACATGGGACAAATTATTGTATACTGTACCCGATTGATTAATAAGAATGTTAAGTTCGAGCCAACATTTAAATGGAGCCATGGCAATTCCAATACTTTCCAGGCAAAACTATGTAAAGCAGAAATATAGTACATGAACTGATGACTCCTCTAGAATATAAGGATAAGTGCTGCATTTAGTAAGTTCTTGTATAGACACAAGAACAGAAAGTCAACGGATGAGTCAAAGGCAAGTTACGTAAAATAGGCATGCGTAGAGTTGTCCGTAGTTTTACGAACCAAAAAAAAAGGGGGTCAAGTTAGACTAAAATTAACAAAAAATTTAAAAGGTATGTGTGACCTCTGACTTTTGTTTATGATCTCAAGACATATATTTAGTTTACATTTCTAACAAACCAGTTCTAGCACATCAACCGCGAGTAAAATTTAAAATTAAAGTTGTTTTCTGAAAACCGGGCCCCCCCTCAAAACAAAAAGCGACTGGCAAAATTTTAAATTGTACAGTAAAATTATGACATATAGCCAAACATTTGTAAGATTGTTTTTTTTTTTTTTTTTTTTTTTTTTTTACAAAATAGACAATGAACTGTTTCTGTGTCTGCTTGTGATGCCTATTTGTATTTATTAGTCTATATTCTATCTTCTTTACCTACAATGCAACAACACCAAAGAATGCTTTGCGTAATCTGCTGTCTGCTTGTGCGTCTTGTTCTCAACAAATTTATACTCTTTCATTTATATTCGTTCTTCTTTACCTACAATGCAACAACACCTTAGCATGCTTTGCATACTCTGTGTCTGTTTGTGCGTCCTCTTGGCGCCGATTTATATTCATACATTTATATTATTTCTTCTTCACCTACAATGCAATTACGCTTTATCAATCTTTGCACACTTGGCGTCTGTAGGTGCGTCTTGTTTTTTATATTCTCTCTTCTTTGCTTACAAAGCACCAACACATTAGAATAATTTGTGTAGTTATTTTGCAAAAATGTTGCAGCAATTAACGTTAAACTTTCTAGTATATCCAATTTACTTATACGAAAAATCGTCTCGGCATAGAGAAACTCATTGAAACTCAATTAATATGTATAATTAAAACTTGAAAAGTTGTTTGAATGCGTTTTCAAAATTTTGTTTTTTCCTTAAAAAAAAATGTCATCAAATCCAAAACAAAAAGCAATGAAACAAATATTTCACTGTCTATTCGGACGAGTACAGTCAAGTGACAAAAATGACGCTCACAGACAAATACACAACTCTCATAGACGAAATCTAACGATGACAAATTCTCAACAGAGTATGATGTACTTCTGTACCATTGCTAAAGAATACTGCAGCTATGAATTGTAAAGATAGAATTGTAGAGAGAGAGAGAGAGAGAGTGGTAGAGAGAGAGATGAGCCTAGAGCAGAACAACTTAAAACTGAATTATACGCAAATTTTGAAGCAAGGCAAATATTGCCTTGATGCAAACGAACAAGCAAGCAAGAAGCGAGAAGCGAGAAGCGTCTCGAATAGACAAACCAGCAGATACAATAGCTGCAATTTGCAATGCTTATATTATTCGTAAGATATGTGCGTGCTCGAATGATTTGGTAAATAGACAAAATTTTAGTGCAAATAAACTTAAAGCTTTCGAGTATAATAGTGTTTATGGATAACGAAGTTGTGTTTCTTGCGCAAAATCAATATTAACAATTTTAAGCTGCGAATACAGATTTACATGAAATATTTTACATATGATTTCAAGATTAGTTCCAAGAACGTTGTATATGGTAAATCTGAAATTAATATGACTACACTTTAATTTGTGAATCAGTACAATATAACACGAATTACGCTCATTTAACGCTGGTAGAAAAATAAGAACGACTGTACTTGATTTTGTACGAGCACATACGAAATCAAGCACGAATGTTGCTTTCGTTCTTTATGAAGAGCAAAGTAATAAAAAATGTGATTTACTCACTGACTTAAAAATTTGCTCTCGTAGCATCACTTCTTTTGTTTTTTTTTTTTCCATTTATTGGTTCTTGATATAAGAATGAAGTGCTTGATATGTGAACGAATACACTAAAGAAATACCACTTGATTACAAATTTTTAAAAAGCGACAATCACTTTATACATAAAGTCTTCGTATGTATACATATTTATAAGTATGTATGTATACATTCAGGTTCCGGTAGTGTAATCAACTTCAGACCGATGTTACTGCTGTTCATAAATTTGCTAAATGACAATTTCTTCCAGATAAAACCTTACAAGTTCCAAAAGGGTCATAATCTTACACCGTGGCAGTAAAAGTTATATTCGAGAGAGTGAAGAAGTAGTATCGCATGTTCGAAGGCCGACAAATTCAGAGCATCGTGCTTTCTGAATAGAAAAGTTCTCAGGTTTATTTCACCGAACCTTATCGGTTGGTCACCAGCAACCAGCACCCGCTACAAATAATGGTTTGGGTCGCTGTAACATCGGATGAGCGCTCTTCAATCGTTTTCATTAAGCCTGGTGTCAAAATAAATACGACATATTATCGGGATTGTGTTCAGGAGAATGCTTTGAAACCGAAAGCAGACAAAAATTTCGGTCGCAGACCATGGACTTTTTCAACAAGACTCGGCACCATCTCAGAAAGCGCGAGAGAACCAAGAATGGCTGAAAAACAATAGTTCAAACTACACTTTGACCAAAAATGGCTCTCGAATTCACCTGACGCAAATCAAATGGATTATTCTATCGAAGCTATTTTGGAGAGCAAGGTCCGAGTTATAAAAATACACCAGCCTCGAGACGCTGAAAAAAACCATTGTCCGTGGGTGGTCCAAAATATCCGAAAGTCACATTCGTACAACTAGCGATTTGTGTTTTGACCGACTCAGGGCTGTAGTCAAGGCCTGAAAGAGGTCATATTAACCCAAAGTGAATTAGTTCTGAATTTTTAATTACTTTAACACTTTCTGTACTTCGAAATAAATAAAAATAATTTTCCAAACCGCATTTATGGCATTTCGAATAGGTTAGACATCGAGTGCCGGACTCTGTATTTTGGAGGAAAATGTCTGTAACATATTATATATATTCTATATAAAATGTTTAAATTATCTGATTTTGTATTGATACCAATCGTTCTTGATATAAGTACAAAACGTTCTTGATATATCATAAGAACAATTCGTGCTTGATATAAGTACAAAATGTTCTCAATTCGAAAAAAATGTTCTCAAATTCTTAAAAACTTACCGATATGTGCTGCTCGATTAAAGTTGTTTTTCAACTTAAAATATGTGCTTGACTTTAATAAAAACTCAGCTTACCTAACTATTGAACACGTTTGTACTTGATTTGAGCACACAATGTGCTTATTTTCTCTCTCTCTTTCTGTGCGTATAATTTCAACTAATATGATTACTATTTTTAAGTTACATTATGCCGCACAGTATACATCCAATGTCGCATACGACTACTTAACTACATAATATGAAATTACTACTATATACAACTACTATTTTACTAATATGAAATTAATTAATTAAATGATGCGTATGACATATTGCATAATATGCTTTATAAATATTATAGTCCATTAATGATTTAATCTTTTATGTTATCTAACAAGACAAATCGAATCGAATGAATGCTATTTGCTAATGACAGCACATTCAGTAAGCAACTATCTGTCCTGTCCTGTCCGTCTGTCATTAATAAAATGCCGAGTTTAAGACGCACACATCGTGAACGAAGCGTTTCTTATATAATACGCGGTATAATTAATATTTCGCTCTTATTAGGATTGCTACCGTTTAAATTTTGGAATAAAAAACGCAAATTAAAACGTTCATCATGGCTACTTGGCTATGGCATAATAATACATTTTCTTTTACTCTATGCTGCCTCTTTTGTACACCAACGTCAGAATACGATGGAACAAGAACTAAATCGTAGAAATTTACTTAGTCAACAAGTTCAAGAGTTATTTTCTTACATTGGAATCGGAACAATTCTAACTGGAATTGCTTTGAATTATTGGAATAGTAACAAATTACCAAATTTAATCAATGAATTGCTGCAACTGGAGCAAAAATATTTTGTAAAATTTTATGGAACCCCGAAAGATTGCGCCGATTTCGATTGGTACGTCATATATAAGACAATATTTATAGTGCTGCAGCAAGCTTCATCGCTATGTTCGGTCTATGGCGAGGCTAACATCTTAAGTTGGCATTTATGGTTAAGAGTTGCTCTAATTAGTTTAATACAATTGATTATGCTTTTGATTGCAATGCATTACTATTTGATTGTACTGTATATCTATCGTTTTATTTGGCTTATAAATGCGCAATTATTGGATATGGCAAATTATTTGACTGAGAGTGAAGAAGCGACGGAATTGAAATTTAAAATATATGATTCGACAAAACATTTATATGAACTACTTCAGACCTATAAAAGCTTACTGGAACTGAATGCGCGCACTTCGAAGATCTATGAATATCAAATGACTTTGCTGAATGTCACATTTCTGGCAGCTAATATAATGACGCTTTTCTTTGATATTGTTTTTCTATTGAGTGTCAACATTCGGGAGAATCTAGTGGGTTTCTTTATGTTGACACAGTTTTTTGTCATAAATATCTGGGATTTTTGGCTGCAAATTGCTGTTTGTGAGCGTGCACAGCGTGCAAGTGAAAAGACTTCAATGATATTGAGACGCTTTGCAGATATTTCGATCTTAGATAAGCGTTTCGAGCGTAGTGTAAGTATTTTAGTGTTCATCAAGTAATACTATCAATTTAAAATCCTTTTTTTTTTTTTTTTTGTAGGTGAGTATTTTTGCACTCTACTGCAGTCATCAGCGTCTACGCTTTCAATTCTGTGGCTTATTCAATGTGAATAATGAAACCGGATTTCAGATGATTGTCATTACAATACTTTATTTAATATTTTTAGTGCAATATGATTATGTGCAGTTACACAAAGTTAGTAATAATTAAATTAGATAAATGTAAAAGGATATGATGTAATTTTTTTATACCCATTACACATGTATGTGCTTAAATAGGGATGGACTTTTTTGAAAATAAATCGATATTTTTCGATACGCTTAAAAAATATAGATATATCGAAAGAAACATTATCCTAATAGTATTCAAAAGACAAAATTAAAAATATATAAATATGCACACATAAAATCTTGTCTTGAAAACTGAACACTTCAAATAAAAACTTTGCAAAAATTCATTGATATGACACCTATTATATCGATATACTTATGTATGTATCGATATTTGTATCGAAAAGCCGAAGAGAATAATATTTTTAAACCAGCGGAAAAATTTAAAATAATTAAAATACATAAACACGATAGAAGAAGCACCAATGACAAACATACAAGACGTCTTGTATGACATGTCACACAAGTACTTTTGCCAAACATGTCATATCAAAAGTCTTGCAAGACAAAATCGTATAAGAAGTCTTGAAAGACATGTCATATAAGAAGTCTTTGCAAGACATGTCATATAAGAAGTCTACTCGGAGACTTCTAGTGATATTTAGCTGAAATTTGAAGCTTAAGCTTTTCTCGGCAACGACCAGGTCAAGTTTGAATATGAAAGGGCCACGCCCATTTTTAGGTATAGCCCCATATAAACTTACTGCCCATTTTTGAATTTTTGTATGTTGGTTATTATTAAGGAATGTATTCACTGCAAATGGCCTAAAAACACATCTAATATCATCTAATATCAAATCCAAGGTGCCACGCCCATTTTTGGCATAGGCCCCACACAACGAGAGTTGTATTAGACCATTGACCCCGTCTCATCCCATCTCGAAGTTCTTTTTAAGCCACTGATGATAACACATTAAAAATTTAAAAATACGTGTGACGTGTATATAAGCTTCGGTTCCACCAAAGTTAACGTTTTTCTTTTATTTTTTTTTTTTTGTTTTGTTTTTTTTTTTTTTTTTGCTAATAATCGATAAATCAGCTTAATTGATTAACTCGATTAGGTACATATACACAGTGTGTCATATAATATCTTTGACTGACTACAGAAAACTTAATTGAAAAACGATTTCTATTTATTTTTTGGAGTTTTTCTTTCAAAATATTATTAGTCTGTCTGAACTACTTTGTTTGTTGAAACCAAACTTCCATAACCAATAAACTTACTACCCATTTTTCGTATTTTAAATGAAAAAAAGTTATTATTTTTCAATATATATTCGCTACAAAATAATTTAATTTACCATTAATGTCAACCAATGAGTAATATTTGACTCGTTGCAAATGTAATAATAGATGGCGCTTAAGTTTACTAAGATATGGTTGGTGTCTTAGATTTTAATCGGTACACTGTGTAAACGTACAATATTACTATTCAATAATTAAATTTAAGTTGTGCGTTTGTCTGTAAGGAAGGTGTCTGGTGAACATAATTGTTATTTTTGTTCCATTTTTTTTTTTCTAAGCAAAAAAAGTGACACAACAAGAATATTTTATTTGCCACAAAAATAGTCAATAAAAACCACTTAACTTAATAAAGTCTCGTGTACTGCAACTATAGCCATAAACATAAAAACATGGAAAATTTTAAACATAATTTCTGTAAAAAATTAGTAGGTACATTATATAATATGTGGCACCATTTACGGTTCTTTGCTGCTTGGAGCGTTGCCATTTAAATATCAACGAAATCAAAAATTAAAACGTTCTCCATGGCTTCTCATCTATGGATTATTTTTGAATGGCAGCATGGTACTCTATGCAGCAATGTCACCACGTCATGAGCATACAATACAGATGGAACTATTTCGCCGGAATGCGCTTAGTGGTCAAATTAATGATTTACATGAATTATTTAATATAATTCTTATATTGACTACAATCGGAATGAATTTTATTAAAAGTAAAAAACTCGCAGCACTACTAAACGAATTGAAAAATTTGGAACAAAAAAATTTTACGTTTTCGAGCAAAGATTGCAACGATTTTAATGCGTTTATTATTTATAAAGGTGCCTTTCTTGTGCTACAGTTGCTCTCATCCATCTATGCCGTTTGTGGTTTGGCCGTCGAAACATCTTGGACCCTATTACTCAGAATTTTAATATTTTCGATGTTGCATTTATTTGTGCTACTCATTGCCATGCATCATTATTTGTCCGTCGTCTATGTTTATCGTTTTATTTGGCGAATTAATGAAGAATTGCAGCAAATCGCTGTAAACGCTGCGCATGTTCATTTAGCAGAACGTTTAAATCAGCTACTTTCGCTTTATAAAAGGGTGCTGCAATTAAATGCAAACTTCTCGCATATCTATGAATATCAACTGACTCTAATGTATATTTCAGTACTCACAGCGAATATTGTTTCCATTTTTCATTATATTGTCTATTCGCTGAATGTGCGCATTTTGGACAATCTCTTTGCATTATTTATGTTTTCACAGATTATCATCATAAATATCTGGGATTTTTGGTTGCACATTGCTGTCTGTGAGCGTGCACAGCGCACGGGTTTAGGTACGACAGAAATATTAAAAGATTTTTCCAATACTGCGTTTATAGATCAACGTTTGGAACGTAGTGTATGTGTAAATATTTTAAGTTATTTAAATGTTATCAAATTGTAATCAATATTTTTTTTTTTTTTATAGGTAAACAACTTTGCACTTTTTTGTAGTTATCAGCGTCTTGTTTGCCGCTTTTGTAATTTGTTTAATTTAAACAATGAAACTGGCTTCAAAATGGTGATTACAACAATTTTGTATTTGTTATTTCTAGTGCAACACGACTATGTACAATTGCATAAAAAAACATAGTTAGTAGTATTATTAAGATTTTTGAAATGGTTTTTTTTTTTATTGATTTTTCGTACTTTCATAAAAATAAAATTAATAAATATGTACTATACAAAAGTTTTTCAAATATCTGGATTATCAAGCCGGCGGAAGACCTGTGACGATAAATACCGACCAAATCATGGAAAACATCGAGTTAGACCGGCATGTGACATCTCGTGATATCGCCCAGGAGATGGGGGTTAGTCACCAAACCATTTTAAACCATCTGCAAGAAGGCTGGATACAAAAAAAAAAACTTGATGTTTGGGTGCCGCATGATTTAAAGCAAAAAAACCTTCTGGACCGAATCAACGCCTGCGATATGCTCTGAAACGGAACGAACTCAACCCATTTTTGAAGCGGATGGTTACTGGCAATGAAAAATGGATCACATACGACAATAACAAGCGAAAACGGTCGTGGGCGAAGGCCGATAAATCGTCCCAAAAAGTGGCCAAGCCGGGATTGACGATCATGAAGGTTTTGCTATGTGTTTGATGGGATTGGAAGGGAATCATCCACCACAAGCTGCTCCCATATGGCCGGACGCTTAATTGTACCATCTACTGCGAACAACGGGACCGCTTGAAGCAGGCGATCGACCTGTAGCAGTGTAGAATTGGCGAACAGGAAGGGTTTAGTGTCCACCAGGGCAAAGCCAGGCCACACAAATCTTTTGGTGACTCGTCTTAGAAGCAACGGGAGCTCGGATGGAGGTTTTATCGCATCCACCATATAGCCCGGACATAACGCCAAGTGATTACCACCTATTTCTGTCCATGGCGAACGCCCTTGGTGGTGTAAAGTTGGCCTCAAAAGAGGCTTGTGAAAAGTGGCTATCCGAGCTCTTCGCAAATAAGGAAGGGGGGATCTACAAGGGGGTATTATGAAGTTGCCGTCTAGAGGGAAACAGATTACACTGGTCTACAAATTTCAACTTTTTCTGCGAATAAGACGGGACCTGATGTTTCTGAAACGGATTTTTCGTGCTGAACACGAATCAAGGGTCAAAAATGTCCCATCACGTCACGTTTTCGAGAAAAAGGGGTTTGAAACCCCCTAAAAACAGGCGTTTTTGTGACATTTTCGAAAAATTGTAGAGCCGAACCCTGACGTGCTACAAACTTTGCATATGTCAGAAATTAAAGGTAAAATTGTGCCCTTTCGAATGAGCCTTATGCCAAATTGATCAATGTGCCCTTGGAGCAGGGGTGTATTTGTGTCTAGGGGTGCAGGGAAAAACAGCGTTTTTGGCCATTTTTGAAAAAATTGTAGAGCTGAACCCTGACGTGCTACAAACTTTGTATATGCCAGAAATTAAAGGCTAAATCGTGCCCTTTCGAATGAGCCCTATGCCGAATTAATCGCATGCACCCTTTCTGCGATCAATTATCCCTGCACCCCTTGACACAAATACACTCCCAGATCGTGAACAGCACAACTGTAATTTTTTGTTTCATTTTTTTTTTTTTTAAGCACTTAAATAATTTTGAATGTATGTATAAGCTGTGGTGCCCATATAATGCTGCCATCCAGAAAACATATAAATTTACCTAAATTAATCCATTGAAATATGAATTATTAAAAAAAATAATTGAAGCTCGGGAATATCCTATAATACTTATGCTGCCACTCGATATGTTTGCATTTTGCAACACTGCACATAGGGCAAAATTCATTGAGTCCAGCCTCCGCGTTAAGGTTCTTTATGGTTATAATTAAAGTATTTACTAAACTTGTAACTCTAAATATAAAAAAATAATAAAAAAAAAAAAAAATGAACCAAGCAGCACCACCCCAACAAAAAAGGGGTTGTTAAGAGTTTCACAACTTTACTTCACAACAACAACAAAAATTCATGAACCCAAAGATAAAAATTCACAAAGACGCATCCGGGAGCATTGAATCGTTACCATAAATACGGTTTATTTATTCAGGCGTTCAAAAATAACATTTACGAACCAATCAAAAAAAAGAATTTCGAACAAGGAAATTCAAAATTAAACAATTAATAAAAAAAAATTAATAAATAAATAAATAAATAAATAAATAAATAAAATAAAGAATAATGTGCAAATACACAAATGTTCTCGCAAGTTGTTGTAATTTAGGTAAAAACTTATTGCTAATTATAAGTGATTTCAATCGAACATTTAAATTATAAATAGTTATAATTCGCAATTAATTTTTACTTCAAATTTAACAAGTGGCGTGAACATTTGCTGGGTCTACTGCACTGTAAAAACGTAACGCTACATTGAAAACAGTTTAAATATGGCTTAATTGATAGAAAAGTCTCACTAGCACCCCAAACATATAACATGCTTATGAATCATAATAAAAAAATATAATAAATATAATAAATCCGCTACAAAGGCGCATTATACTTTTTTAAGAAAACTTAAAATTGTATTAAAATAAAATGAGAAAATGCGCTGTTAAATGCAGACGATGCACAGGAAAAAAATATAAGAAACATTTTACAATAAAAAAAAAAAAAAATAGCCAAGTACAAAAGAATTAAACTAAATATGAAAACTGGAGTGGAAAATGAATGAACAATTTTAACAAAAGGTTTCGTTGGTGTACTGGTTTACAGCTGTTCCAGCTGCCGCTTGTTGCAAGCAGAGAATTTTACATACTTTTAGAGATCTTCCCTATTAATATAGTTCCGTCTTTGTTATAAATATTTAGTTGTAGTTGTTGTCCTAACAATTTTATTATTATTTAACTTTCCATACAAACCACCGCAAAAGCTTTTAAAGAAAAATCTATTCAAGAATTACGCATATTGTCTGCACTTGTGTCTTTGTATTTGGTTCTTCCTCGTAAATGTTTCTCCATTTTATTTGTGGTAGAAATGTTTCCTGTGTGTTTTGTATTTGTTTATTCTTGTTTTCAATGCTTTTAAAGTTTTTGTTAATAAAAAACAAAGGAAATGTTCCACTTTTTATTGTATTTAATTCACTTTTTTTTTCTTTTCTTACTTTTTATAAAATTTTAGCTAAAAATTACAATAATTTGGCTTAATAAAATAGAAAAATATTTCTATGTCCGCTATGAACATTAAAACCATTCAACCGATGAGCCTCAAACCGGTTTCATTTGAAAGGGAACAATGAAATTAAAGTTTTAAACCACTAAAACAACGCATTAGGCACATTCGGTTCACTCATGATGTTGATTTTTGAAATAAAAAAACAAAAAAGTACAAAAATACCACCAAAAAAAAACTGTAATTGCACAAAAAACAGCAAATGCGCAAGGGAAAAGAACCAAAAAATCAGCCGAAACGCCTGTAGAACGTAGTAGCAAACGCCGGATAAAGACTTTAATTAGTCTTCAAACCATTTCAATCCACAAGATTCATTTAATTGCTAAACATTTTTGAAAATCTTATTTACTCTCATACAAATGAATATTTGCAACAAACTTCTTGGCATATTTTTGTCTGGCTGGCTGCTGTACTCATTGAAGCCAGTGAAACCACTTGAACTCATATCAGAAGTCAAGAAGCATTGAGAAAAGATAGAAATAAATGGCGACACATGAGATACACACTTGAAAAAAAAAAAAAAAAAAAAAAACTTGAAATACAAAAACACACACTCCAAAAGTACTGTATGTGTGTGTATGTGTCTCTGTGTAGCATATAAATTTTTTAAAACATTTCGAAAATGCAACTGAATATAGAGAATAGTGTATACAATAAGAACCATTTTGTTTCTAAAGATACACATACTTGCAGATACACAGATACTTCGGCTCACAGAAGTTCTCAACGCATTTTTTTTTTTTTAAAGTTCATTCATGTGACATTTACTAAAGTCCTTTGCGAATATGATGATGATGATGTTGCTGTAGTAGTTGTAGCTGTTTGTATTTAGCGTCAACGCCTGCCAAGCAGCATTCAGCAGTTTTTTTTTTTTTTTTGTTGGAAGTTGTGTATGACTTGATTTTTTTTTTGTTGCGCTTTAGAAATTGTACACGCGTTGTAATTGAGCTTGAGGCGCAGCTTTGTCATTGTCTTCTGTTATTTTTGTACACTACAATATATTTTGTAGATCGAGCTATGCATGTGTTTTGCACATAATTTGTAACATTTACAAGACATGTCATGCATGAAGCCTTACAAGACATGTCACTCATGAAACTTGCAAGACATAACACTCATGAAATCTTGCAAGACATGTCATTCATGAAGTCATGAAAGACATGTCATGCAAGAAGTCATGAGTGACATGTCTTGCATGAAGTCATGCAAGACATGTCATGCATGGAGTCATGCATAACATGTCTTGCAAGGCATGTCATACAAGAAACGTCTGCCGGAGTCTTGAAAAATCTAGTCATACATGAAATTATAAGGAACTATTTGATCTGAAATGGTTTGCTTATGTCGATTGTGCAGCGTATTAAGCATTGAATCAGCTTAAGTAAAAAAAATCGCGCTGCTGCATTTTATAAAAGTCAATGTAGACAGCACATGAATATAGTATAAGATAGAGCCAGCTATATGCTATTTCAATGGGGATCTTAAAAGTAGCTTAAAAGTAGCACACACATGTGTCAAAGAAAAAATTAACTTTTCAATAAAATAAAAGCCTTAGAAGGCGCTTGAATAGCAAACATATTGGCTTCGCTTGCATGAAAGCCCCATTAGTTGCGAAATACGAGGTGTGTTCAAACATTATCGCGAATTTTGAATTTTCGCGGGTTACGTATATTCGAATTTCGATTTTTTGTGGCGTTATGTTGGTACTCAAGTCTCTCACTTATGCCGACAAGCTCGACCATTTTGAATGTTCACTTAATTGTTGACAGCTGCTTTGCTTGCACTTGTTTTGGATCGTCTTCGATTTTTACCTATTCAAAAATATGGATCAAAGAACCTGTATCAAATTTTTTTTTTCTGAACGGAATAAATGGAATAAAAATGTTGAAGAAGGCTTATGGGGACCGAGCTCTACCAAAATCAACAACATTTGATTGGTATAAATTGTTGAAAGAAGGTTGCGAACGTGTTGAAGACGAAGAGCTCCCTGATCAACCATCGACCTCAACGGACGATGCTCACATCCAAAAAGTAAAAGAATTAGTGCTTGCACACCGTCGATTAACTATGAGAGACATTGCTGATGAAATTGGCGTATCGAAAGGATCAATTAATACAATTTTGAAGGATGTTTTGGGCCTCAAACGTGTCAAGTCTCGGTTGGTACCAAAAATGATGATTTTTTTTAAAAACTGTACTGATTTTTCGTGCCTATTTTGCCAAAAATCCAACCAATATCGTTCCGCAACCACCGTATTCGCTTGATTTGGCACCGTGTGACTTCTGGCTATTCCCAAAACTCAAGAGACATCTCCGGGGAACGCGTTTCGAGTCGATTGAGGAGATAAAAGCTAAATCGAAGAAGGCGCTGATGGCTATACCGGAAAGGGACTATTTGGCATGTTTCGAGGATTGGAAAAACGTTGGCATAGGTTTATTTTATCGGGAGGGGATTACTTTAAAGGGGACAAAATAGATATTCATGAATAAATAAATAATTTTTAAAAAACACACAAAATATGCGATACTTTTTGAACACACCTCGTAATGTGCTAGATACATCTAGAATAAAATTTCAATTAAAGAGCTAACAAGAACTCTACCCTACGAACTTATCTCACACAACCGCTGTTATATATCAACCTAAAAAAAAGGAAAATTTATTTAAAATTCATCAACAAAATTGTGTTGTAATAATTAATTATGGCAAACAATCGAAAATATTTATTTTTATTTGTATATATAAACAAATAAAAATAAAGTCAGACGTCAAAAAAAAAGGAAATTTGTATGCTCTTAGTTCAATAAGCAAAGTAAACTTGAAGCTGTCACAGACAGCAAATAAAAAAAAAAAAATATGAAAAAAAAACTGAAAAAAGACAGAAATACAAATTTGCTGTTGTACAAATAGACAGCAAACAGATAAATAAATAAACAGACAGACGGACAGACAGACAGAGCGGGCCGTACAGACAGACGGACAGACGGACAGATACATTTTACATGCAATAAAATACTTTAGTAAAATAATCAAACAAATTTTCGAAAAAAAAATATAAAAAATAAAATGCGTATGAAGTATTTATGTATGCGCCAAAAAAAAAAAATAATAATAAAAAAAAATAAATAAAATATATTTTCGACAATAAATAAAGGTAAAAACAAAATGTAGAAGTGCCCTTCAAGTCAACTGCATGCACAAAGTGGGTAACACAAAAAGTTTTCAAAAAATATTTTCATGGCTGACTCGATTCAATTGACAGCGAATATACCATATGAGTCTGTCAGTCATTGATTGTTTTAATGCCGCACTTGTCAGTTTTTTTCATCTGAATGAGTCAGTCCTGATCAGGAAGGTGTTGCTAACGCTCTTTCTCTCTC
Organism: Leucophenga varia; assembly: GCA_018903435.1. NCBI lineage: Eukaryota > Metazoa > Arthropoda > Insecta > Diptera > Drosophilidae > Leucophenga > Leucophenga varia. The sequence goes on along the minus strand of JAEIFJ010000117.1, from coordinate 455,849 downwards.
AATATATTAAGTACCAACGTTAGTCATAATGAAAAACAAAAAAGGAGAGCAAAGCAAAGTAAATGAAATAAAAATATATCTCTATATTCTTCTCACTTACAAGACTTAATTTAAAAACCAAGTAGTCTTCCAACTAACTCTCTCTCATACGTTTGCATTGCAAGGTACCAATATTTTGCTAGACATCAACTAGTTAGTTGTTTAGTAATGGGTCAATTCTCAGTAGCGCCGTTATTTTTTTTTTCTTTTTTTTTACATATTTGTGAATTTTATTTTCTTGAATAGCATCGAAAGCTAAATCAGTTCTAGCTACATGTGTCTGTCTGTCTGTCTATCATGCTGTCCCTTTATTTTTTTAAAAGCCCAAAAAATGCGATGGCCCGATTCAAAACAAAAAGCATGGATCGTAAGATTAAGGGTCCGCTATATTAGTTTCACTACTTTGAATATTGAAAACACAACCACAAATTTGGTAATAATAATATCTGACAGTGGAAATCGCCATTTATATATTTTATTTATGCACCCCTACACACAAACACCTCCCGCTCTAACCGAGCATTTAAATAGGTTAAGGTTACTGTCTCATTTTAGAAGCCAAAGTGGAGGAGATTTTCGAGACAAGAATCAAAAACATCTTTGATACTTAACCATGCAGGGCAATGTTATCAGCCCCACTTATATAATAACCCACATATTGGTTTATATCTTAGGTCATGATCTAATGAGTAAAACTTTAATTTATAATATTATTTGTATCCTGTATCCTAGGGCAAAAGGGTATATTATATTTGTTCAAATTTATGTATCAGACAGAATGAGGCCCTATAAAGCGTATACATTCTTGATCAGCATTGATGGAAGAGTCGTCATGGTGTCTGCTGTACGTAAACAATATTCTCTGAGACTATAGGAGATGGGGCAATATTTGAAACCTGGACTCTCCTGAGCTGTCAAGAGAAGCCCCCACACAAATTTACCCTTTGAACTTTTGCATAAAAACTTCTTCGTTTTTTTTTTTTTTCTGGGAACTTCAAAATTAGTATAAATTATGCCTATGACATTCCCAATGAAATATTCCAATATGTGTAGGACCAAAAAATTTTAGATAAAGCTCCTAAACAAATTAAATAATATATGGTACTAATATAAGACTTAACTTAAGGTACATAAAGATTGAGTACAGGGTATATCGAAGTCGAGAATCCGGGAATTCAGCGTTCTTTTTGTTTTTTTTTTTTTATTCACAGCGGTGACACCGAAAACGCTTCCACTAGAGTTTTAAGTTTTACATTTTAAATAGAGTTGTAAGGTTTCATTTTCAGTTTGGCGGGTCGCAAATTTGAAGTATGGATGTAATGGTGTAAATTTTTGAGTATTAACACCAAAACACTTACGCCAAAACTCTGAGATTTCGATGACACCTCTGATAAGCAGCTAATTTTCTACGTACTGCTGCAAAAAAATTAATTGATTGATTATTTCTTCAAAATTTTTAGAGTAGTCCTCCTAAAGATCAATGTATGTATGCACGCCAGAAGCTAACCGCTGTCAAAGACACTTACACTGTCCTGCCATTAGGCATTCAATTATGTGCACAAAAGTCAGCAAAAAATATCGAGAAAAAAAACGAAGAAAACAAAACAAAGCAAAAAGGACCTAAGGAGCAAAAAAAAAATGAAAAGAAAACAGACAGATAGATAGACAGCTTGAACAGCAACAACACTAATACTAATAATAACAGCAACAACAAAAACAACAAAAAAATCTGATTCTGCTTTCAGAAAAAGTGCGAAAATTGATTTTTATTATCCTGCGTGCTGAAAGGGAGTAGCAGCAACATATGCCCAAGATTTTGTACTTGTGTGTGTATGTGTGACTGATTTCTTTGACAAGGACACAAATATATAAAATAATATATAAACAAATTCTTTAAATACTCTTGGGATGCACTGATTTTAAAAGACCCTGTAGTGCAATTATTTCAAATGTATTAAAAATATATTTTATAAAAAAAAAACGCAATCTAAAGCAAATATTTTGTTCCTTTTTCAAGGTAACCAAAAAATTTTTCTTTCACAATCGAGTTGGTTAGTCAAACAAGAAAAATTATTAGCATTAGCAATGAAAAAATTGGGTTTCGTATTATATAATATGACAGAAAGAAACTACCGGAACTATTTTTGGAAACATTCATTGATTTCGCTAAAATTTATTATTATTATTTATTATTATTTATATTTATTATAATTTTAATAGATGCTAGTACTAAAGCTCAATAAAGTATTCGATCAACTTAATCGAGTATCCGACTCGATTTGAATTGAAGTTAATATATTCGAGGCGTCTCGAATCGAAATTAAACGAGTCGATTTAAGTTGATCATTTGCCTAGCAGTAGAATTGAGATACTCGAATAGTTCTTATTTCGGGTATTTATATTTAAACGTTTTCGGATAGTAATGCAGGGCTTTAAAAATTATATCATATACATAACTGCGGCACAATGGCTTGTAGACAACAGGCTTGCAGGTTGCCACCTCATTGTTTTTTAAGTTTTATAAGTTTTCTAAGTTAAGTATTTTTATTTGAGTAGTTTGTAAATTTTTTTTAGCAATTTTGGCAACCTGCAAGCCATTCCAGATGCACGGATTTGTCGACTTTTAAAAATTGACTAATAATTTTTTTTTTTTTAAATCGATCCTTCAATCAGAAAGAAGAGGAATGGTTTTTTTAAACTATTTCTTTCAGTATTTATCTGTGGCTTTACTTTCAACTATTTTTTAGTAGAGCTCTAATAGCCCGTTTCCATTAGGCCGCGTTATCGTTAAAAACTCGACAAACTTGCGTTAAATCGTATACAAAAAAAGATAGGCAGTTAGGTATGGAAAAAGTCGCGTTCAATTTAAACGCGACTTTCGATAACACGCGTTCAAACCGATTTCACACCGATTTCAAACCGATTTCTCTTATCGGTTCGAATAATTTGGCAATCGTAAGTTGCGCATACTTATGAAAACAAATGACAAAGTAACCGCAAAAAATAAACATTTACATAAAAGCTTCAGCTGCATATATTCAAATGACGGATTACCTTATCATGCTCGTATTGGACAGCAGTTACTAAAGGAACAACACCTACATCCATTCGTTATATTAAAATCTGCATTTTAAAAAAAAAAATATATATATTTTTTTGCCTGTACAATTTTTTTACAACATAACAAACAAAATCAGCTGTTTAAACTCGAACGCTAACGCTAAAAACGCAATGGAAACACCGTTCCGCGTTTTTCGATAAATTGTTAACGCGATAACAAAACGCGGCTCAGTGGAAACGGGCTATAAATGTACCCAGCCCCCATTAGCGAACTAGTTGCGATTTTTAAGCAAATTTGTCTGCCTTCTCATTTCCAAGAATGTCATCATGTCCCGACTACCAATAAAAGTCATATCACAGTTAAATTTAAACTGAAATTTATCTGAACGATAAAGCAGTTGCATATTTTGATGGCCCCCATTTTTGTGACAAAGCTGGTATTTATTCTTTAGTTTAAAATTTAACTGACAGTTAGCTGACATGACTTAACATTTACAGTGTTGCATAGCTATTCTGCATAAACTGTTGACAGTTTAAGAAAAGTCATTTAAAAAGAATTTAATTGTTTATCCTCTTTTTTTTAGGGTCAGTTAAGTTTCAGTTAGTTAACAAAAATTTTAACTGGACATTAAAATAATGAGCTTAAATCTCTTTAGAGTATGTAGCTGTTTAAGGTATTTTAAAATTAAATTCAATGTGATTAATTAGAACTATTTTAATTTTTCATTAGAGTATTTTTGAGCTTGTATGAGAACCAAATAAACCCGTTTCTTTGCCTTACGCTGATGTCAGTGTCAAAGCTAAAAGCGTTGGTTTAGGGAAAAAGAGTTTTAAACAGTGTTGGATAGCAAATTACAACATCGCTCTGAGTTCAGCCTAACACTGTTAAAAATCGTTATGTAAACAAGCTAACTCTTCCTCGTTGAATATTAAAATGGGAACTGGAGTTGTGCTTTAAGGCTTCAAAACCAAGTTTTGACTAGATTAAGAAAAAAAATTTCGCATGCAAGCACACTACTTTTTCCATTATCCAACAAATTTTTTATAGTGATTTCCATGTATGTATACTTTCCTTAAAAAAAAAAAAACTTTATAGCGCATCAAAGTTTTCTTTACGCATATTCTAAAGTACAACAAGAAATTGTTTACCCAAAATACATTTGATTTATAGTCTTTTGTCTCGCAGGATTTCTAAGATATTTCAGTGAAAACACACTACTTGACGCTCCATATACGAATGTATTTCAACGAATCAACACAATCGAAAGCAGACGTTCATTCGTTTGCCAATTGTCGCTATCGCTTGTTTACACAAATAAAATCCTTATGGACATATTAGGTCAAATTTTGGGTCATAAGCGCATTTGGCATTGACACATAAGTGGCTCGTAAATTTTTATATTGAAAAAAAAAAACATGAAAAAAGAATGCGAAGTCTCATTGGCATCTATCAATACGCTTACAGATACTTTTCTTTTTTTTATTTTTTATTATTTTTTATTTTATTATTTTTTTTTTTTTTGCTGGCATAAACAAGTCCCATTTAGTGTATAAATTGCCTACGACAAAAACATTTATTGCTTTCGATTGCTGATAAAATAAATTCTAGAAACAGAAATTTATTATTTGTTTGGATTTTGTTTATTGAAACAACTCAGCAGAATGTTTTTTTTTTTTTTTTTTTTATCGAATAAGTTTTTTATGCTTTTATGCGTTGCTTAGTTTCACTGCTAAGCACTGTTAAGGATATAAAATTACAAAGGACTGCTTAGCTTATGCCTTAAAACACAAACTACATCATTCAGTTTATTTTTTTTTTTTCTTCTTCTTTACTTAAACTTCTCCATTAGCTCAACTTACTTTACATCGTTTTCAAGTAGTTGCCTTTGACACATACAAAATGCTTTCAATTAAATTTAAGAAACTTAGCAGCGAAAGTAGTTATTCAATTAACGAGGGAAGTTTGATTGGAAACTATTTAGTACAAAAAATATTTGAAGACTACTTTGCAACACTATTTTTGCATAGACGCAAGTCTGTTTGGTGCAAATTAGTGCAAGCAACAGTGTTGAGCAACACTTTTCTTGTATTTGTCCAAAATTGCAAGTTTACACAAAACTAAAAACTTATTTAACCACTCTCGTTTTGTAATATTTTCGTGTTTTAGTTAAGTTTATTATCTTTTCCACTTTATCTTGATAAACATTCACATAAGACAACCAAATGTACCATAAAATATATGCCAACAGCTTCCAAAAGGATTCAATCTCAACTTTTAGCTCTCTTTCGAATGCTCTCATTTTATGGCAGCAAAGCTTAAGAAAATCCTGAGAGTCTGCAATGATAGAATGAAATTTTGAGAGAATTTATTTTTATTTACAAAAAGCAAAATCTCTACAAAATGTTGCCTTAGCAACATGTGTCTGGGATAATTTTTTTTTAAACACACTGGCGTAATGGGTGAGATTTTTTTTTGAAGGGATGATGTAGCCTATGTAATGCAAAATAAATATTAAATTTTTTTTTTTTTTTTTTTTCCCCCCCCTTTTTTTTTCTTTTCTTCCCTTTTTTTTTTTTTTTTTTTTTTTTTTTTTTTCTTTTTTTTTTTTTTTTTCATTTTTTTTTTTTTTTTTTTTTTTTTTCTTTTTCCCACTATATTTTTTTTTTTTTTTTTTTTTTTTTTTTTTTTTTTTTTTTTTTTTTTTTTTTTTTTTTTTTCTTTTTTTTAAAATTTTTAATTTTTTTTTTTTTCTTTTTTTTTTTTTAATTTTTTTTTTTTTTTTTTTTTTTTTTTTTTTTAAATTTATTTTTTTTTTTTTTTTTTTTAAATTTCCCCTTAATTTCCCCACATTTAGGTGTGTTCAAACACTGCCGTATTTTGAATTTTTGCGTATATATTAAATTTCGCATTTTTTTGTTTTTTTTTTTTTTTTTTAATTTATCCCACAAAACTTAAGATTTTTGATTTTTTATTTTTTTTTTTTTTTTTTTGGTTGTTTTTTTTTTTGGTTTTTTTTTTTTTTTTTATTTTTAAAAAAAAAAAAAAAAAAAAAAAATTTTTTTTTTTTTTTTTTGAAAAAAAAAAAAAAAAAAAATTTGAGGAGGGTGGTGGGGGGGGAAGCTCCAAAAAAAAAAAAAAATTTTTTTGGTGTATATTTTTTTTTAAAAGGGGGGGGGGGGTTGATGTGGAAGAGCACGTGTTCAACCAACCACCCTAACCGAAGGGGGCTTACTAAAAAAAAAAAAAGAAAAAATATTGTTTTTCCACCGTTTATTAACTTTGAAAGACATTGCTGATGAAATTGGCGTATCGAAAGGATCAATAACTACAATTTTGAAGTTAGGATGTTTGGACCTCAAACGTGTCAAGTCTCGGTTGGTACCAAAAATGAGTGACCACTCCGGGGAACGGGTTTCGAGTCGATTGAGGAGATAAAGCTAAATCGAAGAAGGCGCTGATGGCTATACCGGAAAGAGACTATTGGCATGTTTTGAGGATTGGAAAAAAACGTTGGCATAGGTATATTTTATCGGGAGGGGATGACTTTAAAGGGGACAAAATAGATATTCATTTCATATGTATCGTGTATAAATAAAAATAAGAAAAAAAATAATTAAACTAAATAAAATAAATCAAATAATCATGAACACCAAGCAAATAGTCTCGTAATTTGTATAAATGTAAGAGAAAACCGATTTCGAATTATCAGTGTATGTAATCCAAAATTAACATAAGAAAACCTTATAATTCGCTATTAGTTTTTACTTAATTTCAACAAGTTGCGAAAACATTTGCTTCATGTTCACTTTTTTTTTATTATTATTTTTTATTGGTAGTGTTTTCTTGCATAAAGTACTTTTCGAAATTAAAAAAAAAAAAAAACGAAATTTGACTAACACATTTGTTTCGCTAATAGCATTGTTTTGAGGCAAGACATTAAATTTTTTTTTTTTAAATGCTCAAACATGTTGCAAAAAATTTATTATTGTTTCTAATATTGAATCAAAAATTTTCTATTTTAATTTACGAAACGAATTGTTGTTGATTTAAATGTTAAAAAATAATTGCCAAGAAGAAATGAGTGCTAGATGCAATTGTGTTTTTGGGTTTAATCTGGGGAAGTTTGTACTGGTTTTGTTATTTTTGAAATTAAAGAGTTTTTTTTTTTTGTTTTTGTTTTTTTTGTTATTTGTTATTTGTTATCATTCCTCTATTCGGCTGCATTTTTCTTCGGTTCATCAATTTTTGGACGTTTTGATGGAGGACTCAGATCATCATCTTCACAATTTGCTGATTCAAGTTCGCTATGTGCGCGTATGTTATTGCATTTTTGGTCGTCTGTGTTAGGCTGTTGTGCCTCAGCCAATGCTGTTGGTGGCGGTGTTGGTATGGCCGTGACGAGATTTCCGCCTTCCATTTGGGGTTCTGCCAACAAAGCCTCGACATCGGCCAAATCAGCCTTGACAGTGGCCAAGTTCTTTAGTCTCGGCGAACTTATCAATTGGGTCAGCCTGAACACTGGTGGCAGATGAAGGTGAATTTTCCACCAATTCGTAGGAATCATTTTTCTCTTGAACCTGGGGCTCGGTGATTTCTTCGTTGTCACCAGTTGTCGCCAGTTCCTTGAGGCTTATTTCTTCGTTGTTAGAGTCCATTTTTCTTTTCTTAAAATTTTACTGCTTTTAGATAGATCGTCTCACTTATTTTATTTTTATCTATTTTTTTTTTTTTTTTTTTAGTATGTAAAGCTTTTATTTTTTTAAACGTTAGTAAGAATATAATTTATTAAAAGTATATAACCATATCGATGTACTTGAAACTATTTTCAAAGGAATTATGTATTTAACTGAGACATTTGAAGTGATTTTTTAAATTCTTGAGCAGCCTTCATCATTCAAATTCTCACCACCGATCGGTCATTGTTCATGTCCCTTGTTCACGTCTCCCAACCGATTACGCAAAAGTTATTTTGCTAAGCTTAAACTGTTTAAGAATTATAAGATTGTAAGAATTTGAAAAGTAAATTACTAAATTTAAGTGGTAGCTTTGTGATTTCTTAGTACTATGTATGGCCATTACAGTTTATTATAAGCCTGGACATCACTTAGGCTGCAAACACAGTGCGCGCTGAGACGAAAATGATAGCACAGGGTTGTATTTTTAGGGCTTTCACACAGAATATTTTAAGCAGTGTTGTGTGGCGAAATACAACCATGTGCTATCATCTTCGTCTCAGCGCGCACTGTGTTTGCAGCCTTAGGATATTAACCCAGCTGGTATGGTCCAATGCCACTCGATACCAATTTCGGATCCCAATAATCTGGACGTCATCCAGGACATGATCCTTACATCGCAGCGGCGGTCGTCCTCGCTGTCGCGCCCATTCACGCCCATTTCATTCACATTTTTTGTCGTACACTTGTCTCATCGGAGCCAGTACATCCTTTCGAAGCACGTGACTAGCCCAATGCAATCGTTTGTACCTAATGCGCCTGACTATATCGATTTCGTTATATACATAATACAGGTCGTGATTCACTTTTAGTAGTATACACAATATTAATTATTACACACATATGTACTTGGCATTTTTGCGAGTACGAACGCAGTATTACGTACTGGTTTGTTAATTATGGGAACGGCTGGTCTAGTTTGTTTTTATATCGACCTCTTTGACATTAAATCCAACCATACCCTTTCATCTTTACGAAAGCAATTTATAAATTTTAATCAATTTGGGCATTATCAAGAGTCCCAATTAACTTTGCTTCTTTTGATTTTTGTCACAAATTATTAAAATCTAAGCGTAACGTTTTGCATCGGTCCTATAATCGAAAAAACGTCAATGGGTCTGTTATCGACTATCGGTACTGTTTCATTGATAAGGTTTAACCGATTGGATTGTGTGCTTATCGTTAATTGGTTTGTCGGTCTGCTTTTGAGGATAGAAGAAGAAACGCAGCAAGAGGGCAGAACAGAACAAACGCAGCTGTTGTGGAATAAAGACGTCGTCAAATTGTGAAAGAAGCAAAACTAAAGAAAATAAAAACTAGATTAATCATATTAATAAACAAACACGTAAAACAAAACCAACGCACGCAATAGGAAAACCGTTTTCTACGATTTTTTTTTATAAATCTAAACAAAAAACACAAATCCAAACAAAATGACTGATTTGCGCAATGAGATGGATGATTTGGATCAAAATTATTCGCTAAATAGCAATGCCGATCCAAAAAATATGCAAGAATTAACAATCTATGTGAGTAATATAAATAAAAAACGAAACAAAACAATGCGCAGCAGCGGTGATGTGCAATAATAAAAAAAACAACAACAATTTCACGTAATGTAAAATTGATAACACAACAAATGCCGCAAGTGACGCGGCCGCAAAATTGCCGCAGCCACTGTCGTTGCTGCTGCTACATTCTTTTGTTCTACAATTTCTTTGACACGCCCTCTTATTTTTTGTTAATTATTACATTATTCTTTTTTCAAAACAGGTACAAAATCTGCTACAAAATGTACAAGATAAATTCCAAAGTATGTCGGATCAGATTATAACACGCATCGATGATATGGGAAATCGGATAGACGATCTAGAAAAAAGTATTGCGGATCTTATGAATCAGGCCGGCGTTGAAGGACCAGAAAAGTAGACTTAAAACCATTTGCTGAAAGTCTTCCTGTAATGTGCGAGAAAGTTCTACAACAACTGCTGGAATATCAGCGTCTTGAAAAACGCCTACAAAAAAAAAATACAATACTTTCTAATATAATATAAGAAGAACATTCATTATTATCGCTCAGTAGAAATATCGTCGTTTAGACTAAACAAAAACTTTCGGAGAAATGTTAATTTTAAAATTACGCAGGACGTCAAAATTTGACTAAAGACCGGAAACATTTTGGCATTCAAAATTTCAAATTTGTGCTCTGAAATAATTCATCACTCATACTTTTCGAGATACTCTCGGCTAGAATCATGGAAGATATACAAGCATTTCGAGATATTCTCACAAAAACTTAAAAAACCGGATTTTTTCAAGAATATCTCGAAATTCATTCCAGATTAAACAACTGAATGCAGCCTTAGCAAAACATAGTCCTTCTGGTACACTATATCCAGTCTCTGATTCTGTACATTATTTGTGATATTTGGTCTTCGACTTTGAAGCATGCTAAGCATTAATTTTTCCAAGAGTTCCAAATGGTTTCACTCTGACTTCTAAAATTTTTGCTTTATATTTAGCGCAATATCTCCAATATTGTTACTTCAAATGAATTAGCATTTCCCCGACAGTTTTTGTGAGTTTAACTTCATTCATCACAAACAATATTCTTCTAATCAATCTTATTGCACATCCACACATACCATCCTAGTTCCTTACACACATTGCATGCATACATAAAATCAATTCATAAATAAAAAAAAAAAAACAAAAATCACCTTTTTTAAAAGCATATTTTGTAAATTTTTGCTCATTCGAACTTTTATTTTTTTCGTGTAATTCTTTCTTGAATTAAGTTTTTTAAATGAAAAATTATATTTTATCTACTTTGTTAGTTTTGATAATGTTGTAATGAAGCGAGAACTCGTGTTTTTAATTTATAAAATTTTTAATTAAATAATGCAAATAGTTTACAAAACATATATTTTTCTTTTAGAATTATTTTATAAACGAAAATTGCCGTTTGCTGTTTGACGCTCTAGGCTTGATTTACGTTTCGATTCAACAACCGTCACTAGGCGACCGCCGCCAACTCCACCTGACATTGTTGTACCGGTACCGCCTGTTCCAGCCACAACGGTGATGCCACCACCAGTTAATGGCGGCGCATTACGTTTAATGCCGATCGGTAGCTGTTTATCATTGTTGTTGTTCATATTTGTACTACGTGGTTTAGCCTTTGGTGGTATCTAATTACAGCGTAAAAGAGATATAGAGAGGCAGTAAGTAGTCAAGCATAGCATTAGTTTTATATGTTTTATTATTATTATTTTTATTGTTTACTAATACCAAACAAAATGTTGCCCCTTACTGGTAACTATTTATGTTGTCACAATAACGAAAGTTATTGAATTGTAAATGAATTTCTTTTCTATGTTTTATCAATATAAAAATTTGCATAAGTTTTTGGTAGCATAAAAATAACTCAGAGGGTTTCTTGTTAATTTGATGAATTCTGAAAATAACTTGAAAGCTGCTCTTGAGGCTATATTTTATCCTATACTGAACTCGTTTAAGTTTAAGGAGCTACAAATATTCATAATGAATTCGAAATAATTTGTTTTGTTTTCGAAAGATATAAAAGAGAGCACCCAATCAAAGACCATATCAAGTTAATTTAGACTTTATTAAATGACATCTTCTAATAGATTATTTTTCGGGAACATAAAAACTTTAACGAACAAAATTTTATTGCTTTTCGGAATCACTCAAATCTCTGATTTTCAGTAATTCCAACAAAAACTTGTTAGTGGCAAATTTAGCCAAAACAAGGAAAAACTTTAACTTTGGTGGAACTGAAACTTAAATACCCTTTATACGAAACTTCGAATAGTTTACACATGATCATAATTTACGTAGATAATATCTCGTACGAATTGAAGAAGTGTTTCTTTTGGGAACAGACTTAAAATTTTTTAAAAAGCGGGATGTAAGTGTGGAAGAGAGGCGATGCGGTTATGTGCGAGCTATGTGAACTTAAAATTTTATAACGAAACCCGATTCGAATAGTAATCCATACCAAGTTTAGTATTATTTAAATCTTGTCCATTAAAACCTTTCAAATTAAATTTAGTTTGTATGGAGTGCTTAGAAATACAGATTCATTGTGTATTGTGTGCTAAGGAGAAGCTTGACATAAAAAATCAAACTATCGAAATTTTGTTATGGTTAAAAAAAAAGGACGGATAGGGGTACGGTTAGGGTGTTATTCAAAATAATAAATAGTTGTTTTGTTGTAGTTTATGTTCCATATATATATGTAGAAGGGTCATATATATTGAAAAGAAATTTTGACAAATTCAAGTTTATGTTTTTATTTATTGTTATAAGCAATTTATAATCATACGCTTAATTTAATGATATTTTGCTTGACTTAATAAAGTCTGAAAAAAATTTGAAATATACAAGACAACACATATGATTTAAAGAAACGAAAACGCTGCAGTTTAAGCCTCTCTTTTGGAACCACAGATTTGGTAAAGATCAAAATTTATAAAGATTACCCAGTATACTTGTGATACCCGCCACACATAGTGTGAGGGGTATTATCAGTTTGTCGGAAATTTTGTAACGCATTAAAGTAGTCATCGAAGACCCCATAAAGAATATTTATTACTGATCAGCTCGACGAGACGAATCGATTTAGCCATGTCCATATGACTACCTGTCCGTCCGTCTGTTGCAATGCGTTTTTCTCGGAAAGTCTTAGAGATATTGAAACTTAACCTTTTTTTTTTTTGATCCTAGGCAGTTTGTATGTCAGAACCAAGGTGCCACTTCCATTTTTAGGTATAGCCCCCATACAAACCTAGCGCCCATTTTTCAGTTTTTGTTTGAAAATAGTTCTTATTTATGAATATATTTACTCCAATCTGGGTAAAATCACTTATACTGTCATCCTATGCATATACTACCGATATGACCACTATGTAGGGCCACTATGAATTTAAAGACCCTGTACAAACTCACCTTACTATTTTTTTATATGCATTTTTAGCTTACAATTTTACACATATGCGTCTTATTGCCCATGTTTCCTCTTTGCTATTAATACGTATTTTTAATATGCCAAGAACTCTTTTACCCCACACATAAAGCGTACCTACATCTATCAACAGAAAATTATTTATATAGTTTGCATATCTATTAGTCCATAATAAAACCAGTCATTGTTTGAAATCAGTCCACTAACAATGTATAGGGTTCCTAAGAACCTAATTGGCAATATAAAATGTCATATTTTAAAAACATATTTTTTAAAAATTGACTTCAATTTGAACATTATGCCCTTCCTTTTTGAAATCATTAAATCTTGGAGTATTACGTTTTAATAAACTACCCAATGAAAATTGTTTCAACATTTTCTGAAAGAGTTAATCAAAACATGAAGTTCAAAAAGCTTTTCTCATTAAAAATTCAAGAACTGTATTAGAGATGGACGCTGGACTAAACATTTGATAACAGTCTAGCAAATCCCGATATTTTGCTCTAATCCTGGCCATTCTGTGGGTTTTCAATGGCTTAAAATAGTATATTCAGTTTGTAGGAGACAGAATTAACTCCATAAAGTAAATATTATAGATAAATTTGTGCATCTGTCCGTCTGTCATACGAAACCGATTATCTCGGAAACTATAAGAGATAATCTCATCAAACTTAACACTTTAATTAGGTAGATCCCTTCGGAGTTTAGTAACTTCAAACATTTTTTTCGATTTCCACAATATTTGTGTTTTCTAATGAAATCTTTTTTTACTCAAACTAGACACTCCGAATTCTGTATGGATAAATTGAAGTAAATATTTCAATTTGGTTAAAATCGGACAGTTTTCTTCTTTTTGACTTATTTAAGGACGACCACAATAGTCACGCGGGTACCACGATTCCCACTGTACTGCACACATCTCTCTTAACTACAAACACTTCGATAATACCGAATTTAGATACTACTCTAATAAGTGTATAATTCTAACCGATTCTAGTGGTGGTTGTATGCAATTAATGATTGTTGTTTAGTTTTGTGGCACATGAAATTGCTTTTGCAATCTTACATGTGTCGCGGCAACCGCCTTAAATGGATGCTTAACTGGATTCCGTACTGGTTTCGAAGTGGTTGCAGCATCCGATTTGTTAACATGACGCATCTTAGCGCCGAAGACATTTTCACGTGGTTTATTGCTGCTCAGCTTATGCTCACTTTCAACATCAGAAACACTACGAGTATCGGAAGCAGAATCTTCATTTTTTGTGCTAATACCATGATGATGCTTAGTGGATTTAGAATGCTCGGGCTTTTTCAACTTCATCGTCATCATCTTCTTCCTGTAACAGGATAAAAATATTAATAAAAAAAAAATATATTATTTTTAGTAGACCACCTACCTCTTCATCTAGTTCTTCTTGTTCTTCATCGTTTTCATCATCGTCCTCGTCATCATCCTCTTCACTTTCTGTCGTTTCTAGATTTTCACCGCTTGTTGCTAGATTTTTATTGCTACGCGATAATTTACCAATTCTTTTCAATGGACTTACTAACTGTTCACGATCCAAACTATCCATCGATTGTGAACGTAAACCTTTCTTTAGCATATTCTTGCGATTCGTTGTAATGCCCTGTTCCTCTTTGGTTTTCATCAGTCTTTGAAATACCATAAAATCATCTTGCTCATCGATATTGCTAACATCATAATAATTGGCGGAGAGCACTTCCAATGCTTTGGTATGATATTTCATAGAAATTAATATAAAATCGCTTAGATAACGTTTCACATCGGCCAATTTACGCTGTTCAAAATTTCCAATAAGTGCATCGATTTCCTTATTCGTACGCTGTACTTCGGCGCGTGCCTTAATCAGTTCCGAATCAGCTGCGGTCTTTTGGAGAAAAATCTAAAATATTGGAAAGGTTTAAGATGAAAGAAAAAATTGTGACTTACATTATTGGCAGCAAATTTTGATTTCAGTTCAAGCATTTGACGCTGTTTAAGTACTTCCTTATCGCGTGCAATGACGGCCAAACGTAAATTATCACGCGTTGACTTGCAAAGCTGTTCAAATTGTGCCAATTCGTTGACAATCTATAAATTTCCATAAAGGTTTTAACTAATCAAATAAAGTAGAATACTTTGTAGCTTACCTTAAGTTCCATACGATGCACATTCACATCCATATAATCCCCCAAAATGGTTAAAGTATTTGTAAAAGTCTTCAAACCTGCGGCCAGATTCTCATTGATTTCTTCATCGTCGGCATAGATTTTAATGCCTTTTGCAAGCTCATCGTATGCATCGCGATATCTGTTAGAAAATATGGGTTTATTTATTTAAATTTTGCTTTTTTACGGACTCACTTTGCCATTTTTCGTGTGCAGAGCGCAAAGGCGGAACACATTTCCATCAAATGACGCTCAGTTTGATTAATTCGCTCATTTATAATCTTAATCCGATCATCTTTGGTGCTCAAGAAACTCAATTTACCGCGTCGAAACATATTTGGATTTTTTCAATATTTTTTTTAATATTTTATTTTATGTATTATAAAAATCTTCGTTTGCTTTGTTTGGGTTTTTTCTGTTTTGTTTTTTCTTTTCATAATCAAAATAATATTGCTATGGCAACTCAGACCGAATCAAACTAAAAAGCCGGTAAATTTTTTTACTATATATCCATCTCACTTACTCTTATATACATTTAAATGAGTGCGAATGAGAGGTTTAAAGTAGTACTGCTTGAACTTATAGTGAACGTATCTGCTCAATATGTTCACACTAGACAATTAACGGTTAAATATTTAAAATTGGGGCTAATGGCGACATTGAAATGAGCGCCATTTTTTTTTTTTTTTTTTTTTTTTAATATTAACTGAGCGTCAAATGGTAGAAGCAAAGAAGTGAAATAATAAATCTGCAAGTGTTTTTATTATTATTGCATTATTATTTGCATTTCTTTGCTTGTAATGATATTAATTTAATTGATTTAATTTAATTAAATTTAATTAATTTAATTTCTGCATGTTTTCTTTTTTGCTATAGGAACTCAATAGGACCCCTTTAGGCTAATCAATTTTCTTTTTTATTGTTTTTATTTAATTTTTTTACATTAACAGTCCGTCTTCAGAGCACGTAACACACGAAATGTACGCAGACCGGCCAGATTACCGACTTCCATGTCGATGGTTGCATAACCGGAGGTGATTACGAGAAAATCGAGCCAATTCCAAGGATTGCGCAGATAAGTGTATTTATTGAGTAGGAGTAGCCTTTGGCAATGATTTTTATTACCATTTCAATGGAGTAAATGGCGAGGAGGAAGATATGTATATCTGTATGTGTGGTGTAAATTAAATGAATAAAAAGTAAAAAAAAATATATCTAAACTTACTCGGCTTCCTCAACGGTTTCAATTTCAAGTCCATTACGCAGTAATCGAAGAACTGATTTGTTGCAATATAAACAAAACAAACGCGTCGTGTTTGACTCCATGGATGAAGTAGGAAGAGGCTTTTAGTGCCGGTGAAACGGTGTACATATGTAGCGAAAGCGCCAAATGTCTGTAAATTATTAAAACTATTCAGACTATTAGTTATGTTCTATTTAAATTACATAGACATGCACATCATTATTTAAATAGTATTTATAGTAATTTATAGGTCTTATTATTATTGTTTATTATTATTTATAGTGAAAGACCATTTGGTCCACGTACTTAGCGAACGTATAAATAACAATGGTCTACAACAATAACAATGGTCTACAATGAGTTATAGTATAGTAATTTAATATAAATTATATAATTTTTAAGTATAATAATTCCGAGACGTGTTATTTAAATAGTATTTATAGCAATTTATAGGTCTTATTATTATTGTTTATTATTATTTATAGTGAAAGACCATTTGGTCCACGTACTTAGCGAACGTATGAATAACAATGGTCTACAACAATAACAATAACATGGTCTACACAAAAATGGCTACAAATGTACGCAAGTAAGTGTAAACGCGAGGCAAGATCTATCTAACTCGTTCCACTTACGAGCAGACCAGGCAGAACAATGGTCTACAAATGGTCTATTATTTGGGACCATTCGTGGACCATTCGTAGACCAATTTTTTTGCTTGCTCGCACCTATATGAGCTCATATCGGAGTGCGAGCAAAGCAGATAGTATTTGCACATTGTTTTACAGTGCACGCAAGTTAACAGTGGGTGGTGTTCTGCAATTCACAATAAAAGCAGGTGCACTTGTGAGCTGCAAGGGTCGATCGTTCGGTGTGTATTACAGTAAAAAAACGGGGTAAGCATGGGTTAACTGCCCATACACTTAAATATTTATAATTTTTACAACTTTTGGTGGAGCATAAGAAGCGGTTTTTTTTACTCTTAGTGACTAACGCTTGCAAAAAGCGCTTAACTTGATTGCACTTAATATGAAATTTTTCAGCACAGGGTGAGTCTATGATATGGTCATGCGGGTCATGTGTCGGCGCGTAAATTCTCTGCCGTATTACCGCTAGATGTCGCACAAATCACTATTTAAATAGAGCCTCAAAATACCACGTACTACCGTTAGAAGTCACCCACAGCTCAACCATAGACGTCACACCGATTACCCGCCAGATGTCGCGTTCACATTTTTTTGTTTGAATTTTTCTAACTCCAATATTTCATGTATATTCCATTTAGTGGTACCCCGCTTTTTAAAAACGATATATAACATAAAGTCTTCCACTGACCGATATTATTATACTGTAAAAATGCCTTATCAATTGATCCCGTAGTGTAAATAGTTTTTCGAAAGCTAATATCTTTGGTTCTTATAATCTTATTGCCTTGACAATAATGGAAGATATTTTCGCCATTCTATGTCATTTCTACCCTCTAAACAACATTTGGTGGCCAGATTTTTGTTTTAAAAACTATTTACAAATTAATTGAGTAGAATTTATTGATTTTAAGCATTTTAGCCCAAATTATACTCGATATATTCATAAACAGTTTGAAAAACAATAAATAGTGGTAACACCAAAATCTCAGAGTTTTAGGGTAAGTGTTTTGGAATAGATACTCGAAAATTTACACCAATACACCGATATTTTGAGTGTTTTCATTGACTCCTTAGCATAGCCATTTTTTAAAATATTTTTAATTTATATACAAAAATTCAAATTTGCGAATCGACAAACGGAAAAGAAAACCCTTCAACTCTATTTAAAATGTAAAACTAAAACTTTAGTAGAATTGTTTTCGGTGTCACCCCTGATTACGTTATCATAGTCAGCCTTACATTTTCGAAATTAGTCATTTAATTCTTATAAACTTATAATTCTCAAACAGTTTTAGCATAGCAATGGAAACGGTGAACGGTGCCATTTTACTTACTTTTTTTAATTAAAAAAAAAATAATTTTCAGCCGCAGGGCCATCGCTTTTTTTTTTTTGCTCTTTCGCACTCATGCATGGTAAACTGTACAGAACTTTTAAACAGTACAACATGTGTATGTGAGGAAGAGAAGAAAAAAAGCAAAAGTGGCAACACTGGTCCATTGTTTTTGTCTTACATCCGAGCGCGCAAACACTTTATTGCTATGCTTAAACTGTTTGAGAATTGTAAGATTATAAACTAAAATTAAATTTAAGATTTTGCTTAATAAAAATAGTTTTTATACAAAATTTAAAGACAAAAGTTATTAGTAAGTACAACGGACCAAGAAGAGCTTAAATATAAAATTTCAGTCCATTATCCTTAAAACTGTAAAAAATATCGCGCAACACTTTTGTGTATTTAAATCAAAATAAAATCTTTCGCAAGATTTTGATTTTTCGTGAATTTCTAAACAAGCAGCAAGAATAGAATTTACTTTCCTTATATTCGTATTATAATTAAATGAACTTTAACTTTGAATGCTCGAACTTTTTCCTTTATGAAAAGCAACAAAAAAAAAAACTCATAAAATATTCACAAAAATCCTTACACATACATATGTCCTTTTTATATATGTAGAGTATCTGAATACAATACTAAATCGTAGTCAGTCAAGTGTTGCTGTCAGGATAGGCACGTGTGTCAATCAAATAATGCAACGAAAACTTCAATGTTGGCAAAAATAAGTATGTAGTACATTAATTGATTGAGTGAGTGAATTGATCGAGTGAACAATAAAATAATAAATAAATAAACGAATGACTATTTTAATTTAATTAAATAAATCAAAGTTGATGTGTCAGATGCACACAAACAAAAAAAGGATACAACGCAGAAAATATATTTTTAAGAGTTTAAAATTTAAAGAAAATTAAATTTTTAAGTTGGACCTTAAATGTTTAAAGATTTTATTTCTATTAAATGAAAATCCAAGCTGTTGCCTTATGCCAAGAAGAGGCTCTATAAAAAAAAAAAAAAAACTTTATACGAACAAATTAAGCAGTTGCGTATCTAACAGATGCTGCACATAAAAGTTAAAGTTTCGATTATAAATATTTATTTTATTTTAATTGTGTCGGCAATTAAGGTTATTATTTTGAAAATTTCAAAAGGATTAAAGTATCTAAATAAAAAAATATATTTTAGTAAAAAGTTTAAAAATGCAGCAAATAATCAAAAGAAATGCATTACATAATGACATGACTATTCCTTATTGTGAACAAAAAAAAATCGTTTTACATTCTTCGACGATGGCGGCATGACCTTGTAAGTATTCGTTTAACGTTTGAGTAATGGCACCCAGAGTAAGTGCCACAAACATGTGTTCAAATTGGATTTTTAAATAATGAATGAAGCGAGTTTTCTTCTCTGACAATTCCGGATTATTTTTGTTAGTTGCACGAAAGTAAGAAAAATGGAAAACCGAAATTGGCTTGAAATCGAAATGGTTTCAATCTAGCGAAATTTTTTTTAATTGTTTCAAAATACATTAATTTTTTTTCTCGCAGTGAAGACTACTCAAGTACAAAAAAGAAAATGAACTCCCATGAAGTTAAATGATAGGGCTGCATGAATGTACTCATTTCTAGCTGTACTCATTTCTTACTCTTTGTTACATTCTTTATTTGTAAATATAAAGGAGTAAATAAACAAATGTTCTCTATCTCGTTCTTGCACATGACATACCAATCATGAAGTTTCGCTCATTTCGTCTAATATATATTTAAAAATTTATCTCTGCACAACAAGTGAACTGCACACCAAAACATTGTACAGTGAATACACTGCACCCAAATTTATTGTACTCATCATTTGCTGCTCAACATGAGAGTGAATGAGAACACTATCTGTCAATACAGGCAATATTAGTACCATTCACTTGCACTGTCTTTTATCTGTGCAGTAAAAATATGTACAACTTTTGGAATGAATCATTCATTTGCTCTTCTGGATACATTCATGCAGATGTCTACATTATAAATCTGTGCGGTCCTATCAAGTGAATGGATTGTCTAAATCGGAAAAATACTTTCGAATTGTTGGGCGAGACAAAGTGCTGATGGAATTCCGAAATTTCCGAAAATTAATATAAACGTCAAAATAAACGTTACATCTATAAGATTTGACTAAAAAAAAACTACAATTTTGTCAAAGTGAGAGAGAGAGGCAACTTTTCGCTTTCCTATGTAAAGCGCAGCTATTTCTTTTAAAGACACATGTCTTATATAAAATACACGTATACATACGCATAAAAGACGATAACAGTATATTTTGCAATGCAGCGGACGTCACCACTACTGAGAAAACAGTATACAAAAATAATTTACACTTATAGTGAACAGTGTTTCCATTGCGTTTTAGCGTTAGCGTTCGAGTTCATAAATATGCGCAACTTACGATTGCCAAAATATTCGAACCGATAAAAGAAATCGGTTTGAAATCGGTGACTTTTACACATACCTAACTGCCTATACTTTTAGTATGCGATTTAACCAGAGTTTGTCGAGTTTTTAACGCTAACGCGAAAGCGGCCTAATGGAAACGGCCTATTAGTAAGTCTTATCTTTTAGCAAAAGGTTACTTTAGAGAAGAGGACTACTTTCGGGATATTTGGTTTTAAGCAACAACATAAATGTTCATACAAAAAGTTAAAAAATTGCGAATATTTGTATTCAAATTGGGATATTCTCAAAATTATTATAAATTTAGAAATCTTAGATTAAAAAACAAAGTATTTTATTTTTCTTTTTTTTTTTTTTTTGAATAACTGAAAATTTTGTAGTATTTTTGTATGGGGGTATTCCTTAAAATGAGATTAGAAAAAAATCGTTTGTAAATGATCACTTCATGGCTGAGGACAGTCTTAGTTTTTGTTATCGTAAATAATCTGTTTCTTACGGAAGATAGAAAGACGGACGGACATGCAGATATAGCTAAATCGGCTCTCCTTTCAATGCTGATCCAGAATACACATACCGTAAAGGGCCTATCATGCCTCATATTGCCTGTTATATACATTTGAATAAACTTTTGTGTGACGTGTATATTTATACTTCTTTTATGTGTCATTTATACTTCTTTTATATGGCATGTCACAGAAATCGATTTCGCTCGAATTGCTTATAAAGCTTTTTTACATTTTAAAACGATAACACAAATCTGATCTTTTTAACACTTGTGCTGCTTTCGGTATTTATTGAAAGAGAATATTGTGTAAATGCTTATATAAAATAATATATTTCCTCAAATTGTCCACAATATAAACCATCATTAAATATTTTCTACTAACAATTCAAAATCGTATGAAATTACGTATCTAAACTATTATTTTCCCATAAAAGCAATTGTCTAACAATTTATTTTTTAATTGTTAAAAAGCAACTCAAGAAAAAAAAGGCATCAATGCCATAAGAAATCAAAAGTTTAAAGATAAAACTCAAAAATTTTGCAAAGCATTTTCTAAGAAAGCACAACGCCTATTTTACGCCCCTAGTACGCCAGTTTGTTGCAGAAAGTTGTTCAAAAACAAATCAGAAAGTCATCATCATCGACATTGTCAATTCAACTAGTCAGCAGCAACGTCATCATTCTTATCAACATCATCATCATTATTACTTGTATATATCTTCAAGAGCGGAATAACACACATGAGATACATATTTGTTTTTGTAGTAAAAGAGATAGATAGATACATAGATACTATATGTAAGCATCTAGCTAGCAAAATTGCCGCTTGTGCATCACTTTAAAAGTAATTTATCAATTTTGCATTTTCAACAAATTCTGTTCAGAGTTGTTCTTGGATTAGTTTTACGTCAGTCCTTTCCCTTTTTTCACTTTAAAATGTCATTTTTTTTGTTTTTGTTTTTGTTTTTTTCCCCCCGTTACGCACTTAAAACATGCAATTTGCATATAACTACTTGCAAAGTTGTAAATTGCTATTGGCAAAAATTGAAGTGAAGTGCGCAGTTTTCTCTTACTGCGTATCTGAAGCGATTTACATATAAACAAACACGCCTACACGCCCATACGCCCATCGCTCATGTCGATATAATGCAAATGTCACATCGAGATAAAATGAAATGCAAAAACATATCAGAAGAAAAAAAGCAGTGAAAAGATTGTAGTTAATTACTGCGTTTTATAAAGTTTAGAAATAATGCGAAAATCATGTCATCATCTTTCTTCTAATTTTTGACTTTCTTCGGATAATGACTTCCTCTAATCGAGTTAAATAAGAAATTTGGTTTGAAAATCTTTTGTTAATGGCAATTTTATGTAAGTGGAATTCTAATTAAAATTGAAATAAAAGAATATAAGTTGCCATAAACTGATGACAGCTACTATCTTATGCACTTATTTAAATTTGTTTTTTTTTTTTTCAAATCAAAAATTTTAACAATGAATGCGGAAACCATGTACATATAATCAAATGGCTAATCACCACTTACACTCTGTCACCGAAGCGTTCCTTATTTGTGGTCATATTAAAACTTTTTTGATTTATTTTTTAATTATATTCAACATAGAAACAAAATATAACGAAATATTTCGTACAATGTACAAAGTAGAGTTTTTTAACTTAGTACGCGATTATAAGAAGCGACTAGGTTCTTTTGTGTTGAAATATAAAAATATTGTACACATACACTTATAAAAAACTTTTTCGTACAATGTACGAAACATTTTGTAGACTTTCGTAGTATTTAGACAAATTTTTTTTATATATATTTAATTCGATCAGAATTCAAATATCACTTAAAATTTTTTTTTATTCGTTTATTTTGCCGATATTTCTCTTAGGTTAAGATAGTTGAGTGCACCAACATGCTCTACCAAAGAAGGCCAATGTGATGGTAGGGGATCTCCGAGTAAAATACCAGTTCGGAGACAATAAAGCATCTCAGATTTCTGCCAGTTCCGAACATTTTTAGCCATATATTTCTGATGACGATCTGGGCTATTGGGGCCGGACAGTGACAGAGCAGCTGTTCAATATTTTTCTTCTCTTCTGAAAAGGTCGTTTGAGGGGATACCTACTAAATATCAGACAGTTTTCCGTGGTCACTGCTATCAATGAAGCTGAGACTAGTCTATTAATTTTGAACACATTCTTGAGCCTCCAACGGTTGTAAGCAAGCCTACATATCCTACCAGTTGTTAGGCTCATCTATTTGCTGTTTGCAGTAAGTAGAGTTTTTTTCCTTTATAAGCAGTCTACATGTAGCCAAAAATATTTCGTCAGAATTCTTTTCTGGAAGAATATGGATCGTGGTACCTAACTTAGCTAATTCGTCAGGTTAGCTGTTGACCTCGAAGTTACTGTGTCCAGGAACCCAAATGGGACAGCTGGTTGAGAGATTTGCGTTACTTGGTGATAGATTTTGAGTTTTAGGCTACTTGATTGTTCGAGAACAGAAAAATATAAGATAGTTCACTTAAAGAATAAAGTTTAATGAGATGGCGTAATATATTTTAATACAAAGGCTGATCCTGGCTCTTTAAAATACGCCATTAGAGCTTAAGGGGTACACCATGTTACGGAAATCGATTTCAGCCGAATTGCAAATCACACAAAAAGGAAATGACAAATTTACTAAATATGCTGATATATGTAAAGCCGCTAAATTTGAAATTATTTGCGAAAGGACTGCAAAATTAAATCTCTCGAAGTATTGTCGCATGGCGAAATTTTTTGAGCGGTTTGGCAAATCACTATTAACCAAATCGATAGTGAATTCTGTGACATGTCAGATAATCTAATGAAACACAAAAATAAGCCAATAGTAAAGAAGATCATTGTTGAAAGATCAGTAAACGATGTATACAGTATAGGGCTGAAAGTATTTGTTATATCTTGCAATTGTTTAACTTTGTCAGATATTTAGAGCAATAATGTAATACTTTGTATGGTGGCCAACATACTTAATTCTTTAATAGTTTTAAATATTGCAACAGCTGCTTTATAACTCTTTTTTTTTTTTTTTTTTTGTTAGTAAAATATATAAGAACCCAAAGTCAAACTAATAAATGTCAAAGGCGCATATATGTATGAACACATTAAATTCTAGCAACTAATTGGAATACTAAACTTGAAGCAGCTGTTGCCCAAATATAAACATGCATACTCGTAGATCTCTAAGCAAAAAGGGACAAACACAATTTAGACATTCAAATAATAATATTTGCACATTTTTTAATCTCAACAAAATTTTATTACAACAAAGCAATAAAGCAAAAATTGTTGAGAAGAGCAAAGTTGCAAAAAAATACTTTGGTTGTGTGAATGCTGCTATACGCTTTAAAAAAAAAAAAATAATAATTTGACAACAAATAATTTGACAACAAGTAATTTGACCACAAATAATTTGACAACAAATAATTTGACAACAAATAATTTGACAACAAATAATTTGACAACAAATAATTTGACAACAAATAATTTGACAACAAATAATTTGACAACAAATAATTTGACAACAAATAATTTGACAACAAATAATTTGACAACAAATAATTTGACAACAAATAATTTGACAACAAATAATTTGACAACAAATAATTTGACAACAAATAATTTGACAACAAATAATTTGACAACAAATAATTTGACAACAAATAATTTGACAACAAATAATTTGACAACAAATAATTTGACAACAAATAATTTGACAACAAATAATTTGACAACAAATAATTTGACAACAAATAATTTGACAACAAATAATTTGACAACAAATAATTTGACAACAAATAATTTGACAACAAATAATTTGACAACAAATAATTTGACAACAAATAATTTGACAACAAATAATTTGACAACAAATAATTTGACAACAAATAATTTGACAACAAATAGTTTGACAACAAATTATTTGACAACAAATAATTTGACAACAAATAATTTGACAACAAATAATTTGACAATAAATAATTTGACAACAAATAATTTGACAACAAATAATTTGACAAAAAAAAAAATCACAAAAATATCCTATTTGCTGTAATGCTTTAATGCAAACCCTGCTATAATTTAAGCATAGCCAAAACTGTAGTGTACATTTTACGCCATTTTGGCCTTTTGAAAGCAGCACAAAACACGCGCTGACTTTGTAGTTTCCGCTAACCGCAAACATAAGCAAAATAAAAAATAAAAAAGAAAAAGAAAATATTTTTTGCAAACAATTTAGATACATTTGTATACACTTTCCTGGTCTTTCGGTAGCACTTTGCCACTTGAGCACCAAACAAACTGCACCACCATCAGCACCACAACTAAAAAGATAAAAGCCTTTTACTATTCTTTTTAGTTATTCAGTCAACTGAAGCTCAACCGAGTCATGTCCTGGCAAGTCAGTGCCTTCCGCAATCCTTTCAACCTTCTTTGTTACACTAAGTTAAGCAAACAAAAAAAAAAAAAAAAAATAAATAAAATAAATAAAATTTAATTTTTTATTGCAAAAATGCATAAATGAATAGATTTTATATATAAACTCCTCTTTTTTTCTTACAAACTAAAAAAAAAAAAAAAAAAAATTTAACAAAATTTGAATGCGGTAAAAGTTCAAATCGTTGCTGACCACACTATGGCTTGTCTGAACCTTTCTGCTACATTTTTGCGAAAAGTATCTTTTGTTTGTTGCTGTATCTTTTTGAATATTAGTGGCATTTTATAGTGATAGCATAGGAAACAAAATTTGTTTTGTCTGTTGAGTTTTTGAATGTTTTTCTTTCCGTTACTGACTCAGCTAAAGAATTTTAAAAAAAATTTGTTTACTGGTGAAAAGATTTTAAATTTTGTGGAAAATTATAAACAAAAATTAAATATTTTTGCAAATATTTAAAATTAATTTTCTAAGAATTGTTTGAAATAAGAAGTATGAGTTGGATTGGTTTTCATTTTTTTTTACACTAAGGAAAAATAAATTAAAACTGATGAAAATGTATTCCAAAAAATATTTTTCTATTTGGTGGCTGTTTTTAAAAAACGATTAATGTTTTTAAAATTGTTCGGATTTTGTTAAAACTTGGGGCAGTTGGGGATATTGAATTTCAATTTGATGTCAGATAGTGATTCCAATAGGCTGATATTTGTTAAAAAAAGTTTTTTTACCCTGAAACATAGCTCAGAACTCGTTATTCGCTATTATCACGAGAAGATGTCCTAGTCGCATATTCTTACATTTTCGAACTAAAACTTTATTGGCCCACAGATGGCAGCGTCATCGGCAGCTACGTCAGCAAAAGATGGCAAACTGCGCTGTTTAAATATTTATTTTTGTTTTGAGTAAAAAAGTCTTTAAGATGTATTTTAAATGCCTTCCACATAATTTAAAAATCTGAAAAGAATCACAGTGTTTCTTGCATAAACTAAAACATATTAAACAAGAGAGAAAGCTGAAGTCGAGTTAGCTAGATTGCAAGATACACTGCACCCAAACTTTATGTACCTAAAGCTAAGTCTTATCTTAGTACCATACCTCATTGTATTGAATTTTCATACAAAACTCAAAAAATGCGATTAATTTGTATGGGGGCTATACCTATAATTTTTTTTTGGTCCTACCCATATTAGGATAGATTTGTATGGGGGCTACCCCTAAATACCCAGAGACGTAGATTATATTCCTCAAAGGGATTCCTCAAATAAGACGCCTTTGGTTAAAATGCATATAAAACAATAATTTTCTTGAAAAAATACAAAAAAAATGGCAGGTGAGTTTCTATGGGGTCTGTATGTTATAGGGGCCTGATTCTTGTCATATCGGTAGCATATTCCTAGGATGATAGTAGAAGTGATTTTACACAGATTGAAGTGAATATATTCATAAATAAGAACTATTTTCATACAAAAACTTAAAAATGGGAGGTAGATTTGTATGGGGGCTATACCTAAAAATGGGCGTGACAAATTGGTTTTGATATTGCATGACATTAGAAGTGTTTTCACCCAATTTGTAGAAAATACGTTCATAAATAATAACTATTTTCAAACCAAAAAATAGAAAAATGGTAAGTTTGTATGGGGGCTTTACCTAAAAATAGGCGTGGCACCTTGGTTCTGACATAGAAACTGCAAAGGCCCAAAAAAAAGCTTAAGTTCAAATTTGGAATTGTAGTACGCAGAAAAATTTCTCAAGTCAAGGGCTTTCGACAGCTCCTTCATGCTTTCCCTGCTAGGCCATATGATCCCCTCCCACCCTTGTGAAATGAAAACTTAAACCAAAGTCATGGTTTGGCAAATTACAGATCTTTAGATACGTCGCAACAATGAGTATATAGTATGTGGCTAACATGAATGCCCATTTTATCTTCTCACTTATTTTCCAGGCATGTAAGGGTTCCATTAGTGCAGCTCTTCTATTCTGCTATAGTCTCATAGATGAACTAGCAACCACCATCACACTGTATTGTCAATCAAAAGTAAGACACAAAAAATATTTTACTTTCTCAGCTATTTTCGACCTTTTATGGTGTACCTTAACATTTATATACATCGAAGACCTTGTAAATTCTGGGGTTTAAGATGCATTCTACTGCCTGCATACATTTTATTATGTATATTAAATATACTCTTTTAGCATTCTTTCTCGTTAGTTTAGAAGTTTTTTAAAATATATCGAAAAAAATTGAGAAATTAAAACCAAAAGAAAGAACAGAATCAGGTCAAGTGACCCAAAAATATATTTAATAAACTTAAACCAGAAAAATTTAAATAAATATTTACCATAAACATAATTCTTGCAATTAATAAAATAAATGTAATTCTTTCATCCAAAAATTTCATGCACGACGACGACAACGTAATCCAAATAGCTCTAAACCCGGACGACACTTTTGCATTGTATCGAATAGTCTACTGCCAAATGCGCCATACATAACTGTCGAAATATCCTCGATATCGCCAATATCACAGTTAGCCATCGGCGCAGCCATTAACGATTGACATGCATTGTTGCGTATCAATGCTGGATCGTAATTGTACAAGGAGAGACAGAGACGCACATAGTTGCGTTGCAATAAAACTGGTACCACTTGAGTCCAATCGACCTGTGAAATGTCAAGCGCATCTTCACCGAAAAGTTCTGCTTCGCTGTACAAGTTTTCAGCCAAAGAATTAAAACTTTGAGTTTTCAAAGTTGAGCATTGAAATAATAACAAAATGCAAAATAAATATAAAAACATATTTTTAATTTTTTATTAATTTTTGAAATATTCTTCGAGAATTGTATACGACGTGCTTTTGACTTAAAGTGTAACGAAAGACTGACGGACGCGCATTTGTATCGACGTGTCTAGACATCAAAAGCCGCTGAAAGTAAGTTTGAAATTCTAGCTTTAATTAGCGTAAAGTGCACGTATTATATTTTTTTCAAATATTTTTATATTTTATTTATATTTTCATAAAGTGGCTAAAATCTGTTCTTGCCAATTTGCTTTAATTGTGCAAAACGCATCGATGAAATTTATTTCAGAATTTTACGTTGTTGTTGTTGTGGATTTTGGTTTCTTTGGTTTTTTACTGGCTTTTCCTGGTGGCTGAAGTTTAGTTCTTTCGATAAATTTATCAGCTTCAAATGAATCTTTATCTTCTGGTTTGCCTCTATTACTTATGTACTTCTAGACTTGCAGCACAACAAGTCCTATAACACTAGTTAACAAATTTTGACTTTGTCGTAGGTTCTGGATTCTGATAGATCCCAAAAATGAATACGAAAAAGTTTTCTTAAGGAACGTTCTTGAGATATCCTCAAAAAAAAAACCTGTTTTGAATTTAAAATTAACAATTTTTCAAAAAAGCATTAAAAATGCCATATTTTTCGTGTTTCAACGCTTGTTATACCAAAAGTATTATATCTTCGCATAGAAGAACTAATTACCTTTCAATTGATGTATAAATCAGCTGTTTCGAACTGACCATTCTCTAGATATATAATAATAAAGGAAAATAGTCCCCAAAATACATGGAAATAGATCTATGAAAATCCAGAACCTTTTTTGGCTGTTAACTAGTGTAATATGCATCGAATTGCATTTCCTTGCCACAGTTACCAAAACCAGTATCAATATTATTGCCATAGAAATCGTTACAATTCCTTTTACTGATTACAAATTTGCCAATTGGCTCACCTTGTTATTGAATTCTCTGGAACAGCTTTAATGTCGCAGAAATATAAAAACAATAAAATGTAATTGCTGAAATATTTTTAGTATTTCATTCTCAAGTTTGTGTTTTCAATAATGAAATTTCTATACGACTCAAGCTGCTTTGTGTTTTGCATTTTATAGTGGCGAACCATGCATTTTTTACGAAAGATAATAAATAAATTTATGTAAAATACGTGATAAAAACTATTTAGATTGATTTTATTATTTATTAAAAAATTTTGAAAAATTTATAAAGTGCATAGCCGGTTAGGCACGAAGAAACTGCTCCCAGCTATATTTAATATTCTTAAATGAGGTTCAATAGCTCTTGATCTGAGAAACTTTCCTGCGTATTTATATTCCCGATATCGACGATATTAATAACACAGCCCTGCATTAGTTTTGCGAATAAGATGTGACCTAGTGTTTCCGAAGGAAATTTTCGTGCTGAACACGTCAGGTTTTCGAGAAAAAGGGGGTTGAAAACCCTAAATATAGCGTTTTTGTCCATTTTAAAAAAATTGTAGAGTAGAACCCTGACGTGCTACGATCTCCGTTATTGTCTGTAATTGAAGGTTGAATAAATCTTCGTAAAATGTTCGGATTTTCTGTCTAGTTCCCCTTTGGTGAAATCGTTTTATTTATTTTGAAATATTTTTTATGGCATCCAAATGACCGAGAGTTTATATTTGCAACACACCATATATCATATAGCATAATCTAATGGTTGTTCAAAAATGTCTTAAAGATATCATTGGCCTGCGAATTTTTTCATGTAAAAAGTTAAAGAATCTTGAAATGTGCTAGTTTTATTTTGAAAAATCTATAAGTTCTGAATGGGTATTATATACAATAATTATGTCACATTTCCGCAGCAACTGGAACTTATTATCAAACCAAAATTTTTCAGACGAAAGCCTGAAAAGCAGCTATCTTGTATGCAGCTCATAATTATTAATAACAAGAAAGAACGCTGAAGTCGAGTATGCTCGACTACAAGATACCCTGTACCCAATCTTTATGAACCTTATGATCGGTTCTATTTTACTACCATACCTCATTGAATTGAATTTTCATACAAAGACTTAAAAAATCTGGTATATCTTTGAATGGGGGCTATATCTTAAACTTTGTTGGACCTACCCATATTGGTCTATTTCATTGGGACTATCCTACTCATAATTTATAAAAACAATGACGTTTTTATGTAAAAACCCAAAATTTTGGGATACATTTGTATGGGGACTATACCTAAAATTTTGTTGGTCCTACCCATATTGGGATATTTTATTGGGACTATCTTAGACATAATTTACACTAAATTTGAACTTCCTAGAATAAAAACCAATGACATTTTTATGAAAAAACCCAAAAATTAGGGGGTAAATTTGTATGGGAGGTACCCCTTAAAAATGGGTTTAGAGAAAAACCGTTTGCAAGTGAACACTTCGACGGCTCTGGGAGTCTAAATTTCAAATGTGGTGGCCATATCTCTTATAGTCTCCGAGATAATCTCTCTCATACGGATGGACGGACAGACAGACAGAGCTAGTTCGAATCCCCTTCTAATGCTGATCAAGAATATTTATACTTTATATGGTCTATCTTGGCTCCTTCTATCTGCTACATACTTTCTCACAAATTTAAAATACCCTTTTACCCTTTGGGTACACGGTATAAAAATAATATAGAAAACTGTTTTTGATAGTGCTATCGGATCATTGCGGGGGTACCAATGAAATATTAAGCCATATCAGGTCTTGGGTTCATATTTCGAAAATTTTAGTGAATATGCTCAGACATTTCAATAACTAACAAGTATCTACTAAAGGCAATGAACAATACAATTTGAAGCGTTTTTAATAAACGTTTTTAAATTAAGTGGCAAAGTGATTCACAAAACTAAAATATATGAAAAAAAGCTGATAAATTTTTTTAGCCTCAGCGCAATTGGTGCGATAAGCTACGTTGAGCGCCTTCATTTAAAAGCGGAGCAAACAAATATAACATTTGATGACTCAATAAATCGTTGGAAATTCCAAGCTGCACAAATGCTACGTAGGCTACATAGGCTACATAGGCGGTCAAACTTGAATCGCTGATAACGAAAATGTCGTCGGTCCGAGTTAAATATTACGGTTTTTTTAATCTACTCTTCGTTCGCAGAAAACAGAAACGCAGAGAGCGATAACTTGTCGATAAAACAATGAGTTAAGTTTAGGTTTTGAGGTCGTTCCCAACAAATACATAAACCCAACCAGAGCGTGCCATTGTAATACCACACTGATCTGAAAGGGGTTTTACAATTTTACTTTATTTCTTATTTTTTTTTTTTTTTTTTTTTTTTATTTTAAAATTTTTTTCTCCCCAAATTCTCAAAAATCCAAAAAAAAATTTTTTTTGCCGCTTATATTATCGCCAACTTCTTGTTTGTGCTTTTACATTTTATAAAATACTTGAAACATTTCTGAACAATGGAGCTAAAAATAATTAACGATTGGTTTGTCGAGAAAAATATTCATAAAAATAAAATATAAACTAACCAATCAAACAATACTTTATGCCATATCTGGGTTTTTTTTGTTTTAAATGCGTCAGACCTATAATATCTTATACAGGAAATATAATAAAGAATTTCGTTGATTTCAACATAAATGTAATATTTTATTCAGTCATCTGAAGTAAATCATACGATACGGTTCGGCTTCGAAATACATAAAAAAAAAAAAATCTCTAAACATGAAAAAAATTGTGTATTTTTTTGAGTTTTTTCATTTCAATAATTACAATAATATACGGCAATGAAGACGCTAATTATATGAAGAACTTTGATATAATTCCAACAAAAGAAACAAATAATTTCTATTTACATAAATTACATTTCGCTGAACCGAAATTCCAAAAACGTGCTATAGAAGACGATTATGAAGAAACATCGAAAGAACCTTCAATCACAGTGATATTATTATCGTGTGCCACAGTGATTTTAATTGTTGTTTTCATATGTTATGTCTTCAAGAATTCGATTTTGAAGTGTCTGCTTAAACATAATTGCTGTGTAAGCTGCATTCCAGAGAGATATTTAAATCCAGACGAATTTAGTCCATATGTGTAAAAATTATAATTGTAATTATTGATTTTAATTTTTTTCCAATGTTAATACTTATATTAAGGATCATAAATAAAAATGTTTAAATAAAAATAAAAATAAATAAAAAAAATTAGCTTTTATTTGTTAAATACATTTGAATTTTATAAACTAATCACAACTAAGCCCCATGCAAAAACATAACATATAATCCCTGTAAAATTTCAAGATAAGCATATGCCCCGTTTAAGAAGGACTGGGAGTAATTTTGGACTCTACGGCCCTTTTAAGGTTTAAGCTAGAAAATAATATATTTTTAGGAAATATTTGCAGCTAATTTTCAAATGGAAATGCAGAGATAATTTTTGACTTTTGACCTTTGGTTCCATGGGAAAAATGTGCATAGAATATTCCTAAAGATTAAGTTCATGCTATACACTTGATTACATTTTTGACTCAAACATATTGACCCACCCTTATGGATATACATAACATCAGGCCCGGGAGTATCAATGTCTTGTAGAGTTTTATTTTTGTTGTTCTGGACGAAAGTAGCATCGGTTAGCCCGAGTAATTTATCGTCTGATTTTTCAGCTTATGTTGGATGCCTCTGAATCTAAGTAGACGATGTTTTTCACAACCTTGAAGTTGAAATTCTCTATACTAACAGATTCTATAACGTGTGTTGTTGATCTGCGAGTAGATACCAATTACTTCGTCTTATTCTCGATCACCTCTAGCCCTATTGAGCGTGCCTCATTGTGCACTTTCGGTCAACTCTAATAATAACTCTACGGGTAGTTCACCTCCGTCTGCCGCTTTGCTATTTTTAAGCCTTTGTATAACATGTAAGACCTCATCATAGTCTTGGTTCTCCACAGAAGGCCCATAATCGGTAGGGGACCCAGATATTCATCTTTCCGCTCGCATCATTGTTCCCGTTATCGCCACAAATTTGGTAGCGAAGTGGTTCCTACAAAACCTAAGTGAATCTCGAGCATCAGTCAACACATTTCCATAAATAACTTTACAGAAAAAGGCTCTGGGCTTATAGACATTTTTTTTGCACATCATCTCAACTTTCTACAATACAACTCACTCCTTACTAGGTTTTTCATTTTGTGTTTAAGCAGGCCTTTTCCTCTGGACATTTCCCTCGTTATCGCTTAACAACAGCTCGTGTTGTTCATTGCTGCCATTGCTACTCATCGTACCAAGTTTGCCAGTAATCTCTTTGGCCGACGTACTTAACGAGTTGGAGATATACAGTGGTGTTCAAAATAATAAGAACAACGCAAGTTAAAACTCAATTCGCCCTATAAAATTCTTAAAACAATTTTTTATAATTCTTTCTTTAATTCCTTTAACAGTTTAGGTTATAAGCTTTTTATAAACGTTATTATTTATATTCTGCTTGTCCTTTTTTTTTTTTGCTGTTCAGGCAAGTTTGGTGGTTGAAATCAAAAATCAGCTGTTCGAAAAAATAAAAACAGTGAGAAAAAATCAATCGTTAGTTAATGTTAACAGACTATAAATACACATTTAATCCCGTACATTTAGTAAGAAGTCGCTACCCCATTATTTTTTGATGATTTCGATGCAACTGGACTTCATGAAAGCAATCAGCGTGCGGCATCTGGAGAGTGGAATATTCTGTTAGCAACTCGTACACGTTTCTTCACATCTATCCAGAGGTGTTCTATCGGATTGAGGTCCGGTGATTGTGCAGGCCACTTCAAAACATTGATTTTGTGGCATCGGAAACACTCCTTTGCTCCTTTAGATGTGTGAAAAACCTACAGTAACGCCATTTCCTCTTCAGAGTAAGGTAACTTAACACCTTAAAATATGTTGCCAAAATAGTAGTTAGCATCAATATTACCCACAATCTTCGCCAGAGGTCCCACACCATTCCATGAAAAACAGTCCCACAGCATCAGCCTAAAATCGCCGTGCTTAACGGTCTTACAAGTAAATTTCGAATTAAATTGCTGTTTAGGAGAACGTCTTACGTACTTTTTATCTGAACCTGTATCAAACTGCATCACTTTTGCTTCGTCTGACCACAATATGTAGCGCCAAACGGTTTTGAGTTGTTCTTATTATTTCGAACACCACTTGAACTGTTCGTTATTACAGTCGGAGCAGTTGAGAGACCGAAGGTCTGCTGTGACTTAAGCCTACCAACATCTAGCTTGGCGTGCGCTGTATTAAGTCTGCTACGCACTTTGGCTAGAATAAGGTAGTGCTCCGAATTAATGTCAAGATCTCTACTCAAGATATGGGTATTGGTATTATTTATGATTATGTGTCTGTCCGCAGCAAAGTCGATTAGCCTCAAGTAGACAAATGCTTGCCATTAGTGTAGTTCCTGGTAGTTTGCGTAAAAGCAATCTTTAAATTTTGCTCAAAAAGTTGAAAGAAATCATTTTTTCAGTGAAAAATTTGATTAGTTACGATTTTTTTTGTCAATTACATTAAAAATTGAGCACTACACACTTATTTATTTTTTCTTTTTTTCATTTTTATAATTTTTAGTTTCCGCAACGTTTATATCTGACCCAAAGTAACTGGGTAATCGTTGCACATAATAGAAAATTCAAGAACGTTTCTTTTTTCATATATATTATTTTTTTTTCTAAAATTCTACTTTTATGGTTAACTGCATTTATGTGCGCTTTTTCGTTTATTTTTCAAGATATTTTTATTTTTTTTTATTTTTATAGTTATTCACTTTCAGTTTGGTCAATATTGGTTGCACTTTTAGTTCTGAGTCGGTTTCCAGTGAAACTATTAAGTACTTTGGTGATTGCATAGAAAAATCGACAAAAAAAAAAAAAAAAAAAAAAAAACCATTCAAGATTTACGATTTGTAATTTGAGGAGAGTAGAAATAGTTGAAGTAGAGTAAAACATTTCAAAAGCATTCAACTGCGTGCAGACTTAGATACGCTGTAAATTTGACAAAAATCAGAGAAATGAAGTTGAAAATGGTTTCGTTTTGTGGTTTGAGTAATTTTATACATGTCGATTATTATGATTATAGCCGCAAGGTGCGTATTAGTAATATAAATACGCACTAAGCTGTAATTAGCCTGAAAGTATGCTTTGATAAGCGACAAAGCACCAAAGTACATTTTAATCCATAAAGTGTAGGAGATTTTGTTGCTGCATAAAAAAAACTTAAAAGTTTTTAATCTTTATTTTTAAGTTTAAAAACGAAAAATAAAATAAATTCAACAGAAAATCGCATTTGCATTGTTTAAAAAAGAAAAGAAAAAAAAGCGATCTGTGTACCCACTACTTTTCTTATAGACTTAGAAGCGAAATTTAAAAAAATTTAATTTAGCTGTCGTTACGCAGTTTACATAAATCATTTATTTTATTTTTTTTTATCCTTTAAATAAATCTTGAATCAGAGTTTGAGTAATCACAAAAGAAAGTAGGAAAAAAAACTGTGTGCAATGAAGCATTTCTATTTATGAACTTGCCCCGAGGCGGAACAAATGTTGGCACAAAGAAAAAAAAAAATCAATTCGAGTTCAGAAAAATCATAAAAAAAAAAATAGAAAAAAATCCAGAGTATTACATTAAATTAGCATTTTTTATTAGTTTACTTTGTTTTATTTGCCATTTTTTTTTTTTTTTTGATGAAAAACACAAAAAAATATACAATATCTTCATTATAGTTGCGGAAGTAAATAGCTCATATGCATAAAATTTGTAAGAGTTGAATAGAACAATAAAAAATTTGAATTGACTTTAAAAAGATTCTGCATAATGAGTTTGACCTTTATTTCGAAAGAAATAAGCTAAGAGGCATTTGCTAGGGAAATGAAACTACTTTTATGTATGCAATTTGCATTTAAAATATGGGAAAATGAGAAAAAATGAACAAGGAGAAACATTTTTTATTTTGGGGTTATCTAAGATAGTAGTTCGATCCTAATAAAATATGTTGTGTATACATGTGGTCACATTTTAAGTGTTTTTTCGGATTGTAGTAATACGTAATACGCCTTTCATCTAAAAACTCGAAAATGGCCGGAGGAAAATGGGCGTGACATTTTGATTTTCATACTTGAGGTACTCATTGCCGAGATAAACTAAAGTTTTAAACTTCTGCTCAATATCTTTTAAACTAACCGGCAGAGAGACAGACGGACATGATTAAATCCATGGGAGATGATTTTGTATGGGGAATGACACTAGAATTGGCTTTTACTGATATGGCTAGATGGATCGTATAGATGATCTTAATAGTCTCTACGATGTCTCCTTTAATGCTTTACAAAATTTTCTGACAAATTGATAATACCTGTTCACGCTATGTGTAACGGGAATATCTATCGGGTGCGCAACTAAATAATTTCGTATTTTTTTGATAAAAAAACCATTTATTTAAGTATGAAAGTGAAAAAATATTTTATTCAAAATATTGTCCATCGGAAGCGGTAACTTTTTCCCATCTTTCTGGCAATTTATGGATTCCATCCCAAAAAAACTTCTCATCTTTTGCGCCGAGAAAATCATCAAGCCATTTTTAAATACCTTCAACATTGGTGAACCGTATTCCAGAAAGGTGATTCTGCATCGACCGAAACAAGTGGTAATCAGAAGGAGCTATGTCTGGACTATAAGGCGGGTGAGGTAGAATTTCCCATCCAGCATTTTCTAAATAATTTTTGACCGGTACTGCAACATGTAGCCGAGCATTGTCATGATGGAAAATCAATTTTTCGTGTCTGGTCGCCCATTCTGGCCGTTTTACGGCTATTGCTTGCTTCAAACGTATCAATTGTTGCCTGTATAGCTCTCCCGTGATTGTCTGGCCCGATTTTAACAGCTCATAGTACAGCACACCCTTCTGATCCCACCAAATACAGAGCATTACCTTCAAACCATGAATATTCGGCTTTGGTGTCGATTTGGCTGGTTGGCCTGGCTTCACATATGATCTTTTACGCTTAGGGTTGTCGTAATGAATCCACTTTTCATCGCCAGTGACAATACGATGCAAAAACGATTTCTTTTGTGGCGATTAAGCAGCATTTCAGACATGCAAAATCGTCTCTCAACGTCTCTCGGCTTTAATTCGTGTGGCACCCAATTTTCTTGTTTGTGAATGTATTCAGCTGCTTTTAAACGTTTAGAAATGGCTTGTCGAGTGACTTCCAATGTTTTTCCAAGTTCTTCTTGAGTTTGACATGAGTCTTGATCGAGTAATGCCTCCAAATCTTCGTCTTCAAACTTTTTT
Source organism: Leucophenga varia (assembly GCA_018903435.1). Classification (NCBI taxonomy): domain Eukaryota; kingdom Metazoa; phylum Arthropoda; class Insecta; order Diptera; family Drosophilidae; genus Leucophenga; species Leucophenga varia. The sequence continues at coordinate 418,099 of JAEIFJ010000117.1, read as the reverse complement.
TGATGGACCTGGTCGCTCTTTGTCTTCTGTGTCAAAATCACCACTTTTAAATCGTGCAAACCACTGCTGACATACTCTAACCTCTGGAGCATATTCAGGATAAGCTTCTGAGAGTAAACGATGTGCTTCTGTTGCACTTTTCTTTAAATTGAAGAACAAAAGCAAACCTTCCCGCAAATGCTGTTTTGTTGGAACGTAACTTGCCATTTTGACTGTAATAAAAAAAATTTGTGTGTTTACTAATATTCACTGTGACATATCAAATGTTCTTGATTTTTTGGCACGCTTTAACATAGAATAGCTGTCACTGTCAAAATATTGACTACATAAATAGATATGAGGTTAGTAACAAATACGAAATTATTTGGTTGCGCACCCAATAATATAAAAATTTCTCGTGTTTCAGAGATTGTAACACAACTCCTCCGAAACGGCTGGATCGATTCTTATGAAATTAAGTTTGTATATTCATTAGGTCTTAGAATAGAGCGTAAACTATTTTTTATACCTCTAACTGGGGTGGTGGGTGTGATCCCCGTAGAATCGAACATAAATTCATCGAATATTTCCGAAACAACTCAACCGACTTCAATGAAACTTTTTAGGTGTAAAGTTGTTGGTATAAGTCGTTTTAAAAATATAGGCGTTGGGCATGGCCTCATAGAATCGATACTGAAATTGAAGCAACCCATGTTACTAGCACCTGCAAAGTTTAAAAAATGGAGGGTGGGTATGGCCCGTTAAAAGAAGTTCTAAAAAAAAATTAATTTTGTTTTTGCAAATATTTAATCAAGAGAAATAAAATTCGGTAAATGTGGTACTACACCGATAAAAGTTTAATCCGGGGGTATCATCAAAAAAAAAAAAAAAAATATTTTTTATTTTTTTCAAAAAATTAAACTAAACAAATGAAATTTGTAATATAAAAATAAACCAGCAAGGCTGGGTAGTTCAGCTAGTTAAGAAATATAATTATAATAATAATCAAGTTTCCAACCCTGGTTCCAGGCAAACTAAATAATTCCAACCTTAACCTTCAGTAGGCAGTGCAAGGTATCTAGGAGTCAATCTATTGTAGATAAAAAACTAAACTGTTACGAGAACTGTTATCAGCAAAAGCTGGGGTTTTACACTGTCTATGGTGTACATGAGCCTCTTGTGAAGCTAGAAAATATTCAGGATAGCATACATAAGATGGACCACAAATCCTAAATGCAATATTCAAAACTTAGCGCCACAACAGACAGAATCAATGCGTATTGGGGCTCTCCCGGAACACTAACCAGACACGATCTCGACTGCTGGTAATATCTAATGACTTCTGCAGAAGCTGTAATAACGAGGAAGAAGCGGATACGGTGAAGCACTTTCACTCCTTAGGAGAGTAAGTCATGACGTTCTTGGTAAACCATTTTTAGATAATCTGGCAAAAATCACATCAGTCAAGATTAGTTCAGTAGTTGCTTTTATAAGAAAGTCGAAATGTTTTGAGAGGAAGGATCGATCTAATCTGACAAAACGCCTAGTTGAGGTCGCGAATATTGCGTAGTCCATTTTTATAACCATTTTCATGGGGGTCCACCAATCAGACTCCCAACATTTAATTTAACATATTACAAAATTTGTTAATTAATTTATATAGACAAACATTGTAAAAGGAAAAAAAATGTATAAAAACTATTTTGTAAAATTTAATTACAATGCAACAAAAACGAATTCCAATGGATTTTTGTACATTAATGAACAGCATAAAAAAAAATGCATCAAAGCACAAATTTTATTCAGCAAATCATTCATTCATTTATTCCGCCACTCAATACAGAACATAAAAAAAAAAATTAAAATTAAAACAAAAGTCAAGTCAAAGATAAACTGAATACGAAGCGCTTTTATACACAAAAAAAAAAAAAAAAGTAGTGCAGACATTCGCTTGAATTTTCGCTACTTTGTTGCCATTTGGTAAACAGTGACTTTGTGCCTTAATGACCGTTGACTCGTATGCCATGAACCCGACCGAACCCAACCCAAACCAAACCAAACCAACTCAACCCATCACGAACCTAAAAGCTGCTTCAATTCAACGCGCGTAAGCTTTTCTTGTTTAAATTTTCTTTATTTTGTATTTCGAAATTCCACAAAATGCAGTCTCTGTACTCGAACTTGTTTGAATATTCATTGCTCTTCATCGCTAGCCAACATCCCAGCCATCATCATCATCGCCATCATCAGCGGCAGTAGCAGCTGTTTGCATCTCGCCTTCATTTTCAATTCAAACTTATTGTATCTTTTTAGCAATGCACTTGCAACAACGCCCACTTTACAATCAATCGAATGAAATTTTCGTTTTCGTTTGGATAAAAATATTTTGTAAAATTCTAAAACAATTTGTTAATTTACATTTTCACTAATTGTAATTGCTAGGAATGTTTTTAGTTAAAATATAACAAAAAAAAAAAAAAATAAATCATTTATTAAGCGAAAAGCATTAAATTTAATTAGAGTAAATGAATAATATTTGAAAGCCGCTGAAAATTAAAAATAAAAGAATTATAAAGGTGCTGTATTCCACAACTGTCTCTTTCTATTTCAAAAATTATGTAAGCAATCATAGGTGTAATACTATAACTGATAATGGTGGAACAACTTTATGATGACATATTCCCTCTTTGAATCGTTAAATAGGCATTAAAGAGCTAATGGAGATAATATGAAGGAGAGTGAAAAAGGGTGAAAATTTAATGGGACAATAGAAAGAGATAAAATTATAAAAGACAACCTTATAGTTATTACACCATGACCTGGTTTCATGCAAAGAGTACTACAAAGAGAGAGAGAGAGAAAAGAGAAGAATGATAAAATTTTCTCCCCACATCATATGCAAGGAGGAAAGTGAAAAAGTAGAACTAGAGATGAACGCGGATTTTGTTGGCCCAACAAGCTCTTCTAAAATTGTCTTGTGAGACCCATGTTCTTGATTAGCATCAAACGATGACTCGAAGTAAAAGAATGTGCCACAGTACGCATTAAACCGATTTTTCTTAGCGATTATAAGAGATACAGTCACCATAAATAAAACTTAGATTATGTAGAGTCTTCCAGAGTTTACTTATGTCAGACATACTTATCAAACCGATTTAAAGGGCTACGTCAAAATATTTGGGTTTTCGTATTAACTCTTTTTTCTTACTGAGCGTACAAATAACAAATTTGGATATGGATTAACCAGAGATTGCTCGGAAATCTTATAGTAGATGTTTTAGGTCTCGTCGAATAAAAAAAAAAACGTATTACTTAGAATTTTCGGCAGTAAATCTGGAATTAAGTTATAAAACTGATTTGTCCCTTCTTTTTTCACTTTTGCGGCCATAACTCCGTCATAACTACGAGTCGAAATTTTATTTTTTAACCTGTTTTGGAAAGAAAAAAATTAGGTCTTTCGAACAGTATATAGGGTATTTATCAAATTTCCGATACTATCTGTTTATATTTTCAAGTCAAACTCAATCATTTTTTTCCAAATTTTTTCATTTTTATAATATTTGGTAACAGAAAATATAAGCTCGCAATCGATTGAATTATGGCCCTATAAGTGAAGGAAGATACGTTTTTTGACCATAAACCCAGATTTTGGGCGGTAGTATATAGTTTTTTTTCTGACGACCAGATCTACAATCTCTAATATATCATTTGGATCCAATGAAAATATCTCAAACTGTTTTAAATCGGACATCTATTTTACACCAAGCTTAAAGATTTTTTTTTACTTATATAGGGTGACCCAGAAATAACGTAAAGATTTATTTTTACTTATATAGGGTGTCCCAGAATTGTAGTCTAGAAACCTTATAAAATTCTGTCATGTTCTTTCGTTTATCGTTCCATTTTTACTTACCCTAAACTGTCAGCTGCCAAATTGTACTTAACTCCAAATCTTGCGTTAATTCTGGGACACCCTATGTGAATTTCATATGAGTTTTTGTTTTCGGGAACACAGGAAGTAGATCAATATCGCGGCTAGCAGCCAATTTTGATGTTATTTCCTGACTCTTCCTATCTCGCATCCCGGGGTTCTGCTATTCCACGCATATCAATGGTTGAAAGTTGGAACAAGTTTTTTATAGAAAATAAATAAAACATACATTTAAAAATATTTTGGCTTCCTTGGCTTATTAAGGTTTTTTTTATTGCTTTTTTTTCAAGAAACCTCCAAGACGTTTCCATTAGTAACTGCATTGTAAAATAAATAAAAACATAAAAAAAAAAATCTAATAATTAAATACCAAACGACCTTCTAATAAATATTTACAAACAACAAAGCTGCTTACAATCAATGAAACACAATACATAACATACTATAGAGTCCTTATTCATACTAAATAAAAAATTTTGTGTACTCAGTACTCTTCATTTTGCACATTTGAAACATTCCAAAGAGAAACTTTGACCTACATGAACAAATATTAAAATTTATAGCATTTTTTGTGCCATTCAATTCAATGTAGAATTTGAATAAAAGAAAGAAAAACCATTACAAGGCAACATATTATTGGACAAATAAGCATAAAAAATGGACAATACGATAAAAGAAAATTCAGAACAAAAAAGTAAAAAAAAAAAAAAAAAAAAAAAAAAAAAAAAAAAATAAACGAAACGTGGCTTTAGATAAGAAAATATGCCACAATAGCCTAAAAAGTATGCTGCAAATAATAGAACAACGAAATACAAAAAAAAAACAAGAAAAGCGAATAGAAAAATTCGAATGCCACATAAATCAAACAAATGTGTTATAAGTACAATAAAAAAAAATATAAAAAAAATAAAATATAAAAAAAAAACTTTCTTTTTCTTGCAAGTTTTTTTATCTTTGTTCATCATGGAATTTAGGTAGCAACATATATTTTCGTTCTTATAAAAAAAGATAAGCACAAATCTATCTGCAATTTTTGTTTATGCATTTCGTCAAAACGACAACATAAGTTCAATGTGCAACATATAAATGCAAATTTTATGCGAAGTGTATCTGTCTGGTTTTATTTCTGTTCCATTCGATTGCATTTAATTCGATTCGATCGTTGCGATACAAGTTTCAATTGTATCCGAGTCGAGTCGTTGTGTGTGTATAATTAGTGTTATGGCTGCGTCTATGCATAAATGTGTCTTGCAGCCATATTGAATTTTAATTTTGTAATTTATGTTATTTCGATTGCAATCATGCAACGCATTATGATAAGTGTGCATTAGTTTATGTTGCAATATACTCATATGTTATGTATGCTTGATGTATTCAACTCAATATCAATGCAATGCAGATAAGCGTATGCGCACATATGTACATAATTATTGTAGGAATAATATGAAACCTTTTTAAAATTGCAAGCAAGAGTTTACTCTCAAATAAATTTCCATGCAACGCTCGGTCATCATATCGAGTATTGTTCAGATGCAGTGGAATCTGAATAAAGCATAACAAAATATGTCAGCAAATTAGAAAGAGACAGTGGTGTAATACTACAGCTCTTATAACAGCATCATGAACTTAATTTTTATGCAAGACGCAATGAAAAGATTGTTGAGCATCTAAGTTGAGCTACACTGCTTAATTTTCAAACCCTTAAAGACTTGCAGACAACCTGATTGTACTGACGCTGCTGATCATCAATGGCTCTTTGGATATCTGATAGAGACATCATGCGAATTTAAGTTCTTGCGCAGAACCACATAAATCATCTTTAAATCATCTTTATCCTGTGTGATTGAAGCGATACTTAGGTTATATCCATGATATATATACATGATACTAGGTGAAGTATTCCTCCATTGCACTATGTTTTTTGGCATAAATGCTAATTTTTAAGATATTTGCTTCAAACTTCATTTATATGAATATACTAGCGAATATCCGGCGTGTGGTACTGCGTTTTACGGGCATTGCATTTCTTTTCGATGACATTTTTGTACTTTTTTCTATTGCAGCTCAACCGAAATATGTTGGGGCTAGTATTAGAACGTACTAAAAAATACCAGTTTTTTTGCAACGAGGCTTGGGGCTTGATTTAATAAAAACATATAAGTATGCCAAACATTTTTATATGGAATTAGAAAATCGACTTTATGAATGAATTGAATGCGCCGAATGCACTGTTTAAGTGGTCTGCAACTGTACTTCCACTATCGCCTTTTAAATTAAACTGGTTTGGGACTCAATAGTTGAATGGTTTCGACGTCCATTGCGGACATAGAAACATTTTTACTTTATTATATATATATATATATAGATTACAACCCCAAGATAACCTACTAAGTTTTACTTGATTTGGATGACTTTTGTCAGATTTGCACCAATTAATATAAAATTCCGGGTTATAAACATATTTTTGCTCCTTTAGACGATTTGCCAAAATTTGTTTGTTTCGGTATAGATAATTCTTTCATATATCTGCTATATAGCCGATCTGGAAAATATGCAAAACTTTGTTGCTTTTCAAGCTTAAATTTGGTTTGTATGCTTAATTTTAAATACTAAAACTAGTAATCAAGTTTTTTTTTTGATAAAGAACACTATTTCATATACATGCCTTAGATGTTTTGCTTTAATATGGAAAGTCTCTTTACCAAGTTTCTTAAATATGTTATTTTTCCATATAAAAACTTAAAAATGGGCGGTAAATTTGTTTGGGGTCTAAGCCAACAAGTGAGTGGGGCACAATGATTTTAAAACTCAAACTTTCTAAGTCGAAGAAAAGCTTAAGTTTCGATTTTTAGCTCAATATCAAAGACAGTCGGCAAAAATAGACAGACGGACAAATGCAATTTTCTCAAAATGGAACAAAAAGGAGCAAAAATGGCTAGTCACTTGTTAATTTGCACACTTTAATTAAACACTTCTCATTTATAACTTTTTGCACTGCTGTGCCCTACAAAAGTACTGATCCACGAAACAAAATTACATTTGTTAAGGTTATTCCGAGAGAATGAGTTTATTCTCTGAATTATTGTGAGAAGAATACTGAAAATATATTTTTAAATCACTCCAGCCTTCTAAAGGAGAAGCTCCTAAGTGATGTTGCAGATGGGCTAAAATATCAAATGAGCAAAAGCTTTGTGGTGGCAACCTGCAAGCCTCTTCTCTCTTGCAAGAATAATCTAGAAGCAGACTTTTCAGTAGTTTTGGAGTCCACTTTAAGCAAATTAATGCTTTTCTAATATATTTCTATAACAAATTTTGACTTTATTAAATATTTTAAATAAATTTTCAACAAAGTTTATTTCAAAACACCAAAAAAAAAAAAAAAAAAAAATTTCATCAAAATGTTGCAACTGCTACAGAAGTGTGCCACTTCAATTAAAATTCTATGCCACAAACATATGCAGATATATTATTTCATTTTCATATTCGTGTGTGCCTAAGCAGGATAATAAATTTTCTACAAAAATGTGTTCATATGTGTCGTGGCACACAGATACACACACACAACAACGCTGTTTTGTGGTTAGACTGCGATACATTGTCATGTGGTAAAGCATTTCTCTTTTTTTTTTTTTTTTTAAAGACACAACTTGTAGGTTTTACGAAAAGTGAAGTAAATGTCGGAGTCGTCGCTGCTGTTATAAGCCTTTTTTAGGCTTGCATTACTTTCTTCTAGACTCTCTCTTCTGGACTTTTTTTTTTTTTTGTCTGCGTGCGTGTATTGTTTTTGTAATTTTCAATTTAAGTATCAACGTACAACATGTTGCATGTTTGTTTGTTGTTGCCAAAAGGATTTTCAAAATGGCGGCGACACGCTATGACAAATTAAGTGTACGTGCGTATGTGTGTTAATTTCATACACCGTATATGTGTGTGTGGGCAAGTTAAGGCTTATATGTATTCGTGCAAATGCCACAAAGCGTTAAAGTGTTAAGTTTATTTATCGTCTCATACAGTTTTTATTATTAAATATTATTATGCATATATGTAGGGAAATACTTGTTCTTTTTGGTTATTACTTTTTATACTGTATGTGTGTGTGTGTGTGTATGTTCCTCTGTATTATAAACTGATTGTAAATTATACTTTTGAACATTAATGTGCTATAACCGACAAATTGTTTGCTTTATGTATTTTAATTTGTTGCAATCTTCATAAAGTGTGTGTGTGTACTAATAATGGCAACACTTAATGCGTTCTTTTTTTTATATAAACAGGATATTATTATATTAACAATATTTAGACTTGTTTTTTGAGATACTATATTTTTTTCGGTATTAGTGGGCTTGGCACCTTTGTTTTGCATTGAAAGACGTACATGATGTAACCAATTAAGTTAATACATTATAAAAAAATTCTTTTTTTCCAAAAAAAAACTAAAAATAAATATGCCCCTTTCATTTTAATTTTTTTTTTTGGGTGGGGGAAAGAAAAAACTTAAGTTCTGAGTTTCAGCCTAATATCTTTTAAACTGACCGAATAAACTGCAAAAAACAAACAGACGGACGGACAGACGGACGGACATGGCTAGATTGATTCGTCTCGTCGAGCTGATCAAGAATATACAATATACATTTTATAGGGTCTAAAATGGCTCCTTGAACATTCAGACAAACTGAACATTCGTTCTCATATCAAGAACATTCGTTCTCAAATAAAAGCTTTCCTTCTATATATCGCGGACCATTTGTTCTTTATAAGTGATAGTTGAATACGGATAAATAACCATAAAATATAAAAAAGAATAAAGAAACACGGTAACTTCGGGGAAACCAAAGCTTAAATACCCGTTACACAACACTTTTAATAGTTCATATGTTCACCAGGTGCTAAGATTAAATTCCACGATGAATTTGGTCAAATTTGTATGGAGGCTTTAAGTTATATTGGCCCGATCCTTACCATATCGAAAGTGTTCACTTTGGCGGACATTGAAATTGATTTTACCAAATTTTAATTGGATTCATTCAGATAAAATAAATGTTTTCATACAAAAATTCGAAAATGGGCGGTAAATTTGTATACCTAAAAATGGGCATGGCACCTTGATTCTGATATACAAACAGCCTAGGACCAAAAAAAGCTTAAGTTTAGAATTTCATGTCAATATCTTAAAAACCTTCTTCGTCTCATCGAGCTGATCAATAATATATATACTTTATGGGGTCTCCGATGCTGCCTTTAATGCATTCCAAACTTTCGAACAAACTGAATCTTTGTGGATTGAATAAGTCAAATCAAATTAATAAATTTTTTTATTGAATAATAATTATGGAACTCGTTTGTATCGGGGCTAGATAAAGGCGCTTGACGCCAGGTCCCTTGTGACCCGAATTAAAAAGTTCAAGCAAGATAATTATTCGATTTAATTCAGATTAGTAATATTTTCTTTAGATAATCATAGGCGTAATCCAAATCGTACTTTGGTACAATATTACCGCAAAAGTTTGTCATCTCAAAAGGGTTCTGCAGAATCGAAGTTTTAAGTTTGGTTTCAATACCTCCTATAGTCTTCAAAATAATGGGCTTAATGCGGCAGACGAATAGACGGTTATAGCAAATTGAAAAAAAATCGGGACCAGTGGAATACTTGGTTGAAATTTGAAAAATCCTAAAATTTTGTGCGAATAGAGAATCTAGATTTTTATTTTGGTGGCTCTTTTTCATACAGTCTCCGAGATCGTACGGCGAACGGCAGTATAGCAAGACGGAAGGACAGAAGAAGAAGCTAGAGATAAGATTACTGACAACCAGTCATAGTGATAAGCTTCAGTAGCAGAATAATGTTTGCAGATTCAATTGTTTAAAGCGAAAGTAAACTGAATACAATTTAAAGATACTCCTTTATTTTTCTGTAAAAAAACATATTGATTTGTAGTACAATACATTGCCTTTGCGACTTCTTCCATAAATTTAAAAAAAACACAATATTTGTCTCCACTTTCTTCTTATTTTTTTCCCACTTTTTTCATATTACATAATTTTAATGAAACTTATTTCATGAAATGACGCATACGCCGTGTATTACAAAAAAAAAAAAAAAAAAAAAAAAAAACGGAATTCATAATTAAGAATGCAGTCACTTTTTTCCTACATATGGAGTAAATATGCATTACTTCGCACTCTTATCATAAGGCTTATATTTATGTATGTATTTTTTTTCTGCTTGTTGTATTTCGTTACTCTTTCATTTTTCCTATAATTTTTGTATGTTTTACCAAAATTGCATTTTCATGACTCGGCACTCTTGCAGCTAGCTACCTACTCCCCTGATTATTTTATTCGTTGTTATTTTGTGGGTTTATAATTTTATAACACATTTGCAGTTTGTTTTTTTTTCTGTTTTTTTTATTGCAACCCTCGTAGCATACGAATGGCACCTGTGCTCCAGCACATTTGGTCTTCTATTAACAAATTGCTTTGCACTTTAGGGTCAACCCTCAACATTTTTTTTTTGACTATTTTTTTTTCACTGCAGTTCAACGACGTGAGTTGCATGTAAGTGGAGGTTAGTATACTAATGTTGCGACTTGTTTAAAAAATTTAATTAAATAATTTCTATTTCGCGTTGAAAAACGTTTAGTTAATTGAAATAAATATAAAACTAAAAACAAAAAATTAAATAACACAAAAATTTATCTTTAAAACAAATTGAAAAAAAAGCTAAAAGATTGTTCTTTCTATTTAACAAATAAATTTCCACAGATTAACACACTTTGTCCTTTTGCTTTTCATTTCCTGTGGCTAAAACTTCATTTTTATTTTATATAATTTTTTTTTCTAACTTCTCTTTTGGCGCGTGTCACTTTGGCGTGTCGCAAATTCCAAACTTTTATCGAGTTTTAACACTCAAAAATTCAAAGAGAAAAAGTTTGGAGAAAAAAAAAGAACAAATCTAAAAATCAAACATAAAAAGCATAAAAGTTTTACGACTTCCGTTTGGAGCAAACGGAAATAAAGTAAAATAAAGCGTAAAAAAGCAGCCTAAATGTATGCAAAACTTTAAGAAAATCAAAAAAAAAAAATTCATTAAAAAAAATAATTTTATAGCGCAAACAGGTGCAAACGAAGTCGACGAATAGCCAAAATTAACATAATTCGTTTCTAATCAGATAAATATTTTGTCAACGCTGTAGCTGTTTGATTTTATTTATATAAATTTTTTGTGTTTACACAAATTTAATGAACTTGGCAATGTGAAACGTTCCGCATGAAATTTATTTTCAACTTTAGGCGACAGGCTGACTGCTCGTTAAAAATAGACCACAAATTTGGTCAACAATTCGAGAAGAAAACGAGACAAAACAGAACAAAAAAAGAAAAAAAGCAAAAAGCAAAACAAAAGTCAATTTATACAAACAAAAGCGAAAAGCGCAAAATGTTGCTCAACTTCATTGCATATTTATGGGCGAACGCATTCGAGCGTTTTAAATATTTAAATGCCACAAAAAAATACAAAATAAAGAAAAGTTTGTGACAAGTAACTCACGCAAACACCTGATAATAGCCCCACACAAAAATATCTAAAAATATAAAAAAACAAACATCAAGCAAACTTCTGCATAAAAAAACATATAAAATGTTTAAAAGTTAACATTGGTGTCAACTTTTGGTCACTATTGGACACTATAAACAAGAGATTGCGAAATGGAGCACTAAATAGCAAATGAATCAAGCAAAAAAAAAGTTTTGGATTAAAACTATGAAGAAGATGTCCAAAAATTATAAAATATATTTGTATAGGTGTGTACTTAAAGATTTGCGGTTGGTTTTCATTGAGGAACCTTTTAAAATGGGGCTAAAAAACTTTTATAAGTGATTACTTGCAGCTTAAGAGAATCTCTAGCAGGACATCAGGATGGACGGACGGACGGGCGGATGGTCATACATTAAACAATCGAAATGCTGATCAAAAAGATTTTTACTTTATAGGGTCTTTGATGTCTTCAAATTTTTGTTTGCACAAACTAAGTTTTCTTATTTTTAACTTTCGGTTATATAAAATTTTTGGATAATTTTTTTCTTATCAGACTTTCGCAGAAAGTCAAAAAGCTTAGATAGTACTGATCCATAAAATGGAATCAATAAATATTTTCATATAAATTGCTTCAAGGGGCTCTGGAGAATTTAATTCCTAATATTATTATAACAATTAAATTCTCCATTCATTCACTTTTAAGTATTGCCCCATATAAATCGTCCACCAACATTCAAAATTTTATATAAAAGAAAGGGGTGACACCGAAAACTTACAGTTTTTCCATGACACCTATACATCGAGTGTTCTTATTACAAAAAGGTAGCCTATTGTTTTAATTTTTTTCATTTCAATAAAAAAAAATTCAAATTTGCGACTTGCCAAACTGAAAATAAAACCTTGCAACTCTATTAAATTTGTAACAGATGGCAACATTGAACCATTTGGTGTTTTAGGTGTCTGTGTTTTAATAAGGATTTTTATTAAAATAATTATTTAATAAACTAAATTTGCCAATTGCTTACTTTTTTGATGCAGATAATTCGATTTTAAGCATTCCTCAGACGAAATTATCAGAGTAATTAAACCAGTTACAAAGTTCGGTGTCATGGTGTAAAGGGGTTTTTGGTCAAAACTCTAGTATAAGTGTTTTCGGTGTTACTCCTTAAACTTAAAAATGTTTTCAGTAGAAATTGGGTCACTGCATTCTAGAAACAGTAACAGGCATGTTGCAATTATTCAGACTCCGCATTGTCATCTTTGGTTTTCACCCTCGTTAAGGACTAAAATGAGATAAACATAAATATTTACTTTTCATTTCACTGACTCGAACTCTGCTGATTACGAATCGGAAATACCTTGAGTTTTGCGATTGCCGGTGCACCAAAATTTGCGTTTTGAAAAGTAAATCGCAACATTTTTGAGATTGTGATTACCAGAATATGGTTTACCAGAACATAGTGGTGGAATACCACAGCCAAATGTGTGCAAAAAGTACCAATAGAGTTATGTTCGTCTATATGTTAATTTTTTTTTGTTTCCCATCCCATATATCTAGTTCAGTCACAATTTGAATCAAATTTTCATCTAAGAAAGGTTGATGAACTCATGGAGATTTGATCAAACTTAAGTTTGTTGTTCAGACTTACAACATAGAAATAAATAACGATTAACTTTGTCGAATTTTAGTCTTTTTTTATACCCGTTACACATAGGTAAACGGGTATATTCAGTTTGTCCGAAAGTTTGTAACGCATTGAAGGGTGCATCGGAGACCCCATAAAGTATATATATTCTTGATCAGCTCGATGAGACGAATCGATCTAGCCATATCCGTCTGTCTGTCTGTCCGTCTGTTTGTTGCTATGCGATCTTTTCGATGAAGATATAAAGATATTTAGCTGAAATTTTAAACTTAAGCTTTTCTCGGCAACGACTAGGTTAAGTTCGAAAATGAGAGTGCCACGCCCATTTTTAGGTATAGCCCCCATACAAACTTACCGTTTTTTTCGATTTTTTGAATGAAAATAGTTATAATTTATGCATATATTCACTCCAAATTAGGTAAAAGCACTTCTACTGTCATCCAATGTCAAATCTCATGTGCCACGCCCATTTTTGGGTATAGCCCCCCATACAAACTAACCGCTTTTTTCGATTTTTTGTATGAAAATGGTTATTATTTAGGAATGTATTCACTCCAAATGGCCTAAAAACACACCTTATATCATCCCATATCAAAGCCAAGGTGCCACGCCCATTTTTGGCATAGGCCGCACACAACGTGAGTTGTATCAGACCATTGACCTCGTCCCATTCCATCTCGAAGTTCTATTTAAGCCGCTGATGATAACACATTAACAATTTAAAAATACGTGTGACGTGTATATAAGCTTCGGTTCCACCGAAGTTAACGTTTGTTCTTGTTTTTATTAAAATTTAAACTAAATAGATTATTCAATACTTCAAACTAATTGCAACAAATATTTTAGTGCAAAATATTTGTGGTTCTGAATTGAGGTGAAATTTATTGTGGGGATTTTTTGGATTTTAATTACAAAGTATTCAAATTTAATAAAAAAATAACAAACTCATTGGCATAAGGTTCAAGAGAAAACGAAGCTCAAAAGCCAACTACTATGTGTGCGTCGCTATTCAGGTGAGGCGCATTGTACCAAATACAGCTCACGAGCACTGCGTATAGTGTTTAAAATCATTTATTCCCAATGGTCGCACGCGAGTTGTTAGATATTTATTTAAAAGTAAATGAACCGTTAAGCCCTTTCGAAATAATTTAAAACACTGCAAGAGAGGCAAGTGTTGAACAATCACATTTGCGCATATTAAAATAATAAATAATCAGCCAAATCTAATTAAACAAAACCGTCAAAAGGACAATACCCCAGCGGTAACTTGAACAATGACACAATTTTCGCGAAAAACTTGAACGTCGACAGCGCTACAGCAGCGAGTACATAGCTACATACTTCGGCTTCTTTATATAATTCTATATTTTAACACTTTAAGCGGCTTTGGTAAGTCAAACTTTTGCATAACCAAAATCCGCTTGACTTGACTTGCTTGAGTTAAGTTTTTGAAGTAGGCGATTGTATAGCTACGAATGTATCTGCTGCCGCAGTTACCATTCTTTCACTGCGACTTAAATTCTTAAGCAATGACTTTAAGTTTACAGTTGAAATACGCCAAAAAGTCAAATATTTAAATGAGCAGCATCGGGTTTGGCTTGGTCTGCGCTTGCTACTTTTGGCATAAATTTTGAGTTGTTTTACAATTCTTAGCGAAAGAAAAAAGTTTTTTTTTTTTTCTTTTTATTTTTTTTGAGATTTTTGTGGCGCTTAAGTCTATCAATAATCCACAAAAAAAAAAAAATTAATAAAACCAATGAAAAATGTCTTTGAAATTTTAAATATTTTTGTTAAGATTTTGTAGCTTAAAAAATTTTAACATTTCAAAGACAATCTTAAAGCTTTAAAATTTCAAATAAAAATATAAAATGCATTTTATTATTCTTCCATTTTCTTTTTCTTGCTTCTATTAAAAGATTTTTATCATTTTCATTTTTATTTAAGCAATTTTTAGTGACAAATTTGAAAAATTTAAGCTGCACACACACACACATATACACACACAGCAACATATTAAATGCAAAATGCATGTTTATCATTTTTTCAATTTAAGCTGAGAATCAGATACAATTTTAGATACTAAATGCATTTTCTTTTCATTTCCTTTGCTGAGTGATTTGGCTTATATGCTTATTTTCTCATTTCTAAAACAAAAAACGAAGAAGAAATTGAAGAAAACTAACAATTCTATACAAAAAGAAATGAAATCTTGCTATTCTGCAACATTTCATTGCACTTTAGTTGTGATAAAACGATTTTCTCAAATGCCACACAGCATTGACAAACAATTTTCAAAAGAAATATTCGAAAAAATCACTTAACAAATTTCACTTAATTTTTTATTCTAATACATTTGTATAGTATACAATTTACTGTGGGGTATTTTAATTTGGATATGAAATTTCGAAGAAGTCGAGAAGAAAACACTTAAAATGCGCAATTTCAAAACGCAAGGTAAAAACGAATATTCTGAAAAACGTTTTACTTCATGCAAAAACTAAAACGTGCGTTCTCAAAAATTAGAGGTTAACGAAATGTACCGAAAACAGCTACGCGGATGATCAGGAATAGATCTCTCTGAACGCCAAGTGCATCTTGCATTCTGCCAAGAAATGCAAGAGCATACGAAAATGGGTCTATGAAACGCCTAAAAAAGTGCATTCTAATAGCTAACTTTTACTGGCCGACAGATGGCAGCCTTATCGACAATAGATGGCCGGTAATTACGTAATATAAGGAGTAGAGCTATTATACGCATGTCAATGCATAAAAGAGCATTGGAGCTTCGATATAAATATTTAAGTTTGTCTCTTTCTTATTTTTACTGGTCAAATATATTTCTCAAAATGACCTTTACTTCTTGCCTGAAGCAAGAAAACTTTAAATGCATCAATAGCAAGCAAAAAAAAAAAAAATTGCTAAAATATTTAAGAACCGAATTATTTATAACGAAATCACATTCAAATACAATTTTACTTCTACACATGAAGTATCATTGTGCAGATACATAGAAGGTGTATTTTTTCGAATATCTATTCTTGTATTGCAACTTATGTAAGCTGCATTAAAGCAGAAATATTAAATTTAAAATGTCTGAAGTAAAAATCACGCAGACTCTGTATAATCATTTAATATTGGGATTTCTGATTTGCGATTTGTGATTTGCGATTTATGATTTGCGATTTGTGATTTGCGCTTTATGATTTGTGATTTGAGGTTTGAGATTTGAGATTTGCGATTTATGATTTGTTGATTTGCGATTTGTGATTTGCGATTTGCGATTTGTGATTTGCGATTTGTTATTTGCGATTTATGATTTGCGATTTGTGATTTGCGTTTTGCGATTTATAATTTGCGATTTATGATTTGCGATTTATGATTTGCGATTTATGATTTGCGATTTATGATTTGCGATTTGTGATTTGTGATTTGCGATTTATGATTTGCGATTTATGATTTGCGATTTATTATTTGCGATTTATGATTTGCGATTTGTGATTTGCGATTTGTGATTTGCGAATTGTGATTTGCGATTTAAGTAATTTCAATTAATTCGTTCTTTGGCAAACGTCAAAGTTAAGTTTCGTTTTTTTATTTTGCATAGACCGAATATTTTTATTTGAACAAAAATCACAATCTAACTTTGATATCTAATGCTAAAAAAAACACCCTTTATATATGTTTAGTAATGTCAATAAAAAGGTATTCGCCTGCAGAAATGCTTAAATTCAGTTTGATTAGATTATTGAAATATTTAATGTTTGTGGTTGCAGTTGTACTTTACTGAAAATGTTTATTTTCATTTTGTATCTTTTACTCATTTTCACACTCATTCGTTTAAATATTCATTCATGTGTAGCCATATTCACTCGTTGCTTCATTTACTTTTTGTTAGTCATTTAATTTCCGTTATTTAAATATTAATTTCTTAAGATTTTCATTCAAAAAAACATGTTCAGATACAAAATGTATCTTTTATGTATCAAACACTTTGTAAATGATTTAAAACAAAGTTTACATGCTTCAATGACTATTAAGACTTTAATAAAGTTTACATGCCAATGACTTTAAGACTTTAATAAATTAAGTTTCAAGAATTAGTGCAGCTTAATTTTATTTAAATCAAAATAATTCATTGAAATTCATTTCATATAAATTATTTGCATAGCCAAATTTTGTAAAAATTTTATGATGAAACTAATTATTTAGCTAAAGCACAAAAGATAATAGAAAATTTTACTATTTATTCTAATCTGAATAGTTGACATTTGCAGAAAATTCCTATTGTAATTTTGACATAAACATAAGTCAAAGTTATGCTAAAATTTAAAGCAATCTTTTGGATATAGTATGACGACGACGACACAGTTATATAAATTTGTATAGTTCTAAAGCCTGTTTGTCAAGCAACTTAAGCATTGCAAACTGTCAACATCAAGTGTCATTTGACATGTGTATGCTTTATATGTATTGTATATATAAAAAGATTCTTCTGAGGTTATATAAACTTGTTTCTATGCTGTATGTTTACGTTGTCATTTACTATTGTCATACATAAATTCAACATCAAAACTTTCTTAAACTTTCATATATGTCGAATATACAAACTTCTATGTTATTTGTTTAGGCGTCTATACGAAAGTGTAATTGAGAGCACTCTCAGTTTGACGAGATTTTGTAATAGAGACACACACTTTACCAGTCATGTCACTGAAATTTATTCGTCAGTTGTGCGTTTTATTAGCAAACATTTGTGGCATATGTAACTCCGAAAGCAAAAGCACAAAATTCGTTTAATGCTAAAAACTAACAAACTGAAATGGAGTAAATGCAACATAAATGAGTTTGTGCTAAGAAATTTTTTTTAGCCAAAAAGTAAAATAGGTGCAGAGTTCAACTGAAGTATCTGAAGTTTTATCACTAGCCAAATGTTTGTTTAAAACTTTCGAAAAACTTTTCTTTTGATCGAGATGGGATGCTTAAGCTACTTCAAAAAATTGGGTCAAACGCCTATAGTTGATCCAGCAATTGATGATTTTAACTTAAATAATTTGTGTTTTCCATAAGACAACCTCTCATGCTCTACAAAACGATCTATAGAACTTTTATTTTTGACACGAGACCGATCAAATTTGACGATAGACAGGTTCCAGAGACTGGATTTAGTGCATCCGATGGATTTCCTTGCGTGCTTAGACACACTGAAAAGTGTCGGCCTGTGGAATCCAAAAACATTTGCTGCAGTTAACAAATCGATTGGACTCGTGAGAAAAAGGTTTTAGCTTATTTACAAAACTGTCTTGGAAGACATCATGCATGACATGTCTTGGAAGACATTATGCACGAGATGTCTTGGAAGACATCATGCATGACAGGATCTTTGAAGACGTCATGCATGACAGGTCTTTGAAGACGTCATGCATGACAGGTCTTGCACGACTTCATGCATGACATGGCTTGCAAGAAGTCTTTTGGGTTTATCGTGAATCTACCTTCTATGTCTTTTCTTTGAAAGGTTAGACTTTTTAATAAGTTTATATTAAAAAACAAAGAACACTTAACTTTGAACCGATGTTAACCTTCAAGGTTTTAATAGTTTATATGTTCACCAGGGGCTTAGATTAAATTTCACAATGGAATTGGTCAAATTTGTATGGAGGCTTTATGTTATATTAGCCCGATCCTAACCATATCGAAAGTGTTCACTTAGGTGGACATTGGAATTGATTTTATCAAATTTTAATTGAATTCATTCAGAAATAATAAATGTTTTCATACAAAACTCGAAAATGGGCGGTAAGTTTGTATGGATGCTTTACCTAAAAATGGGCGTGGCGCCTTAGATTTGACATTGGATGACATAAGAAGTGTTCTTACCCTATTTGGAGTGAATATGTTCATAAAGAATACTGTATTTTCATACAACAAATTGAAAAAGTGGTAAGTTTGTATGGGGGCTATATCTGAAAATTGGCGTAGCACCTTGGTTTTGACATACAAACTAACTAGGAGCACAAAAAGCTTAAGTTTCAAATTTCAGGTCAATATTTTTAAAACTTTCCGAGTAAAACGCATCGCAACAGACAGAAGGACGGACAGACGGACATGGCTAAATCGATTCATCGAGCTAATCAATAATATATATACTTTATGGGGTCTCCGATGCCTCCTTCAATGCGTTGCAAACTTTCGGACAAACTGAATATACCCGTTTACACTATGTATAACGGGTATAATAATACAGAAACACATGATTTTTCAATAATAGGTAAAGTTGCCTTAACTTCGATTTTCTAAAATTTCTCAATTTAACAGTTTTTGCAGCCATTAATTTTATCGATGTTCTTACCTTTAACAAATCAACAAGAACAAAAGGTGTCTCCCGAATAACAACCGAAACTAATTCAAAGTGTTTTTTAGGAACACGAATTTTGTCCATACTGATACAATATTTAAAAAAAAAAAAAGTTTTATTTATTTTGAACTTCTATTTACCAAAATCTCTAATAAAAACACGTTTGATTTGAAACCAAGCCAAAGAGATTTCCACGACACCTTCAAATCTCTTTCCATTGAAATCAACTGAAAGAGATTTCCTAAAACATCAAAAAGAGATGTACTCGACTCCTTTAAAATTTTTTTTTGGAATTCGAATAGAATTCATTTGGAAGAGTTTTTCGAGGCTACTCAAATGAAAATTTTATTGAGACAATACAACTATGTACAAGAATTGTAAATATATCAAAATTATTAAGCCTCGTACATGCATTCAATGCCAACTTAAGCCAAAAAACTGGTAGTTTTTTTTGCAAATCCATAACATACAAAAAAAATCAAATTAGCATTTTATATGCAAGGCCACAAACTAAAAATCGCATCCACTTACTTAATAAATAAAAGCGTAAGCATTTAGCGTAGCTGCACTAAGTTTTGGACCATTTCAAGGACGATTAAAACGAGCATTAAAAAAAAAAACTGACGTCTAAAATGTTTAAAATCTTCATTAAATTGACAGCTCAGGCAATCGTGGACGCAATGCATTTCTGAAAAGGAGCGTTACGAACGAACCATGCCATTGCAGCTCAACTCAATTAGTGAAAATGTTGCACGGTGACCATGTTACATGTGCTGCATGTATATGTGTGTATCTGTATGGTGTATATGTATATAAAAGCTTTTACATAAATGAAGTTATTGTTACAAAGTGCAACAATTTTGCATAAAGTAGCGCTGCTGTCAGTCTATCTGTCCGTCTGTCTACTAACACGCTGCATTTGTTTAGTGTATTTTTTTTTTTTTTTTTTCGATGAGTTAGAAAAGTTCATTTGCTATTTTAAGCAAAAATGGCATTAAAATTACATAATAACTAACTCTGCTAGAATGTACATTAGAATTTCTATTTATGTATATTATTTGCCTCTGTACTAGATTTATTTTTAATGTGGTACATAAGCGCGACGTGTGAACCGCAAAATGTCAGCATATTGTAACAACTTTGGACATAATTAATTAACTAAGTTTTCAGTTAGTTTAACTGTACTCAACAACAAACATAACTTGTAGCAGTCGAGGCAATTAGGCGTACACATACATGTAGATAGACAGACGGACAGACAGACAGACGTGACATGACGATGAACTGTTTTAACAGCTGCAAAATGTTCTAAATGGATTTATCATAATGGCTGCGGTATTTATTGACAGTCATTGGGTGTATTAGAAAATACAATTATACAACATATTTCTGAAATGTTATAGCCAAAAGCATGCTGCAGATAATCTCTAATACACCCAAATAAATAATATGTATATCAGTTCAGTTCGTGTGGTATTTCAATCACTAAATTTACAATTAATTTGGCATTGATTTTGACATGTTGGCCAGTGACAGACAGACAGACAGACAGACGGACAGACAAATGCACAAATTAACATTTTCGTATTGCCCGGAAACACAATAAATTTTTGTATTGTATTGTTTTGTGCAAATATTGTAAATTGATGAATTAGCGTGTAAATGAGCCGATTCGGTTAATTAAGCTCTCAGCAATTGATGACTAGAAGGACGTTTTAACTCTATCTCAATTTTTTTTTTATTTTATATTTTTAGTCTATAAATATTTAGTTAACCGAAAAATGTAATTGTATTTGTGTTTTGGCGTTTGAAATTAGTCCTTTGGGATATTTTGATTATTCGAAATAGTTTTATTTTTGGCAATTAGTTAAATATATAAATTATTTATTGCCCAAATAATAGTTTTTGTATCGATTACAAACATTGCGTATGATATGAGTTGCAGAAATAGCTAATTAACTTAATTATTTGTAATATTTCTGAAATCAAATGACATATTTTCATATTTGATTAACACAACGTTTATATCGGAAATTGTTTTTTATACCCTATCTGTCAGTCTGTCTGTCCTCCTGTCTGACCGTATGAGAGATATTATCTCGGGAGAAAAGATAGAGAAATTTGAAACTAAGACTCTTCTAAGCCGTCAAGTGTGCACTTGCAAACGGGTTTTATCTAGCCCCACTACATTAAGAGGTACTCCCTATACAAATATTTGAGGTTTGTATGTCAGAATCAAGTTGCCACGCCCATTTTCAGATATAGCCCCCATACAAACTTACCACTTTTTTCGATTTGTTGCATGAAAATACGTATAATTTATGAACATATTCACTCCAAAAAGGGTAAGAACACTTCTTATGTCATCAAATGTCAAATCTAAGGCGCCACGCCCATTTTTAGGTAAAGAATCCATACAAACCTACCGCCCATTTTCGAGTTATGTATGAAAACATTTATTATTTCTGAATGAATCCAATTAAAATTTGGTAAAATCAATTCCAATGTCCGCCTAAGTGAACACTATCGATGTGGTAAGGATCGGGCTAATATAACATAAAGCCTCCATACAAATTTGGCCAAATTCATCGTGAAATTTAATCTAAGCACCTGGTGAACACATAAACTATTAAAAGTGTTGTGTAACGGGTATTTCAGCTTCGGTTACACCGAAGTAAACGTTTTCCTTTTTTTTTTTATGTTGAATATTGCTTTTATTGAACGGCAAAACTATAAATAGTAAAAATATTTCTATGTCCGCTATGGACGTTCAAACCAACCATCCGATGAGTCCCAAATAGGTTTTACCTGAAAGGCAATAATGCAAGTAAAGTTATTAACCACTTAAACAATGCATGACACATTCGGTTCGTTCTTGAAGTCGATTTTATAATTATGCTATACAAAAATGTTTGGCTTTTAATATGTTTTTATTATACTGGCCTCCAAAAACGGATCATTTACGACAACGTCAAGCACAATTGATAAGCCAAGATTGACGACCAAGAAGGTCTTGTGTCAGCTTGTGTCAGTGCCAATTAGGACTTGTATCAAACGCAACACACAGGTGTCTTAAATCAAGTAGAAATTTTATGAAAATGCAAATCTAGTTTCAAAATATAATTCAAAATATTAAAAGAACAAATAATTTTAATATTCAAACAAAAAAAAAATAATATAAAAAAATATTTATTTTAAAATAGAACCGCTTCAAAACAGATTTAGGTTAATAGTGCAAAATATATTTCGCAAGAATTGAAGTTGTTTTTGCTTTATTGTTTTATTATTGTATTATGCAAGTATTTAGTAGGTACATAAATAGTTTGAAATTTTCCAAAATTAAATTGTAACAATTGCTAAAACATTTGTTGCATTTTTCAAAACATAAAAGTTTTTTGTACAAATTTCCATGGCACATATAAATTTGTTTGAATTTTATTTTGCTTTATTTTTCATTTGATTGCACTTTTTTTGGTTCATATTGTTTTGCATTTAGTTATTTGTTTAGGCCAAACCACTTAATTACTGCTTTGGAGCTCTTTGAATTTGCGGTAAGTGTTTTGTCCACAAATTACCACGGCGAGTTCATCGAGTGCTGCCTGCCACTTGACAAAGATTTAATGAGCATTGGAGTGGTCGACTGAAGTGGTCCACTGCTCGAAATTTAGGGTTCTTTGAGTGTCGACATGTATGTTTGTATGTTATTATTGTGGGTTTAGAATATTTGATTTAGTATCTAACTCTGTTTCTGTTTGAATGTTTTATTGCAAAAATTTTAAACTTTCAGTGTTGCTATTTAGTGGTTTATTTAAATTGTGTGTTTAAAAAGGAAAAAATAATAATTTAGAAAACATTTTATTTGTGTAAAGGATTTTTTTTTAAATTTATATTTTACATAAAATCTGTTGACACACAATATCAGATATCTTTTCTACTGAATAAATATCGTAAAATATATATTTTGTGATTTATATGTACCAAATAAGCCATAGATGTATTCATTAGTTCTGTAGACAATTGCATTTACATATATTTGGGATATGGGGTATTCTTTTATAAACTGCACAAACAATTTTTTTTTTGAATGCAACAAAGTTAAAAACGAGAAGAAACAAGACATGGGAAAATGTTAACTTCAGTAGAACCGATTTTCAAATACCCGGCACATCTTGGTTTAGTTTATTTATGATCATCAATGGCTTCGGTAAAATTTGAAAAAGGATGGCTTGGAGTGAATAGTCAGGGCGTGGCATCTTAGTTTTGACATAGAAAGACTTTAGAAGTATTTTGACCCAATTGGAAGTGAGTACATTCATGAATAAAAGCCATTTTCATACAAAAAAATCGAGAAAAAGTTAAGTTTGTATGGGGACTTTGCCTAATAATGAGCGTGGCACTTTCATTTTCATATTTGATTTAGTCGTCAAAGAGAAAAGCTTAAGTTCAGAGTTTCAGCTTAATATCTTTTAAACTGGTCGAATAAACTGCGAAGAAACAAACAGACGGACAAACGGACGGACGAACAGGCGGACAGACGGTCACACAGACAGACGGACATGGCTAGGTTGATTCGTCTCGTCCAGCTGATCAAGAATATATATATTTTATAGGGTCTAAGATGACTCTTTTAATGCGTTATCAACTTTCAGGCAATCTGAATATACCCTTTACACTATGTGTGGCGGGTATAAAAATTTACTGGGGTGACACCGAAATATTAGAGGTTTGGTATAAAGACTTCGAGTGTTTTCGTTGACTCCATAGGAAAGCCTATTTTTTTCAATATTTTTAATTTCCAATCCAAAAATTTTAAGTACAAATCGTTCTTGCTATACAATTAGTTCTTGCTATAAGTTCCGATCGTTCTTGAAATAAGTTCAATTCGTTCTTGACGTGGTGTTAGTACAAATCGTTCTTGTTATAAGTACAATTCGTTCTTGATATAAATTGTTCTTGATATAAGTACAACACGTTCTTGATTCAAGTACAAATCGTTCTTAATATGGCTTAAATACAATAAGAAGAAATCGTTATTGTTATACGTACAATTCGTTCTTTATATGGTATTACCACAACTCGCTTGTGATATAAGTACAAATTGTTCTTGATATTAGTACAAACATGATACATGATACAAGTGGATTTCGTTTTCAATAAAAGTACAAATCGTTCTTGGTGTAAGTACAAATTGTTCTCAAATCAAGATAAATGTGTTATTGTAATAAGCATATCCAAAACAAGAAAAAACGTTAACTTCGGTGGAACCGAAGCTGAAATACCCGTTACACAACACTTTTAATAGTTTATGTGTTCACCAGGTGCTTAGATTAAATTTCACGATGAATTTGGCCAAATTTGTATGGAGGCTTTATGTTATATTAGCCCGATTCTTACCACATCGATAGTGTTCACTTGGGTGGACATTGGAATTGATTTTACCAAATTTAATTGAATTCATTTAGAAAATAGTAAATGTTTTCATATAAAAACTCGAAAATGGGCGGTTAGTTTGTATGGATTCTTTGCATAAAAATGGGCGTGGCGCCTTAGATTTGACATTGGATGACATAAAAAGTGTTCTTACCCTATTTGGATTAAATATATTCATAAATAATACCTATTTTCATACAAAAAATCGAAAAAGTGGTAAGTTTGTATGGGGGCTGTATCTGAAAATGGGCGTGGCAATATTCTTTTGATATTGGATGCCATTAAAAGTATTTTTACCCTATATTGTAGTAAAAGCATTTATAAATAATAACTATTTTCATACAAAAAGTCGAAAAAAGGTGGTAAGTTTGTATGGGGGCTATATCTTAAAATGGGCGTGGCACCTTGGTTCTGGTATACAAAGTAACTAGGAGCACAAAAGCTTAAGTTTCGAATTTCAGGTCAATATCTTTAAAACTTTTTGAGTAACAGCCATCGCAACAGACAGACGGACAGACAGACAGACGGACATGGCTAAATCGATTCGTCTCATCGAGCTGATCAATAATATATATACTTTATGGGGTCTCCAATGTCTCCTTCAATGCGTTGCAAACTTTCGGACAAACTGAATATACCCGTTTACACTTTGTGTATCGGGTATAAAAAAATGTTTTTTCACTTAAAAAATGTTCATAATTTGAGAAAATTGTTCTTGATTTAAGAAAAATTAGGCTTACCTTACTTTTGATTACGGTTGTGGTTGATATAAACATAATGTGCTTGGTATAAAAATAAAATATACTCGAACCAGGATGTTGGCTCGAATCTTTAATATAAAATTATTTAATAAAAAATGTGCAATATTTACAAGAATACACCATATTGTATGCTGATGATTTATTTTCAACACATTTCAAATAAATACGTAAAATATTTACGTATATCAGATACATTAAGCATATAAGTTGTTAAGCTTAATACATGTACAAGTGCGTGGGTAGCTAATAAAAAAAAATAGACAATTAATTTGACAAAGTAAGCGTTTTAATATCCGCTAAACAAAAATTTCAATTTAAAAACCGGAAATCAATTTTCAAAATAATTCATTAAAAAAGTAGGCAATCATAAACATTAAATTATTTAAATTAAATTCTATTTTAGGCTACATATTATTTGGTTGAAATATTTAAGATAATTTTATCTACATTCTTTGAAGACAAATATAGACATCCCTCGCATGCGTATCTTAATCGAATGCATACATTCTATAAAATACAACCAATCGAATACAAAGACGTGTGAAAAATGTACGGAAATGCGATTAACTCTGTCGATTACATTTACACAAATAAATATTTTAAAGTGAAATACATAACTACCTGCTGCCTACTATAAAAGTTAATAATTTATAAATAAATATTTTCATACTTCAATGCCAGAGATAGGCAAAGGAAATTGCAGTTAAATTAAAAATTTATTTAAAATTGAATTGAATCAGACTTAAACTGAAATTTATTTTAATTTTAAATAATTATAGACATAAAAGATTTAGTTTATGCAATTACTGCATTGATTGGTAAAATATTTTTGAAGATATTTTAAAGATATTTTATCTTAATTTAAAATATTTTTATTTTTTTATAGGCGAAAATCTTTATCTTATTTATTTATTTTGTTTAATATTTTTTTTTTTTTCTTTTAATTAAATTACACACACACTCACCTCCTTCAGATACTTTTGTATCCCATTAAAAACACATTTTCTAATTTAATACCTTTCTGTGTGTGTGTGTGTTTGTAGAAAGTTTTCACACAACTTATAAACCATATCATTATCCATGAAACAACAGCGTTGCTGCTGCCTCTCATTGGACATTGCCTTTTTTTTTGGCTTTATTATGCATATTTTCATCACACTCTGAAATATAGAAATTTTAAATTATGAAAATTATATGCCATCACCTGCTACAATTTATGTTGTATGGAAGCCATTGTAGATGAAATAAAAAAAAAAAAAGGAAAAACGAATGAAATGCGTCTCCTAATTAATAAGGATACATTGTTGAGCCCATAGAATTTGTATGGATTTCCCAAAGGTATTATTTTATGCAAACAAATTTTAAATAAGAGACAAAAGAAAAATAGCACAAACTCATTATAAACGATAAAGAATGGAAAAATAACAACAACAAAAAAAAAAACAAAATGATATGAAACGTGAGTAGAAGTGAAAACCAAAAAAAAAAGAAAAATAAATAAATAAATATCTAAGACTAAATAACAAAACTCAAATGAAATGAAATGAAAAAAATTATATCAACAAAAAAAAATAATAATAATAACAAAAAGCCTTACACACTCAAACGCACAAGTTGCGAAACGCGCCTTTTGCCCGAGAATATTTATGAATTTGTTGACGCTGCACAATGGAATGAGCGGAGCAGTCAAATATAATACATAAAAGTCCCACAGCCCATTTTTTTTGGCAAACGAAATAATGAAGGACGCTGCTATTAAGAGGTATCAAGCCCATATTTAACAAAAAGAATAAAAAAGTAATAAGTAGTTCTGGCATGGAAAATTGCTTCATTAGATTGACACACGTGCCAAAATTGAAATCAGAATTTTTTTTTTTTTTTTTTATAATCAAAAAAGAATTAGGTCTAATAGCCCAAGCAGTTAGCTTGTTGCAAGTTGTTAGGAGTATCTATTTTGGACTTTGAATAATTTGTTTAAAAAAAAATTGAAATATGTTTTAGTTGAATTTGGTTTACAGTGCTTAGCTGCTAATGGTTGGATTCCACGACATAACTCATTAATCGCAACATACAGAGGGCGCATTCGGAGAAATTTTTTACGATTGTTGAGTTTGAGGTAGTTAAAAACATTTCGAAAATGTTTCAAATTGACCAGACCCAAGAGGACCAGCAGGGTACCTACCATGGAACTATATGAACACATGTTTCAACAAAAAAAAAAAAATCACAATTGCAGGCTTCAAAAAGCGTGCGCCAAAAAGTATGCAACAATTTTTGTAGTATTACTAAAAGCCCAGTCACACGGTGCATGAAGTTGAAATATTTAAAAACATTTTGTACAGACTACTTGTGATATCAGAGTAAGAAAGTAAGATAGTGCCACATTTTTCAAATATTGTTGCGTAACATCGTGTGAACACTATCTTATTTTCTTACTCTAATATCACAAGTAGTCTGTACAAAATGTTTTTAAATATTTCAAGTAAATTTTGAAATATGCACGAAAACAAAAGCAATGATAATATCTCATGAAAATATTGCATCGTTTGAATTGTCCCTTACATATAAAACAAAGTTTCAAACTGTTTTGATTAAAAGAAAAATGTTATTAAATTCAAATTACAGGGTGCTCCATTTTTTGCAGTCTAAATGAAACGATTCTCCAAAAAAATGCATCATTAGATTTTTATTATTCATTGGTGGAAAAGTTCATTGTGTGGCAATTTGGGTAACTACTGCCGTTTCAAAATTATTATATAATCCATAAGTTTGAAATTTTCAAATAAAGCCAATTTGTGAGAGGGCGTTTTTTTTTTATTTCTTCCGATTTGAACCGAACCGATATTCGATATTATTCCAAATTTTGAATGAAACCAGTTATAACAAGGAGGAATGTTAACTTTGGTGGAACCCAAGCTTAAATACCCGTCACACGTATTTTAAATAGTTTATGTGTCATCGTGGCTTAGATAGAACTTCGAGATGGGATGGGTTGGGGTGAATGATCTGATAAAAACCAAGTGCAAACACAATATTGATTTCAAAATTGTCGAGGCACCTACATACTGCTTATGACTAAGAGTTTCAAATTTCAGGTCTACATCTTTGAAACTTTTCGAGTAAAACGCATTGCAGCAGACGTTCGGACAGACAAACTGACGGACATGGCGAAATCGATTCGTCGTATCGAGCTATATATGTATATACACTTAGCGGGGTCTCCGATGCCTCCGTTAAGGCAAAAGAAATGCTTCTAAACCTGTTCCTAATCTTTTTTCCTAAGAAGGTTTGATTCTTATCAAGTTTCCAGCCTTGTTTAGAAAATGTATGAAAATTTGTACACAGTAAAAAATGTTGGGTTAAATTTTAAAACATTTTGTCTTGAGCCATAGTTAAAAAAAAACCTCGTTTCAGAAGTTCGAAGACCCGGTTTCAATCACGAACTAAACCTCTGCCAATTGTTTTTTCTTTGTTAAGCTACAGTAAACCCTCTCAGAAGTGCAGAACCAAGTTCTTAAAGCTTTCCTCTATCAGAATGATGATTGTTAAAACAACAAATATTTTTTTTGTTTCAAAACATTTTAAACTATGAATTCTTTTCGTCTTTTTTTTAAATTATATATCACTGTACTTTTGCGTATTTTATTTAAATTATCTTGAACCTTTCGTATATCAGAGACACAACTCAATTTTAAATGGAAACGCATTATCTACATAAAACTATAAACCAGGTAAAGAGTAAATACGCATGTATCTGTAGTCTTCTATAACATATGGCATTAACATGAAAATGTTATAAACAAAACAAATTAAGATAAAACAAAACTAGACCCGACCGGGTCAAGTCAAATTAAAACATGTAATTCTAAGCATAATATAACAAATATTTGCATATGTAACAACAGTCCAGTAGTATATTGTGTCAGTAATAACTCGAAACAAGAAGATAAACGTTGTATATGAAACATTATATTCGGGTCGAGATACATGCTGAAATGTAGAAATTAAAGGTTCAACGTTTGTAATTAAAAAGTGTACACATGTCGGTTTGTGTAGCCTTCAAACAATTCAACACTTTTCTCTACTACATACACACATAATTTACACTAAGCGTTTACATATTTAAATTAGGTGTGCTGTGTGTGTGTGTGTAGATTTTCTATTTATATTCGTTTGTAAAACGCTGCGTATGAGCGATTTTATTGCTGAGCGTTTTGTATTTAAATATTTGTTTTGCAATTTGTTAACGTAAAAGTTAACGAAAGTTAAACAGAAAGATAGGTTTTCTTATATAAACTAAAAAATTGTATAACAGCAAACTACATATTTGTTTTAAATTTTTAAAAGAACTCAGACAGACAAGAAACCTATTCAATTAAATCAAAAATTTATATTTCCGCTAAATATTTTCAAATATTAAATAACGCAAATCAATCAAAATGCAAACACTTTAAATATTTTCGAAAAAAAAATAATTTTTCAAAAGCAACTCAAATTGTATCTGTTTGCAAATTTGGTATCAGTTATCAAAATTACAAATATTTTGTAATGATGCCAGCTGCTGCTCATAATTAAAACTTAAATGCTGCTGTAAAATTTATATAAAACAATGCAAGTGTTTGTAATTATGCTAAAAATAATTTTCAATATTCCAATTCCATGAAAATCAATCAAAGTTTAATGTGATTTAAGCTTCAACAAAGTTTGTTGTATTAGATACATTTTGTAGTTTGTTTTTGTATCTTTTTCGCTCAGATACAAAATGTAGCTAACTAAATTTTGCAGCAGTGCATAAATTAAAGATTGATGCCAAGTATAAACTATGCCAAAAAGATTTTCTTTTACATATTTTTTTTTTTTTTTTTTTGTATCTATAAGATTTTCTTCATGAAAAGCAAACAAAGAACAAAAGATTTAATAGTGACACTAGAACTTTTGTCGCCACTTTGTCATTTCATTTGCAAAGAAAACTTTTTGAACTTGGTAACATTTTAAGTAAAATAAAAATATGTATCTTTTGTTTTTAAAGAAATTGCTTGAATTTTTTTTTTAAAATAAGCATTTATAATGTATCTTAATTTTACAAGATACATTGTTTATAAATAGTTAGAAAGATAGAGAACCAGAAAGAAGTGGTTTTAGAGTTGCTTTAATCTAAAAATATCGATAAAATAAAAACCAGATTCATCTATGTTTATAAATCTCCTTCACTACGATTCATTCATTCATTTATTTGCGAGCGATCGGCATACAGGCGAAAGGGTTACAGATAGTTCGCAGAAGTTTTTATCCTAGAAATTCGTTTTATCCTGACAAGAGGCTCAATGTAGCCTTAAACCGGAAAAGATATATCTTTGGAATGGGTAGACCTACATTGAGACTTAAATTAGGCTCATTTGAAAGATGATTAAAAATTACTTTTGACGTGTTTCCAAAATTTGGAACTGGGACTCTACGGGGACTCGAACCGAAATTTATTAACATAATTGTTAAATAACTTTTTGCATAGGGGCCTGTAAAGACATACACATATCTTTGATATGAGAATACATAGAAACTTGATTTTGAGTGCATTTAAAAGAGGGTTTCGTGTTCGAAGGGTTTCTGATATTCTAGAGTCTTTATATAAGGCTCTTTGGATTCAATGTTTAGATTGGCGAACGCCCATTTTTAAGCAGAGCTCCCATACAAATTTAAAAGTTTTTTTTTTTAATGAAAATTGTTTTTTTATGAAGCGATTAATGTCAAAATGGGTTAAAATAACTCTAACGATAACCCATGTTTGAAAAGGATCCATGGTTGGAGGTGGGACCATTATAGCATATAGCCCCAAATCTTCTGTCAATTTTTGAGCTTTTATATGGAAAATGAGTTATCGGGTGCGCAACTAAATAATTTCGTATTTTTTTGTTAAAAAAAACCATTTATTTAAGTATGAAAGTGAAAAAATATTTTATTCAAAATATTGTCCATCGGAAGCGGTAACTTTTTCCCATCTTTCAGGCAATTTATGGATTCCATCCCAAAAAAACTTCTCATCTTTTGCGCCGAGAAAATCATCAAGCCATTTTTTAATACCTTCAACATTGGTGAACCGTATTCCAGAAAGGTGATTCTGCATCGACCGAAACAAGTGGTAATCAGAAGGAGCTATGTCTGGGCTATAAGGCGGGTGAGGTAGAATTTCCCATCCAGCATTTTCCAAATAATTTTTGACCGGTACTGCAACATGTGGCCGAGCATTGTCATGATGGAAAATCAATTTTTCGTGTCTGGTCGCCCATTCTGGCCGTTTTACGGCTATTGCTTGCTTCAAACGTATCAATTGTTGCCTGTATAGCTCTCCCGTGATTGTCTGGCCCGATTTTAACAGCTCATAGTACAGCACACCCTTCTGATCCCACCAAATACAGAGCATTACCTTCAAACCATGAATATTCGGCTTTGGTGTCGATTTGGCTGGTTGGCCTGGCTTCACATATGATCTTTTACGCTTAGGGTTGTCGTAATGAATCCACTTTTCATCGCCAGTGACAATACGATGCAAAAACGATTTCTTTTGTGGCGATTAAGCAGCATTTCAGACATGCAAAATCGTCTCTCAACGTCTCTCGGCTTTAATTCGTGTGGCACCCAATTTCCTTGTTTGTGAATGTATCCAGCTGCTTTTAAACGTTTAGAAATGGCTTGTCGAGTGACTTCCAATGTTTTTCCAAGTTCTTCTTGAGTTTGACATGAATCTTGATCGAGTAATGCCTCCAAATCTTCGTCTTCAAACTTTTTGATGGACCTGGTCGCTCTTTGTCTTCTGTGTCAAAATCACCACTTTTAAATCGTGCAAACCACTGCTGACATACTCTAACCTCTGGAGCATATTCAGGATAAGCTTCTGAGAGTAAACGATGTGCTTCTGTTGCACTTTTCTTTAAATTGAAGAACAAAAGCAAGCCTCACGCAAATGCTGTTTTGTTGGAACGTAACTTGACATTTTTAAATTGCTGTAAAAAAAAATTTGTGTGTTTACTAATATTCACTGTGACATATAAAATGTTGTTTTTTTGTTGGGCTTTTAAATTGGATTGGGGTTCTTCACAAAAAAATTACTCCCTAAAAAAATATATGAGATGTAAAAAATACGAAATTATTTAGTTGCGCACCCAATATTTATGAAGCGATTTGGGTCAACCTTGAGCAATCCATTTACTCAGTTGGATTCTTAATTGAAGTAGAGTATATAGCCCCACTAGATTATAAATTGAGGCTATATTTATTTATTTAAGAAAAGTTAATTTAGTCATATTGTGGCGGGTATTGGAGCTAACGTTTTTTCCTTGTTTTATGAGACCAACTTTGGTTGGAGCTAGTATAAAAACGTACAAAAAAGGAAGGCGAAAATCGAATTAATAAATGGATTGGGTGCCTAATGCATTGTTTTTGTTATTTGAATTATCCATGAATTATTGCCTTTCCAAATGAAACATTTTTGTTACACATCGGTTGGAAGGTTTCAAAAGTTCATAAGGGACATAGAAATATGATTTTTTGTTTTACATCTATAAATCTGGTTCTTCTTCGATGAAAAATGAAGTATAAAGAAATTTTATCCGATAGTAAGCGTTAAATAAATTTTATTTAATTATTTTTCTGCAGAAAAGCGAGCAAAATATTTATATTTCTGAGTTGGATCAAATTTTTTGGTTTATTATAAATTTTTAAATAAAAAATGAAACCATGGAAGCAGAATGCTACTAACTGAATTCAAGAACTTAAGCAGCTCATTAAGAAAAAAATTATTGGAAATTTGGAAGTCATATCACAAACTATGTTCCCCACCGATTTTTTTATTAAATTGAAAACAACTTTAAGAATTCATTCACCACAAGCATTTGATTTTTTTGTTTTTCCTTGTTTTTTTTTTTTTATATTTTTCTTTTTATTATTTACTTAACGACACCAATTGTCTACAAATCAATACGAAAAGTATATAAAGTGTTTCCTTCTCTCAATTTTCATTGTTGTACAGCCACTTAAATCAGCGATTGAGCGTATCACAATGACATCGTTTCGTTGACCATTGACTTATGAAATACAATCAGCCTAAAATGTCACAAGTTGCAGATGATTTTCCGCCATTTTGTCTTTTTTTTTTTGTATTGCCATTCTCTTAGCTTCTTAGTCTAGATTCAATAAAATATTCCGATGTTCATGCAAACTTGAAACAGACTGAAAATGATAATGGTTCGTGACTTTATGCTCAATTCCCAATTCGTTCATTCATTCCATTCCATTCATTTATTATTTGTTCTATTTTATTTCATTTTCTCAATTTTCCATCTTTTTTTGGAATACTGATGAAAGGGAGCAGAAAGAAACAAGTACAATTTATTTTATTTGCATTTTTCATTGTTGTCTTCAGTTACTAAAGACATTTCGAAAAATAAGCAATTGTCCAAATCAACAACAATAACTGAGTATATTTATATAAATAGTTAACATTTTATATAATATATTCATAAAATATTGTATGTACGTTTGTACGCCAGTAAAAAAAAAAAAATAGTACATTTTCAGAACATAGAAGTAGAATTCCATAAATTATTAAAGAAAAAACGATGTATTTGTTTATTATATTTTTTTCTTTGTACCTCAACAGAGTTTCGTTTCCGAGCAAAGTCGGGTATCTTTTACTTACACATTTTATATATATATAGTGCCATATACACTTAATGGTTTTACACAATTTAAACAAGACCTCTTTGCGTTGTCACTCAAAAGCCATTTCATTAATTAAAACGTTCTTAAAGAACGCCAAGAAAAGACTGTTGCAATCAAATCGAAGAAGAAAGTTTATCTTCAAGAGTTAATACGAAATCGCAACTAAAAGTTTTACTAAATAAAAACAAACAACAAATTGTACAAATAAACAAATTGTCTACAACAAATACTCTCAAAGTTTGAATTTGAGGTTTTGACAAAAGTTTCACTAAGTGTAATGAAAATTCGGTTGGTCAAAACTACGATTTAAATATATTTGTTTCCGATTCTAAAGTAATTGAATCTACTTTATTGAATTTAAGTTCTTTGACTACAAAAAATTGAAAGAGATTCCCTTAAAATGACATCGCATTCTATTGCGTAGTTAGGGTCTGCAATGCGAGGCAGAAATTTGCGGAGTAGCATAAGGGGAGGGTGTGGGAGTACACAAAACACTGTTTTAGATTGAATATAGTATTGCCAACAAAATATCAAACAGGCCACAAATACAACAACGGAACTTTCGATATTGTACCCATACAACGATTGGTCTCTGAAACGTTAGAACGCTGCTAGAGGATCGCCAGGCCGAAGTATGGGTGTCTCCGAGCGGCAGAGTGGCCAATCAGAACGATCACTATACTATTTCCCATCGATTTAGGAACTGCCTGATGAGTGTCTGAAATAGGAGAGGTGTAGACATCGGAAGCTCTCAAAGTGGTAGCCACTTTGCTTTTTCGAACTGTTGAGGCAACAACTCATGAACCGTGCTATCGCTGGATTGGCAGTTTACGGCACGGAAAGAGAAGAAGCTGTCGTTGGACCACATCGGAAAACGACGATCTTGAATGTCCGAAGAGACATGGGAGATACAATACTAAGCAGACACGATCGTAGTTATCTGTGGCCAACTCAGTAAGGCAAGGGAGAGAACTCCATGAGCTACATATGTATATCGCATAAAGCAACGAGAAGTCAAGCGTAAGTTACACTTGACAAACGGAATCGCATTGTCAAACTGACAACCACAAAAGAGAGAGAGAGAGAGAAAGCATATGAAGGTGACAGTGCCACTGTTTAAAAGTTTGATAAGAAATTGTTTGGTAGCGACCTTCAAATAAAGTATCCTGTGAAGCATAAAGGAGGTAATTATTTGGATGAGAAACAGTTAGCTGGGAAGTCATATTACTACTATTCTGAGGTATGATCGAACCAGAACCCATGGGTTCCAACCCGTGGAAGAACCGAAGCACCAGGCCGCGTCAAAGGAATGGCTGCAATCAAGTCGCTTCCTAATAATAAGACAGTTGGTATGGATTGTATTTAAGCGGAGCTATACAAGGCGGACCCCAATCTTGCCACAGAACTGCTGGACCGACTGATTTCCACTGAGTGGACGTCAGGAATACTTGACAAAAGACCGATGAAAGGGCACTCGAGAGAAAAATTTGTGTTGCCAACGAAGTTTGATTTGAAGATTTGTAACCAAATTCATTCTAGGAAAGTAAAGTTGCACGTTTATTCAACAATTGACGACGAACCAACCGGTTTTCGCTCTTGCTTATCATCTGGATTATCGAGCAATAGAACTGGGAAGTTCAAGATTATTTGCCTTATTCGCTTTCGAATAATAGTGCAGGGCTCTAATGTATACATATGGTGATATAAGAAGGGTTTTTATTCAAAATGGGGAGAATACACTCTTAAATAAATATTTTTGTCGCATAAAAACTTGAAAGTAGGCAAGAAAGTCGATATTTCAAATCGATTCTTAAACTCGAAATGAATCTTGTATGACTCTTGACTAGCATAAAAATATAATTTTAAATAGCGCTGCTTACTTCTGGTCCAAATCTTTAAATGAACCATAACGCTTTTGTTTATTAAATATTTTTTCCACCAAAAAAAAAAAAAAAGCTATAAACATAAATAATGTTATTCTAATTTAAAAAATTAGCAGTTTAAAGCAGATGACCAGATTAAAAAAAAAAAAAGTTTTTAATTGTTGTTTTAAATTTTATCAAAAGCTGCAATTAGTAATCAATGCGATTATTATTTCTACGCTTGTGTAAGTTCGATAAAAAAAAAGAATAATAAAAATAAGCGAAAACATTTGCACTACATTAAAATAAATTATACAAAAATAATAGAAAAAAACAATGAAGGGAACACTTGCCACAAACATTCAGAAATAATAGACTTTAAGTATTTGGTTACTGTCTACTTTGAAGCTGAGCTGTCTGAAAGGATATTTTTTTTATTTTCTTTTATAACTTTCGGTTTTCATGCAAAGCATTTTATTTTAATACGTTTTTTTTGCCTCTTTTGAGTTGTTTTTCATATTTGTTTCTTTTTTTCCAAAGAATGCTTTGTTGTAAGGATTTGTTTTTTTTTTATGTTTTTCATCTCATGCGCCTTTTAAATCCTTTTTATAGGCTCCAGTTACCACCTTTTCTATTATTTTTTTTTATATGTATAAGTCTCAAGGTATCTTCATTTAATGCCACAAAATGCTACAATAAAGTTATAAAATAAAACAATAAAACGAAAATGTGTGGAAAATATTCTTTAGTTTATTTTAATTGAATTTTCTATGCACTACAGCAGCAGCAGCAACACGAATAATTTTTCGATAATTAAAAAAAAAAAAAAACTTTGAGATACTTTAGTGCACGACGGATTTAGCTACAATATAAATTCTATGAATAAAGATTCTTTTCAACAACTCCTTGCCACTTTGTGCAACGAAGCGACTATACATTTTGCACACTATTTATGAAGTGTATAAAAAGAAAGAAATACACACACACACACACACAAAGTAAAGTTTTAACACTTTCATTCTTTTGTCATTTAGCGCATAAAAGGAATTTGTATATGAGTTGAGCAGTGAAAAGAAAATAAAGGAAAAATTCATGAATAGAACAAAAAAAAAATAAAGAAAAACCAAAATCGACCGTCATTTGTTTTCTTGACACTTTCGAGTTGAGCATCGTTTTATATTTTGTATTTTTTTGTAATTTAAATATGTCAGCAAACTGGACTTAGTTAGGATTTTGGCGCTTTTGCCTTTTGTTACACTGCATTTTGACACTTCTCAATAAAAGAGCTTTGTGTCCAGTATGATAAGTATTTTCTTTTTTTTTTTTATATATTATAACTTTAGAGCTTGCATTAAAATTATATAAAGCCGGAAGCATATATTTATCTTTTTTTTTTTTTTTGGTGCGTAGCTTAAAATTTTCTTTGCATTTTGCTTTGATTATTAATAGCTTATTTTCAACTTTTTACTGAATTTAATAATATTGAACTTATACAGCAGTAAAACATAATATACTCCGAATATTTACTCCAATATATCCTCAGAATATGTACTCCAAATATTACCCCGAATATTTACTCCGAATTTATACACCGAATATATATTCCGAATATATACTCCAAACATATGTATACTTCGAATATATACTCCAAATATATACTCCGAATGTATACTTCGAATATATACTCCGAATATATACTCAGAATATATACTCCGAATAAATACTCCGAATATATACTCCGAATATATACTCCGAATATATACTCCGAATGTATACTTCGAATATATACTTCGAATACATACTCCGAATATTTACTCCGAATATATTCTCAGAATATATACTCCGAATATATACTCCGAATATATCTTCAGAATATGTACTCCGAATATTTAGTCCGAATTTATACTCCGAATATATACTCCGAATATTAACTCCGAATATTTACTCCGAATATTTACTCCGAATATATATTCCGAATGTATACTCCCAAAGCGTTGTCTAGGGTCGGTAAAAATCTCTCCGACCCCTCTGACACCAAGAGAGGCTTCAGGCAGGGTGATGCGTTGTCGTGTGATTTTTTTAACCTTCTATTGGATTACATTCTGAATCAATGACCAAATTTCGACCGGAAGGGCAATATTTTCTACAAAGAAACCATATTGCTCGCATATGCCGACAACATAGACATAATCGGCAAAATGTTCGAGCGGTCATTAGGGCGTTCACAGACATCGAAAAAGATTGTCGTTCTATGGGAATGACGGTCAACGAGAACAAGATGAAGTACTTGAAATCCACTCGAATATAATCTGCACGACGCAGACTGTCTTTGAGTACAGGGAACTTCAGCTTCGAGGCTGTAGAAAACAACAACAACAACATCAGTTAGGAGATTAAATAAAAAATAACTCTTCTCCTAACCGTAGCTATTTTGGTATCGGTAAGCAGATGCGAAGTAGAGTGCTTTCCAAAAAAACAAAGATTAAACTCTACAAGACGCTGATAATGCCGGTCCGATGTAGGCCGAGCAGGGCAGACAGAGGATAAGTCGGTGAGAATCTTTGGTTCAGTTAGAGTGGAGTGGAAAATGACATCCGAATGCGCACATACGATGAGCTGTACGAGCTATATGCTGACTCGACATAGTCAGAAACATCCAATAAAAAAACGGCTGTCCTGGGGTGGTCACCTGTGTCGGATGGGCACAGAGGCTCCGGCAATGAATGCTTTCTTAAGCAAGACGTGAATTAAATCGGAGGGGCGCGCCAAATAGGACGTTCCCGCTGCGTTGGGGGACCAGGTCCGGTGACATCCGCAGGATCGGTATCCCGAAATGGTTTCTTCAGGCACTGTATTATAACCGGTGGTGCCAGCACAGGATTACGTGCTGCCAAGGCCGACAATCGGCTGTAATGCAACCTATATATATAATGTATACTCCGAATATACTCCGAAAAGCACCATAATGAGAGTTCTGGCAAATCAATACATCGATCACCAACTTATATTCTCAAAAAATCAATTTATTTAAAATAACTTTTAATTGTTACTTACGTAATTACATATTTATTACGAACTTCTTGGTTAACTCAGTAAAATACTTATCAAACTTGATACAAAAATTGATTATCAAATTAAATATTAATGTTGCTCTTTTTCAGATATTTCAGTAATTTTGTTAAATGCTACATGAAACTTTTTAGGTCATCTAACTGCAGCAGCAGCTGCATTAAATCTATTTATATTTTATTATATGAAAATTATATGCATACAAAATAAAGAAAGCAACTAAGCGTATATGCAAATACAAGTGAGTTTGCATATAAATTTAAACTATAAGATTGTTTCTTATGCAAACGAATGATGCCACTTGACCAGACTAGACAACAAAACCAGCCAACTCTGAGCATTTTAACAGAAACATTTTGTTAGTCATTTTGTATGTAAATACATACATGCGAATGGCCAAAAGACATTTACAAGAAATGTAATCCAAAACCAAGTGTTCTGCGAGCATTTATAACATTTTCACTGCACGTACTACTACGTTTATAAAAGTATATAGTCACCATTATACAATGTGGAACCACAGAGTAAATTTGATGCCAGTGCTGCTACACAATTGCAAAGTCACTGACCAAAAGTTAAGCATAAAATCGTCTCTATTTGTATACACAAAAGTATGTATGTATGCCTCGGGTAAATAGTATCAAAGAACTGCTTCATTCTCTAACTTCAAAAGAAAAAAAAAAAAATACACTAAAGTAAATTCCACAATAAAATAGATTGAAGTATACAAATATATTTTGTAGTGCTGACTGCACTACAAGACAAACTATAAATGTGTGTGTGTGTGGGCATTTGTACTCAAAGTGACTGACAGAGTGACTAAATGACATCGTCTGAAGTCGTATGATGAGTAAAATGTCCGTCTGTCTGTCTGCATTCATTGTTTGCCATTGTAAGTAAATGTACATAAAACTGATTCGTTCTTTTAACTTGATGAGCTGTCTGGCAATAAATATATACAAAAAAATAAAACAAAACAAAGAAACATTTGTATGCATAGAATTCGACATAACAAACATCTTAAATGTAATAAAATTGCATTCTTTTTTGTCTAAAATGTTGCAAATGTTCTTGTCTTAAGTGTTGTTATGCACTTTGTTCAATGAAATTTGTTAATAAATTTATTTTTTCATTGTAAAAATTAAGAAGAGAATATCTATAAAATGGATAGATTACATTGTGCTGGTAAGTCTTATAGTAGAAGTTGTAGTTATGGTCGAGTAAAATCAAAGTGAATAGGTTAAATTTGGGTAACACTCCCAAATTCTTCTTTCACTTGTAGAGCTATAACTCAGTAAACTACGAACCGAATTTTATTATTTAATCAGTTTTGAATAGAAAAAACTTAGACCTTTCAAAAAATATATAGAATATTATGATATTTCAGATGGTAAATACATATATTTTTAAGACAAAAATAATATTTTTTTTTTCAAAAAAAAGCCAAAGAAGCGACTGTCACCTATACTTAACGCCAGTAGTTCTTGGTGACGATCCAATAAAGATAAAGCAGATGCCTTTGCAGATCATCTCTTCAGAACATTTCAAAATTTTGATACATGCACCTCTGGTGAACATGAGGAGACCTTGCAATTTTAGAGACCAATCCTGCCTATATCTTGTCAATAGATGATATTCAAGATGAGATAGCAAGTCTTAAAACTTCTTAGTCTCCAGTATATGACAAAATAGATGCTTTAGCAATCAAAACATTAGCCGATCAACTGTATTGAATAATTTGCAGCAATTACTAACAACTGCTTTAAACTGGGAAATTTTTCAACTTAATGGAAATGTGTTGAGGTGATACTCATTCCGAAACCAGACAAACTTGAAAACCATCTCGCCTCCTATCGTCCAATTAGATTGTTGACAGTGTTTTCCAAACTTTTAGAGAGTCCTTTTCAGCGCTGATGGCTTTCTCATTCAGGATGAAGGTGAATTGATTCCAGAACATCAGTTTGGTTTCAGACGTTGTCGTGGCACTCCTGAACAGTGTCACCGATTAATGCGAAAAAGAGTGAATTTTGGAGGCTTTTGAGGGAAAGACAATATTTCTCTGCTGCATTTATAGAAGTGAAACAGGTTTTTGACAGAGTCTAGCATGCTGGTTTACTGTACATGTATAAAGTTGAGGCTGCCATCATCTTACTATCAGCTCTTACGGTCCATTTCCATCTTACGAATGAGCCAAATATCTTTTGCGGCCAAGAGAAAAAATTTAATAATCAAATTGAGACAAATATATTGGCTTCTGGACCGATACTCATAACTAAAGTTGCGTAACAAGATTTTACTTTACAAGGAAGTTTTGAAACCGGTCTGGACCTATGGCATTCAACTCTGATGATTTTCCGCAAATTCCAAGTGTGCAGTTTGGCTTGACCAGACCTAACATTTGCAACCGTTGTGTTCTGTGTGAGCTCTTCAGGCGTGATCGAAGTTTGTGGGTATTCGGTTGCCAATAGCTTTCATTACTTGACGTATCTATAACCAGGTGTTGTCTCTTTACTAGAGAATGATGTGACTCTGCTACTCAATCTTGTTCGTGCTGCTGCAAAAGTAGATGGATCGCTTATGGTGATTGCGTAATCACTTTGTAAATCTCCGTCTTGAATCTTGCCTTGCTGCAGACATTTTATATACCATTTTACTACTGCCCCTTTAAACAATCTCCGGTTGGGGTCTTCTGTAACTCATGTTGGCAAGTGTGAATTTCTTATCATCTTGTCTTATCTTGTGAAGTGTTTTGGATATTGCGATGCTCATATTCAGATCCATTAATTGCTGCAGTGATTTTGCAAGACCGGTAGTTGTGTTTCTCCATTTCCTCCGTGTGCACCATGATGCGAGCTGAGGCTTCTGTAGTTTTTAATATTCAACGTCAACAGCTCTTGAAATCCAAAACTGGAATAACAAACCCCAAATTTTTAGTCAAACAAAACCCAAGAATTTCGATAACAAATTCTATATATTTCCGCATAACATCTGCGGTGCTTAATTACCAAAGTAATTTTTCTGAATAAGTTCCACTTCAACATAATTTTTCTTTCTCTTCTTTAATCTCAAACAATTTCAAGCATACAAATTAAAATGCATATCTAAAAACTTGAATGCGAAAATTTTATGAAGCACTTCAAAATCTCCGCTTTATAGCATAACAAATTGATTTTTGATGCATACTAAATGATGCGCTTTGCAACAATGAAATAAAAAAGACGACAATAAACAAAAAAAAAAAAAAAAAAGAAAATAAATTATAATACATTTTATCGCACCTTTGCACTACATAAAAAATTATTATGAAGCAAAATGTTAAGCAAGGTCAAAAAAGAAGAATACAAAAAAAAAAAAAAAAAAAATAAAATGGGCATCATTTAAGTAACTCCAAAAAGAGACAAAAAAGAAGAGCAACACAATACAATCGTAAATTATATAGGCAGTCGAGCAAATAAAAATTAAGTTATAATGCACTTTCGCTCGATGGTTTCCTGTCATGGCCGCTTCCCAACTACATTGGCAGAGCAGAATGCGGTTAATAAAGCTACGTCGGCGTTCGGTACTAAAAATAATAAAGCAACAAGCAGGCCA
Organism: Leucophenga varia; assembly: GCA_018903435.1. Classification (NCBI taxonomy): domain Eukaryota; kingdom Metazoa; phylum Arthropoda; class Insecta; order Diptera; family Drosophilidae; genus Leucophenga; species Leucophenga varia. The sequence goes on along the minus strand of JAEIFJ010000117.1, from coordinate 375,226 downwards.
AAATATATAAAAAAAAAAAAAAAAATAATACCACTTAAATGCCTCATAAAAATAACCATTTTTATGTTGCAATTGTTGCGTCATAAATCGGAGTATAATTTTGTTATTACTTTTTCTACGTTCTTGGTTTCCATTTTGGCAGTTTATTTATTTAACAAAATGTTCAAAAAAAAAATTACACAGACAACAATTGATTAATTATAATTATAAGATTAAAATGCAATTTCAGTAAAATTCTTATTAGAGCAACCATAACAATACACACAAAGGTTTAAAGGATATCATCAAAATATATAATTGTCATATTTCGTCAAATTTCTTCGATATGCTTGAAAAATCTCGACTCGTCTTGTCGAGCTGATCTATTGACCCTAAAAAGAAAATATCTAGAAATGCATATTTACTTAATAGGGTCTACGATCTTTTCGTTTGTGAGTTACAAACTGTCCGACAAACTTGAAAATACTCGTTTAGACTATTTGTGACGGCTGTAAAATATGATTCTAAATTTATAATAAATATCGAGCCACTATAACATTTAGTCACATTCAAAGTCACTTCCTATTTTTATGATACATACAAGAAAATTATTTGTATATCTCAAGTATTTTTAGCTTAAAATTTGGAAGTCAAGTCCATCCCATCTATGAAATTTTATCTAAGCCACTACCATAAACTCTTCAAAATTTTTCGCCAGGTTCAAATTCCGGAAATCCCTTGAACACCTTGAACGCCAAAAATAATTTTTTAACCATCTTTCAAATGAGCCCTTTTTTAAGTCTCCACGTCTACTCACTCCAAAGATATGGCTTTTCCGGTTTCAAGGCCCCCATTAGGTCCCGGGTCAAAATTTTCCAAAATCCCGTCTTGTTGCTCACCTGAATTCTAAAAAAACACAAAAATAAATAAATTTGTTAAAGTCATTTTGTTCCAAATATTTGGCTTTTCCAGTTTCAAGGCCCTCATTAGGCCCCGGGTATAAAATTTCCATAATATAAACCATCCTCTTCAATCCTATTTATTAAAAAAAACTGCATGAAAATCCGTTGCGTAGCTTTAAAGATTAAAGCATACAAACAGAGAAGTCGACTTTGTTTTATACTATGTAGTGACAGCTTGGGTTAGATTATTCAAGTTTTAGACAGCATTCCTAATTTTTTTTGAAATGAAACATAGCCTATGTCACTCGGGAATAGTGTAGCTTGCCAACGGTGAAAGAACTTTTTTAAATCGGTTTAGTAGTGTCGGAGTCTATTCATTTCAAACAAACAAAAAAATCAAAAATTTTGATTCGCAATATTCTGTCTCAACTTCAGTTGTATCAGACTTTTGAACTGCTTCCAACCTACTTTAAGTTCTATCTATTCCACTGATGATTCCGCATAAACTATTTAAAGATTCGTGTGACGGAAATTTAAGCTTCAGTTCCACCGAAGTAAATATTTTTCGTTGTTTTGATATTCTCTTTGATTCAATTACAAAAATTTTAAAATTGAACTGAATTGGCTCATGTCCAAAAATTTTCCAGTCAAGGGATTTTGAAAACAGGTATTTTGAAATCTTGAGATTTTTAGGACTGGTATTTTTAATGATATCTGGGATTTTTGCTGGGTATTTTTAGAATGCAGAAGTTTTTCAATTTTCTGCGCAATTTTATTAATTATTCTTTTCGAAAAAAAAACCGCCTACAAAGTATTAGAAAAATTAAAAAAAAAAAGTAGATGAATGAAATCGGCAAGGTCATTCTAAAGTTATAGAGTGATTCAATTTTATATATAAAATAGAACTTTTTTTTTTTTTTTTATAGCGAATAAATTTATTTGCAATGTATCTTTAAAAGACAATCAGCAAGTTGTTTGAGTAAAGAACAGTTGACAATGCGTTGGCGAAAGCCATTATGGGTAAGGAATAAAGGGATGGGTATGGGAAAAGAAAATAAATCAAAAAGTAAAAATAAACATGAGTTATTGTCTTCCATGATAGGAGATCGAGGGATAATGGCCTTTTGAGCCTTCTTATACTGAAGCTGTTGTCGAGTAAGTTGATGGCGAGTGACTATTGGTATGCATGTCTAGCCGATTTATATAAGAAGTGCTAAGTCTTGTATACGTGGCTATATCTAAAGGTGGACCTGAGCACCTTAGTATCTCTTTGGGTGTGGAACATGTGAGCGTTTGACAAAAGCCTCAGCGCGTTGTTTTGAAATATTTGAATAATAGAACTGTTAAAACTTCTGGCAGAATGCCCCAAATTGCGATACCGATAGGTCCAGACGGCGGCTTTACAGACGGACTTTATGGACTAAAAGTTTGCGTCCTCAGCTCGAGCGGTGACCTTCGTCCGATAAGCCATAAATACTTTTATAAGATTTCATTGATGCCTCCTTTTGCGTTACAAACTTTTCGACAAACAGGTTAACCTTCTGTCAAGACCCAGCCAAGATACTTGGCTGTAGCGCTGCATGGGATTGTGGCTCCGTCAAGATGTACAACGTCGTAGGGACAGTCACCCTTCTTAAAGAAATATATAAAATATATAAATATATATTAAAATATTATAAATAAAGATGGATTACGAAACATGTAGCTAAATCAGAAACTTACAATAAAGAATGGTACTATATATGAACATACTTAAAGACACATACAAATTGGTTACCGGGTAACATAATCTCTTACAAAGCCATTCTTTGTAGATGACTATATTGCAATTTGACCAATAATAAAATTTAATTAGAACCATTAAAGTTATGGAAAATTTTATGAATATTAACCTCTTAAACATAATTATATTACTAAAGTAATTTTATTGTAGCTATAAATCTTTTTATATCATATTTTTATATTCCAAAACTATGTTTAATTTAAATTGCACATAAAAACCAAAATAATCCATGTACATACATGCTTTATTATTCATATTTAAACATAAACAGTTCTCGTTGCCGAAACTATTTAGTATTTTATCAAGTTTAAATGTAAAGATTCTGTAGTTTATAGTGGTGCAAATTATGCCAAAGTTCATGCTTTACTCATTTTCTTTGGTTGCATAAGTAATGTAACACAACGAATGTGTGCCCCGAGGAAAACCACGTACTATGATGCCAAATAAAATTCACATTTGCTTTCAAAACTCACAACGCTCAACGCTCAACGTCAGAGTCGATTGAGTCGAGTAAATGCAGCGAAAAGCTTTTAGGCATTTATGTACGCTTGTGGCATTGGCGACAAGGATATAAACAACCACAACCACAAAAAAAAATGTGTTTTTATTTTTTTTTGAATTTTTTTCTATTATGCATTTTTGTTAAAAGATTTTACATGTCCATTTAATTTGTTTCATTGCGCGGAAAATCCTATTATGCCAAATAAAGAAAAGTTTTTTTATATAGAAAGTCATATATATAAAAAAAAAAATAAAATATATATTTTTATTTGCTATTCAATATTCATAAGCTTGTTGTTTGGTTGGCTGTCTCTCTGTCTCTGTGTGTGTCCTTTCTTTGTGTACGTCTAGCTAGCAGCGGCTTATTAATATTTAATACAAACATTTTATGCTTTTGACTTGCTATCACCTACCATGTTGCTATTCTTATGAAAATCATATTGTTCTGCAGATTTTTTCCTGTAGGCGCCAAAATGTCAACGCCACATTTTTCGTTTTTTCGTATGTCGAGAACAATTTATCATAAATCCTCTGACGTTTTGGGAATAATATGACGAACGAACGCTATAAGCGTACATTGTGTCGTCCTTGTTGTTGCCATATCCTGACACTTTGTTCCCTATGCCGTTGTCAACGTTGTTTAATTCAACATTAGCGCCCTCGGTTTTTTTTTTGTTTGTGTTGTGTTCACTGCTCATAACTGTCGTAAACTGTATGCGTTGCTCAAGTCGCATGTTATACTATTAAAAAAAAAAAAAAAAGGTTACACTCTAAATTTTGTACCCTTCGGTTTTTGATTTGAATAAATGATAATTTGTCTTAAAACATATTTTGTTAATTTTAAACTGTTGTCCTTGAAGCCTTTATTTATTCACAGATTACGTTTGTTTAATTCTAGTGTGGTTTTAAGACAAGTTTGAATGTTTTTGTTGCATACTTTGAGGCGTAGATGGGCACCAACTAAAAAAATTAAAAAAAAATCGGTTTTTCAAAAAATTTTTCAAAAACGGAATCGACGCCCCAAAATACAAGACAAGTTTGAATGTTTTTGCTGCATACTTTGAGGCGTAGATAAGCGCCAACTAAAAAAATTAAAAAAAAAAATCGTTTTTTCAAAAAATGTTTCAAAAACGGAATTGACGCCCCAAAATACAAGAATGTAGGTCAATAAAAAAAGAATGCTAATAAAAAATTTTAATGATTCTTCTTTAAATGAGGTACGTGTCTGTCTATGAAACAGTGATCCAGTCTACCAGTACCAAACTGTAGCCATTTGCAATTATTTTGAAATAATCAAATTAGTTCTATTTTTCGACTAATCGATTTTTTTTTAGAGTAATTGATTTTTGTGATTAATCGATTTTTTCGACTTTTTATATTATACGATCAGTTGATTGATTGATTGATTGATCGAACATCAAATCATGACTATTTAATTCAACTTTCTTAAAATTATCGATCCAAAACGATGTGTTTAAAATTCAGCGATTTGCGATTATTTAAAAATATCGAACGGTGAAAAAAAATCTTATTTTCGATTAATCTTTTTTTTTTTTTTTAATTATTGTTTTTTTTGTGATTAATCGATTTTTTAGACTTTTTTTAGAAAACGATTAATTGATTGATTGTTTTATCGATCATCACAACATGATTATTTTATTCAACTTTCTTAAAATAATCGATCAAATCGATTTTTTTGCAAATTTGCTTTTTTTAATTTATCAATCACAAAGTTAAGATTTTTTCCATAAACTTTTAGCATATCCTGTGTTCTCCTAAGATTATACCACAATTATTGTTTTCCTAATTACTTTTCTGAAAGCTTATATGTCCTTGAACCCTACCTACCTAATTCTATTGGTGTCATAATTCTTCTATATTGATATTGAGCAACCCCATTTCACACTCTGGGGCAACCAATATTGGTTTTGATTTTGATGAAGTCGTTAATTTTGATTACTGTTTGATTGCCTAAATTAGGTAAACATGTGATCGAGTACACCATTTTCTATATGACGTGCCCTTGCTGATTAAATATTCTGTTCTAATCCTAACTTCTGTTGAATTCCACTTATTTTATAGCTTCAATGGTCCTCGATTGTTATAGAGACAACTGATACTATCATTTTACTCTACACTCTGCTAGGAATATGCTTTCGGGAAAGTTTGGTGTCCTTTTAATTACAGGTATTATTTCAATGTATACTTTTCTAAGTGCTTTCCGATTCTAGCCAAGATTCTTTCGATCGATCAGACATTTGAGTAAGCAGCTGCCCGTAGCAGCTGTACTCTACTACTGTATTGCCTAAAACTGTCCAGGAGTCTAGGGCACAACAACAAAATCTACGTTGTTGCTTAAGTGCAACACTAAAGCATAAAAAAGTGTTGTTGCTTTGTAGGGAAAGAGGCAAAATAGAAAACTATGAATGTTCTTGTCAAATTTTTTCTTCATATCGTTTCGGCAGCGTATATTAACTTCGGTACTATTAGTTCTTGTTATGTTTTTCGTTTTATTTTTGTCATATGTTGCGCAACTTTTAAAAATGTCAAAATGTCAAATAAATTACGCGCCTATACAAAAGATTTTTTTCTGAACGCATGGAAACGGGAGCTGAAACTTGTAAAGAATGAGTAACATGAATTGCGGTCGTTATTCTCAGATAAATAATTATAATTCTTAGCAACAAACTAAATGATTTCAAAATATTTTTTATTTTTTAATAAGAAATTATTCTAAAATTAAAAGAAATATTTTTAGTAGTGAATTGAAGAGAAATAATAATATTTTGTAAACAATTATTAATATAAATATTTTACTTTGATATTTTTTTATGTGGCTGTGGTTTTGCTACTTAAATTTCGTTCTGTGTGCAATCAAAAATGTATTAATTTTCCACAAATATATCTTTTTGTTGTGTTCAATTTAAGCAAACCAAAAAAATGTCAAAAAAAAATAAAAGAAAACCAACACAGACGACCTTGATAAACGAAAATTGATTAAGTATCGAATACTTTTACTTTTCCAGACAGAATTTGCAGACAAACAGACAGCCAGATCATACAGGTCAGATACAGAATGTAATTAAATTTATTGTATATGCTATAATCTACTTTATTATGAAGTAAATTGTTAATAAAACTGAAAATAAGTCGAAAAATAAAATCGCTTAAAAATGTTGACCACAAATGAACTTTTTTAAATGATTGAAAGTCAAACCTGTTTAATTAAAGACAAAGGACACACTTGCAGCATAAAATGTAAATGTATCAAGGTCAATGCTATTGCGGTCACATGCTGCGCAAACGTAAGTAAATAACGTAGCATAACGTAAAGACAGCAATGGCGATTAAACGTGATGCAAACACACAAAACTTAACCGAAATGAACTCATTAAAAGTGAAAAAGTTAACAGCGTGCTGCAATTTTTCTGTTGTTGTTTTTTTTTTTTTTTTTCTTTAGCTACAAAACGCCATTTACATTGCATATCCTTTTTCCGCTTTCCGTTTTGGTAATTTTACTTTGTTGTTTCACTTCTTACTTGCTTACTTGCTTTCATTCCGTTACGGAAAAGCCGCTTTACTCTCGACTGACGTCGAATAACAGTGCCGTGCCGTAGCTCAAGATACACCAAATAACTTAAATCTTTTAACTTTGACTTGTTTGCTATGCGAAGGTAATCCTTAAAGTTTTTATGCATATACAAAATGTTCTTGTAAGAAAAGATTAAGTTTAAAAGAGAAAAAAAATACTTATGATAAATGTACAAGGAATGTACGAGCCTAAATGTGCTACGTTGTGTTTACAATAATAACAGAACGATAATATGTATTTATTTTCTCTGTTTTCGAGCAACGAAATGGTAGACCAACGAGTTTTATTCTAAGATGTCAGAGAAACCACTTCCATACAAATTTCAACCGAAAGAGATTTGAAGGTATCGTGGAAATCTCTTAGAGTTAAAAATTATTTTCGATTAACCAAATCTCTCGAACTTTTGTGACACCGAGTTTATTCTACAAAGTTTTACAAAGCAACCAACAGCAAAATCTGTTGAGATTGCACTGACACTCCCGATTAAAAAAAAAACATCTTTTAACGCCACAACAATTTATGATTTGGTTTGAGTGATAAACTGAATCGGTCTGATCGATTACAAACGAATTTCAGAACACCCCGAAATGATATCGATCGATTTTGTTAAAAAGCAAATCGTAACGTTAATTAAAATTAGAATCATGTCTATATACCATGTAAATGCCGTGACATCTCTTCTGACAAAAATAATTTTCGTTTATAGATGTATGAGATTCTGTATTTTTGTAATAGATACCCTTCATCCATGCATTATGTATATGGCCTATACAGCTTGTTATAAGCCTGGGCATCACTTAGGGTATTCTCACCCAACTGGGATGGTACAATGCAACTCGATACCAATTCCGGATCCCAATCTTGAGGACGTCTTCAATGATCGGGTCCTTCCAAGAAGCGGTGGTCGTCCTCGCTGTAGTTCATTCTCGTTTTTTTTCGTACACTTGTCTCGCCGGAGCCCATGTATCCATGTAATCGTTTAAATAGTACTTAATGCGCCTGACTATATCGATGCCGTTTTACAGCTGGTACAGCTCGTCATTCATGCGAATACGGTACTCGTTGTCCACTTTGACAAGTCCAAAGATTTTAATAAGAATTTTCCTCGCAAACGTTCCTAACGCTGATTTGTCCGCCTACATCGGGACTGCGAGAACTAACGAGTGCTAGAGTTTATTTTTTGTAGTTCTGGATAAAACTTTACTGCGCATTTTCTTACCGAGACCAAAGTAGCATCGGTTAGCCAGAGTAATTTTTCGTCTAATTTCCATGCTGGTGTCAATGTTCTTGTTTGCTCTGATCCCAGACGAAGTTTTCTACAACCTTAAAGGTGAAACTCGCCATACTCACAGATTCTCTTGGACGTGTTGCTGATCTGCAAGTAGATTCCAAATACTTCATCTTACTCTCGTTTACCGCTATTCGCATTGACCGGGAGTACTGTGCGTGAATTTTTGCTGATTATGTCGATGTCATCGGCATACGTGAGTAAAATAGATCGTGTAAAGAAAATATTGTCCTTCAGGTCAACGTGTGGGCATTGGCGTAGTCTATACTCCATCAGGAGATTGAAGAAGTCGCCTGAAGTTGTCTGAAGCCTCTCTTAGTATCAAAAAAAGAGGACGGAGAGATTTTTAGCGTCCCTGACAACGCTTTGGGTGTTTGTTAGCGTCATCATCCTTGCATTAGGAACTACAAATTTTCTAACAATCTTGTCTACTTTTTAAGATCAGATAAAAATGTATCTCTGTTAGTTTCTTCAAAAATTTTTTTCTTCAAAAATTAGTTCCGAGTTACTCTCTTTATTTTAATTGCTTGCGTTTTTTTTTTTTTTTTGTGTTGCTGACACTGCAGTTGTGTAATAAATTTTCCAGTGAAGGCCCTCGTTGCATACGTTTATTTACAGTACTGCACGCCGCTCTGTTCTATGATAATTTTTTTAAGTCAAAGCAGCTCAATAAAGTCGAGTCGAGTTGTTGCAGATTAAAAAAGAAAAAAAAAACGAAAAAGGTAGAAAGCAAATAAAAAAAAAAAAATCTGAAGCGCGTAAAGATGGCACAGCCAAGTGGCATAAAAAAACATTATTGTACATTAAAGGATATTTTTCCTGTATTTTTTTTTTTTTCATGCAAAATCCATGTGAACGCAAACAGACGTTGGTCGTTTAACTGAACTGATACTTTTTTGTAGAAATCTGCTTCAATAAAATTTATAGGCAATGGCTGCGTTGAGAGAACACATTTGGAGTGAAATGGAAAAAAAAAAAAAAAAAAGGGACAAGTGTGGCGACAAACAGGATGTAAAACAAATAAAGACATGAAAAGACGTGAATAAGAAAGAGCAAAGCAAAGAAAAAGAAAAGAACAACATCCGACATCGTAGCGCTTAATGACTTTCTTGTCATAATCCTTCAACTGGCACAACTGCATAAACTATAAGGATTGTCCAGAAGGGTGTCGTGTTAAATGACAATGAAAGACGAAGTGTTAAAAGCATTGTTTAAGGTGTTTTAAGTGGCGTCATCATAGTTTAAATGCATTAAACGAAGAAGGAAAATGTTGGAAAATAAAAGCTATAAAGTTTGAAGTTTATAAAATTTTGATAGAATTGTTTATGTGGGAAGAAGTTACACTGCCGCACATGCTAAAAAATATTGTATTGTTTTCTAGGAAATCTAAGAAAGTCATGGATTGTATTTTGCGCCAATTAATTTTCATACACATGAACTTTGCACCAGTCTGATGAAACGAATATCCTTTCATTTAGTTCATTTGACTAATTAGTTCAACTAGTACACTAATTTATACAATTTTTTATATTCCCGAAATACAACAACAATCAAACATACCAAAAAAAAAAAAAACAATAACAAAACCAATGATAATAATTTAACCCTGTAGCATACGAAAACAAAATTATCTTAATTTGTGCTCATAGTAATGCCCACGGTGCGTATTAGCAATTAGTACCGAATACGCACCTAATTCCCACAAAAGCGGCATAAAACTAATTAATTTAGATTATTTGCAACATTAGCACGTCGATTGAAAGCAATAAACGCAGAATTTTTGCCAACGGCTCTCCACTCGATTATCGCATCAATATAGTAAATTGCGATGCTCAAGGCATTGCGGAAAAATCAAAATAAATTGCACTACTCACACAATTTTCAAATAATTACAATACCCACACACACAAACAATTATTGAAGTAATTACAATAATAAAGTGTTACCTTTTTGGGAGATATACTGATTATTCATTATTCAAAAATATCTTTTATGATAGTTTTTGGAATTTACAAACATGTAAATCGTATAAATTTTAGCGTTTTACTTTTTAAACCGAAAATTTTTTTCGATTTCAAATCCCCAGCGTTTCAATAAGTAAAATGGAGAGTAAGGCCCCAGTTTCCATTAGGCCGCTATCCGCGTTAGCGCTAAAAACTCGACAAACTCGCGTTAAATCGTATACAAATAAGATAGGCAGTTAGGTATGGGAAAAGTCGCCTTAATTTTGAACGCGACTTTCGATAACACGCGTTTAAACCGATTTCACACCGATTTCAAACCGATTTCTCTTATCGGTTCGAATAATTTGGCAATCGTAAGTTGCGCATACTTATGAAAACAGCTGACAAAGTAACCGCAAAAAATAAACATTTACATAAAAGCTTCAGCTGCATGTATTCAAATGACGGATTACCTTATCATGCTCGTATTGGACAGCAGTTACTAAAGGAACAACACCTACATCCATTCGTTTTATTAAAAATCTACATTTCAAAAAAAAAAAAAAAAAAATGTTTAACCTGTACAATTTTTTTACTACATAACAAACAAATTCAGCTGTTTTGACTCGAACGCTAACGCTAAAACGCAATGGAAACACCGTTCCACGTTTTTCGATAAATTGTTAACGCGATAACAAAACGCGGCTCAGTGGAAATGCGGCATAAATGCATAAAATTACATAAAAAAAGGACTGTCGATTTAAAAAAAAAAATGTTTTTTCTGTTATGTAGGACTGTGTGATTAATCGATTAATCAATGAACAATCGACTGTTTTGTATAATCAACTAATCAATTAGTTGAAGAATCACTAATTGATTAATCAACTGATTATTTAATCAATATAATCAAGTACATAGTTGTTAGAGACAGTCTCGACATTGATTTGCAAGAGTGATAAGACAGCTTTTTCCAGGTGAGAAGCAGAAAAAAAAAAAGGTCTTCACTTTTCATCTTTTTTAAGACAGATTTAAATACAATAAAATCAAAAAATTATATCAAAAATATGTTTTGATAATCATGATTAATCAGCAACAATCGATTTATTTTTACATAACCGATTATTTTCAGCAATCACATAGCCCTACTGTTATGTATAGGGCGATTTTTTAAGAGCTTGAGAACTTTTAAAAAAAAAAACGCATAAAATTTGCAAAATCTCATCGGTTCTTTATTTGAAACGTTAGATTGGTCCATGACATTTACTTTTTGAAGATAATTTCATTTAAATGTTGACCGCGGCTGCGTCTTAGGTGGTCCATTCGGAAAGTCCAATTTTGGGCAACTTTTTTCGAGCATTTCGGCCGGAATAGCCCGAATTTCTTCGGAAATGTTGTCTTCCAAAGCTGGAATAGTTGCTGGCTTATTTCTGTAGACTTTAGACTTGACGTAGCCCCACAAAAAATAGTCTAAAGGCGTCAAATCGCATGATCTTGGTGGCCAACTTACCGGTCCATTTCTTGAGATGAATTGTTCTCCGAAGTTTTCCCTCAAAATGGCCATAGAATCGCGAGCTGTGTGGCATGTAGCGCCATCTTGTTGAAACCACATGTCAACCAAGTTCAGTTCTTCCATTTTTGGCAACAAAAAGTTTGTTAGCATCGAACGATAGCGATCGCCATTCACCGTAACGTTGCGTCCAACAGCATCTTTGAAAAAATACGGTCCAATGATTCCACCAGCGTACAAACCACACCAAACAGTGCATTTTTCGGGATGCATGGGCAGTTCTGGAACGGCTTCTGGTTGCTCTTCACTCCAAATGCGGCAATTTTGCTTATTTACGTAGCCATCCAACCAGAAATGAGCCTCATCGCTGAACAAAATTTGTCGATAAAAAAGCGGATTTTCACATTTCGAACCGAACACTGATTTTGGTAATAAAATTCAATGATTTGCAAGCGTTGCTCGTTAGTAAGTCTATTCATGATGAAATGTCAAAGTATACTGAGCATCTTTCTCTTTGACACCTTGTCTGAATCCCGCGTGATCTGTCAAATACTAATGCATGAAAATCCTAACCTCAAAAAAAATCACCCGTTACTATTTAATATCACTGATTTTGAATTCGAATTTTAAATCAATATTTTCTGAAGAGCAGAAAATTTACACAAAGCATTTGTAACCGATAGCAGTTTTTGTTATGCTCAATGCAAAGAAACGGTTTGGAAATGAAACATAGCTTTAGCTTTTGTCGGAGCAATTTGAAATCGTACGAATTTACTAAATCGCCAAATTTTTGCGATTACGGGAACATGGCTGTAAGAGTTTTTTTTATTTGTTTTTAATTTTTGTTTTAAAAACAATTTTATTTACTCAGGACTGCATTCCAAAAATACCTACTTAGGTACTCCATAATACTCATAAATATGATTTAACTTCTTCATATAAATTTAAATGAAAAATTCATAAATAATTGAGAAAATTTTAATTTTTGTTATTAAAAGTAAAAACAAAAAAACGAAAAAAAAGTTAAATTTTAATCAGTTGCGGTTTTTAAGCAATTTACTTTCATTTGAACGCTTACAATAAAATTTATTGTAAAATTAAAAACGAGGCCACAAAAGTAAATTATGAAACAAAAAAAAAAATTAAGTTGAGTCACTCAATTTTTATATACACCGCACAAAATATTAAATAGAAGCATTAAATTTTATTTAAAATATGTTTTTTATAAATACTAATCTGTTAATAACCTAATAAGCTGCTCTAATGTTGAAGTTGTTACGTGCCACAAGCGAAGCTTTGAAAAACCAAATCCGTATTCACTTCAATTGGGAAATGCAAATCTGTGCGGTGTATAAAAAGATAACTACAAAAAAAAAAAGTACATCAGCATATAAATCTACAGCTTTCAGGCAGAAATCAAGTGGTCAGTCAAGCATTCAGTCAATCATTTTATCTGTCAGTTAGTCAATCATTTGGCAACTCAACGAATTATTATTTCAGTCCATTGCATATGGCATGCGAAATATTTCATTATTACAGCAATTGAATTTATAAAATTAATTTGAATAATTGGCAAATGGTATACAATATACAAAAGTTTGGTTAGCTGTGTTCATTTAAATAGTAGCATCCATGAATTTAATAATTACAAGAAAGAACACAGAACACAAAATTGCAGCGGAGTCTGTTGCACAAAAAGTGAGCTTAATATAAGCTTATATGGAATTTTTATGCTTAAATGGTTTAGTTTTGAAGCATTTAATCAGACGGATTATTTAGTTGATTTAAAAGTAAATTGGATTTATTTTTATGGCGGATGAGACGGGATATTAGCCTATGCCGGACAAACTCGAAAATAAAAATTTATCGATCTATGTCCGTCTGTCTGGTCGCCAGTATTTATGCTTTTCATTTGCATAGTTTTAAAGGTACTGACCTGAAATTCGAAACTTTAGCTTTTTTCAACCTTTAACAGTTCAAGTGTTAAAGCCAAATTGCCTCGGTCATTTTTAGGCATAGCTTCCATACAAATCTACCGCCCATTTTCGAGTTTATTATGAAAAAAGCTATTAATTATGAATATATTACGTCTTAACAGTTCCAATGTCATCCTTGTGTACACTTCCGATATGATACGGATCGGGCAACTATAACATATAATCTCCACACAAACTCAGCACCTATTACTAAATTTTTTTTAAAGCATTGTTATACAGAAATATCAGTAGTTTTATGTTAAAAGTTAATCCATTTGTTTCTTGTCTGAACCCTAACATGGAGTCTAAAGCTTTTATTTCAATCGGATCTGGGTCCCCCATCCTCTTATAAATATTATATAAGTCATAGATGATCATTTAAAAGATATTTTTAATATAAATAATTTTTTGTTTTTTAGTTTCCTAACCTAAACCCAGCATAGTGTAAACACGGTATTACTGCTAAATATATTATAGACATTTGGACAATATATTTGTTGTTGCAAAATCAGTACAAACGTACAGTTCACAATTATACATGGAAGTCTCAAGAACCTTACTGAAATCAAATAAAAACATGTGGCAATAATTGGGTCAACGATTTTGTGTTGTATTGGGGCTATCTTGTAAAATAGGGATAACAGGCCTATACGTAATGAATAAATAAAATATTGGAAAAAGGTTTAGTACTTTGAGAAAACCAGGAAAAAGTGTATCCGGAATGGGCAGGGCAAATATTTAGAATAACCATAACCATAAGATTTTGACGTAGTGTCTGTACCTTGGTCGCAGGACCAACAAGTGGTCAGAGCTAAGTTGAAGGCGCATAGAGCCATAAAATGCTTACATTCTGCACTTAGGGCGGAATGAAGATATGGCTTCCCAAAAGGAAAAATGGGCACTGCGACCATAGTAAGGCTTTTTGTACCCTAACTCAGTTTGGTTAGGTTATTAGACTAAGGACATTCTCTGCAGCCTTGATGAGTCTGAGAATGTTCTTCGTAGAGGAAATGCTGATATTTTTAGGGCTTAAAAAGCATTGATCAAAATGCGTAAGATATGTTATCGGATTCCATCATCTTCCAGACAGAGTCTACACTCTTGACTCAGAAGGCAGACCTATTTTATTTTAGTGGCATCTCAGTACGTTGTGACCCATTAGATACTGACTGAGTAGTCTTAGTTCTGAGCGACTGAAATTAATAATGTTAATGTTTTCGGGCATATTGGCAGCTCTAGTTGTTTAGCCAGCCGAAGGCCAGGATTATGTAGCCATTGCTGAGAGATAGAGTTTTTGAAGTGTCTCTTAATGGAGAGTGTAGCTTAGACTCATCCGAACTCACAGAATGGTTCAGGTCCGATTATGGGGGCTGACGAGCCTATTCTGGCTAACTCCTCTGCAACCTCATTTTCTACAATACCTTTATGTTCAGGGACCCGTCATAAGGTGATTTGTGTCCCGAAGATAGACGTTAAAGAGTGTCATAACAATGTAAACCTAACCTAGAAGAGAAGGTTAGATTTGAAAGGAGACTACCACTTAATATGGAACTAGAAAAGAAACTTGTTACACGTGAACTCCAAGTAGCCCAATAAATCTAGACTGCTAGACAGATGGACATATTGTAAAAGAAATCATAATTTAGAAATAACTACTCCCTATAGCGACTTATGTGAGAGAAATACAAACTCTTCATTTCAAAAAACGATTTGTGAGACATTTTTAAAAAAAATAATTTAAAAAATTAATCTTATTAAATTGATTGCTTTAAATTGTTCGCTTTCATAATCCATTAAACACATAAAATGTAATAATAAAAAAAAAAAAAAATTATAAAATTTTTATAAGCTTTTGCAAATAGCTGCAGCCTAATTGAAACAAAATTACAAAGCACAAATCCTATTCAATTTCTAACGCCTTCTACAAAATTAATCTTTTTATTTTAATTAAGTTCTTTGAACATGTCAGTCAGTCTTTGTTGTTATTATTTTGTTTTATTTAATCGCAATACAATAAGCTATTCAAAGCATATCATAATATGTTATTTATTATTAATTCACACATACTATACGACTACATAATAATAATAATAATCTCAACTATCTTTGCTTAACGATACGAAATAAGTATCTAAATAATTTGTAACATATTGCAGTGAAAAATAACTTTATTGAGATATTGTTTTATTATTTTTAAATAAAAGTCAGGAAAAATGTATATTTATTTTCTTCTTCTTCTTCTTTTTGTTATTTGACCTAATTACATTGTGTACAATATTTTCGGCGCCTTTGATTATGTATCTTTTCTTGTGTAAATAATTATTTGTTTGTTTATGCAAATTAATAAAAAGAATGAATAGATAATACAATATATAAGATACAAGATTTGTTTTTCATAACAAAAACAATAATGAACCTAAACTCTCAAACTTATCATGTTTTATATATTTTGTTCATAGAGAAAAATGAAATACTTTGGCTTCACACTGTAAACTTTGTATTTTTCGGCAGCTAAAAGTTTTCTAATAAAAATGACATTAAAAAAACAACAAATAAACTTAAAAAAATAATATTTTTTTTCACTTCCTCAAGTTGCTGAAGAAACTCTGTAAAAGAGTGCAACTACTTTCGAAACGCCAAAAGGTAAAAATCAAATCAAAACTTTTGGTTTCAACGAAAATAAAGAAAAAAAAATACAATAGTGATTTTGTTTCAAAAAGTTTTTTTTTTATACACACCACACATAGTGTGAAGGGTATTATCAGTTTGTCGGGAAGTTTGTATCGCATCAAAGGAGGCATCGGAGACCCCATAAAGTATATATATTATTAATCAGCTCGGCGAGACGAATCGATTTAGCCATGTCCGTCCGTCCATCTGTCCGTCTGTCTGTTGCAATGCGTTTTTCTCGGAAAGTTTCAAAGATATTGACCTGAAACTTTAAACTTAAGCTTTTTGTTCTTCTAGGCAGTTTGTATGTCAGAACCAAGGTGCCACGCCCATTTTTAGATATAGCCCCCATAGAAACTAACTTTTTTTTTATTTTTTTCTATGAAAATAGTTAGTTTTTATAAGTGTATTTACTACAAATCGGGTGAAAACACTTTTAATTCAATATCCATCCATCCAATATCAGAAGAAAGGTGCCACGCCCATTTTTAGATAAAGCCCCCATACAAACTTACCATTTTTTTCGATTTTTTTGTATGAAAATTGTCATTATTTGTAAATGTATTTACTACAAATATGGGTAAAAGCACTTCTAATGACATCCAATTTCAAAAGAAAGGTGCCACGTCCATTTTTTTGATATGGCCCCCATACAAACCAAGCTCCCATTTTTCAGATTTTGTATGAAAATAGTTCTTATTTATGGATATATTCACTCCAATATCTGTAAAATCACTTCTGCTATTATCCTATGAATATGCTACCGATATGACAAGGATCAGGCCAGTATAACATATAGACCTCATTCAAACTCACCTTCCATTTTTTTCTTTTTCAAGAAAATGATTAGACTTTAGTGTGGCGGGTATTTGAGCTTCGGTGCTACTGAAGTTAACGTTTATTCTTGTTTTCATATCAAATTGATTTGAAAAAAGATTTTGATTTTTTTTGGAGTTTATTTATAGTTTTGCATTTTAAAGCATCTAATCAAAGCGTTTAGCAAAATTAGATTAAATGTATCTGAAGTTTTTTTTTAAGGTTTTAAAACGTTGAAATACACTCTGCCAGATACATAAATGTATATTTACTTTTTATTTACAATTTGCTTTTCGCTAATATTTAGTTTTACAATGGAAAACTTTCTTGAAATACTTACAAGCAATTAAAATGTTTTTTCCAACTAAAAAACAAAGTATGAAACTAATTCAAAAATTTATTGAAATTTTTGATGTTGCAAAACTTGGAAGAAAACTAAGAAAAACAACTAACTTCGCGTTTGTTTAAAATTCACTTTCAACTTTTACCAATTTAAAGTATAGCGTTATTTTGTTCAACTTAAGGCGTTATACTATATTTAAACTGCTTCGAAAACAAATATGAGTCATAGTTAAGATTTTTTTTTGTTTATACTCAGCACAATTTGCATTGGAAAATACGAGGAATAAGTTGTAGAAAAAGTATCTTTATATCAAACTGGTTATTCTTTCGACTCTTTTCCGTTTCATATCTGCTGTTTTTTGTGCAATTGCATTTCTCTTCGATGTCATTTTCGTACTTATAATTTTTTTTTTTTTTTTGATTTGAGCGCAACCTAAATATGTTGAGGTTAGCATTAAAACATACTAAAATATACCAGTTTATTTTTATTGCAGCGAGTCCACAATATGTTGGGGCTAAAACATATAAAAATGGAAACCAGTTTTGTACTTTATGAACAAATCGAATGGTATTTTAATTTACTTTCATTGTTACCTTTTTATGAAACTAGTTTGAGACTCAACGGTTTGATGGTTTCAACGTCCATTTCGGACATAGTTACATTTTTACTATTTTATATATATGTATATAGATAATAAGAAAAACAATTAATGGATTGACGCAATATTTCAATAATTAAGAACACCTTTCAATATTCTTACCACGGGCTGATACCAGCAAATTGGGTTAGGTTAGTCTTCGATGGTTGGCAAAGACAATGGATGACAATGATAGTGTCATTTATGTTAGACCATTAAAAAACTTACCCTGGCACAACTAAATCTGGTTGAAGATCTTGACCGCAGCTTCCCATAGTCCCCCCCATATGAGGGTAACTTGGTGAATTGAAACTCTGACTTCTGTATATGTTTACCACGCAGTCAGAGGCGGATACAAGAAATCTCATAGACCATTATGTGTGGCAGGACATGACGACTGAATAAACGGTCAAAAGAGAAGCATATCCAGCAGATCTAAAATCTTGAAGTTGTTGACCTATTTAATTGCCATGCGTAACAGCGACTGTTATGTGATCTTTTAGTACACTTCGTAGAGTCAAAAGCTGGCTGTGGGGCACTATGAAGAAAAAGCTTTTTTGTGATATGCATGATAGGCGAAATTATTTTGTTTTGGCTCTGCAAGGACATCAGCCTCATTTTTATTAAAATATGGACACAACCTACATCGGCATATATTTTGTGTATTTTACAGTGCCACGAAATTTATGAATTTAGGTTTGTGCTACATATTGAGTTATTAGGGTCGACCCTGTGCCTTCCAACACACAATTGTTGAAGCCTCAAGAGAAACCAGCAAAAGAAGAAGCAACTGAGTTTAAAAATAACCAAGCTATCGAGAATTCCATGCTTAAAGTCTACAAGAGTAATATAGAAGGACCTCGATTTCCAATGTCTATAATAATGACAAAGAGAATATGAAAGATGTGGTTCCGGGAGCGATACAATGCAGAAGAGGCTATGCCTTGTTAGTATCTGAGTTTGATCGAGTGAAATCAAATTTTTTCAGTGCATGTTCCAACAATTTCAAATCACAAAACGTTTGCGGTTTCAAATCGACTAATTACAAGAAAGTTGCATATGGCAGACAGCAGGACAGATGGACGGACTGACAGACGTCATAGCTAGATCAACTGTCTTTTCAATGATGATCAAGAATATATATGTATATGAATCATACTCTTTGAATCTTTGAAGAGATTTGAAACCAATCAAAAGAGATTTTCTGTAGATATCATTGCCATATCGATATTTTGTAAGTATCGATATTTATACATTTTTTTTATCGAAAATGTATCGTTGTAGTCTTTATGTCTGCTAAACTAAATAAACTAAATACACTTATACTATTAAAAAAGTTTAACAAGTTAACTGAAAAACTTTGTGTACAACGCATATATGAAAAAAATAATAATTATGCGTAAACATTTTGCAACACAATTAATAAAAATAATTAAGGATCTAACGCCCACATTTACAATACAGCAAGGTACATGTATAGTACATGTCTGTAAAATTGTTTCCGGTCTACTGACATCTCATGTTTCCGTTTAAAAGTTGTTTAGCTTATTGCTCTCGGTTGTTCGGTTATTCTTTCAGATTTTTAATTGCACACACACACACACACGCGGACATAGAAGAAACAAAGTAACTAGGCAACAATTTTACAACGTTTGACGCTAAAAGTCAAACAAAGTACCATTTCTAGACCAAGTCCTAACACAAGCAACGCAACGTTAGCATCATTAGAACAAAACTGACTTCATGAATGTGCTCGAATGTGTTGTACAGAGTCTTTTATAAATACACATGCCGAGACTCGACTCGTACATATGTGCGCTTTTGCTCATTTCAGTTTAATGACGCTTTTGGTACTTAACTGACTTTAATGAACGCAATGGGAAATAAAGAAACATTGAAGTGCACTCTCAAATGTAACTTCATTTTTTTAATAAAAACATTAAGCAAAATCGTAGATTTTTGAAACATTTACCTTATACCAGAAATTTTCGTTCAATTTTCTTTAGAAAAAAAATTAAGCAAACAAAGAAAGAAAGAAAGAAAATCTATTCGAATAAATATGCTAAATTTAACGTTTATACTTTCGACATTAATCCATGCCAAAGTCGCGGCGCTAAGTCTTGTATTTCAAGCTTAAACTTTTTCTTCTTGTCATTTTTTTTCTTATAGCTTTTCTTCTGCGTAACTTGTTTCGTTTGGTTTATGGCGCAACAACTTTTAAGACATTTAATAAGCTTCTTCAAATTAAATTCCATGCTTCTGCTAAATATCTTTTGTCTGCCATGAACAATGTTTGCTGCTAGTCTACTTTAGATGCGGCAGCGTTAACGTTAACAGCATTTTGTCAACTTGACAGCAAAATGGCGTAAATGTCAAAAAGGATAATGACAGCATGTGTTAAGGTGTGTGTATGCTTTTGGGTGGTTATTAGCATGTAAAGGTGACAAAAAGAAATATAGAAAGTATTTGTATCTTTTTTTTTTTTGTTTTTTTTTTAAATCCTGAAATCCTTTCAACTTGTTCAATGGCTAAGTGTTTCTTTTTTTTTTTTTTTTGGGATTTGATGAAATATACTAGCTTTTATTCAATGCGAATATACTACATGAGCTATGATTAGTGATGCGTTGATATCTGAATAAATCGATATTTGTCCTCATTCCTATTGGAAAAGTATCGATTTTTTTTTTCTTGCAAATATAATATATACCATAATAATCAATGCGAAAGAAAAAAATAAAAAATAAGTGGCATTCTTTCTCAACGGAAGACCTTAAAATATTCAAGAGTTTGACAGAACATAAATTCTCGAACATTAAAGAAAGAAAGTTCTAAATTTTGTGACAAAACAAATCACGAAAATTGTAATGCATTTAAAAATAAAAATATGTTGCATACTTTTTTGGCGTAAAATTTGTTAATGATCTAAATAAAAAAAAATCAATTTAAATTTTGATAAACGCTGAACACAGGAGTATTTGAACGATCTGGTCGGTTAAAAAATGTTATTCTAAGGGTACAATTATCTTTTTTAAACAAAATCATTTGACATGAGTTTTGAATAAAATAATAGGCTTTTGCTTTTTACTCAACGATTTGAACCACTTTCAACTAACTTTTACCAGTATTATAAGCATTCGTAAAACCAATATTAGAGTTATATGCTATCCAAAAGTACCAATTATGTTATTTGATATCAGCTGTACTGGTTTTCCATGCTGACTGTTGTACGATTTGACTATTTGTGTTGACTTTCGACAATTTCATTGCATTGAAATGAAAAGTTTTTCTTTATGTCCTTAACAAACATTTTGTCTAAGCTTGATGTGCTTTTCTATGGCATTGTTTCTCTATGTTGCCTAGTTTTAATAATTATCAAAGCCTTACAGCTATTTGTGAAATGGATTAAAGCGCATTGCTCTAATTTTCGAATGTTGAGTTGAGTACAAGTTCTGATTATGCCTGACAGTGTTTAAGTATGTAATCACTCATAGCAACGTTCAATTGTTGTCAAATCCAAACATTTCATAAATTGTAACAATTGCAAGTATGAAGGCGACTAGAGTAATATGAATATCTTTGTATGTATGGGTATGTGTATATAATATGTTAAAATGTTTGTATGTACATTATTGCGGTCATTGTTGTTTTTGTATTTATATATATACATAGCTATGTACTTATATGTATGTAACGCTCATTGTTAACTTGAGCATAATTACAATAATTGTTAAGGCATTGCATTATGTCGCCATTGTTTCAATGTTTAAAATTTCTACATAGATACTCAATTGCGTCCTTAATTTACATACAAACGCATTTGTAGTTTTCTCTATTCATTATGATTTGCAGTTTATATACTAAGGGTATTGTATTGGGCTATTTTTATTAGCTTGATATGTTGAGTTAATAATTTTTGTCTTAAATAACAATTAAGCTAAAAAGGAAATACATTGCACTTGTGTAGTAAAGCTGAATTATTAAGTTTTATACAATATATTATAATGTAGCTAATTATACAAAGATATACAAATCCTTTGAGGTCAGTGAAATAATAATATTGACGAGAGAAGGTTAAGTTTCTTATTTATAATATTCAAAATATATGAAGTAATGGAAATAAAATTAATATCAGACTTGAATACAGCTATCCAAATTCGATCGATATTTTACAATTGAATTTCAAAAATGCCAGTTATGCATTTTGAAGTATTTCCAAAAATTTGAGCCGTATTTGAACTTTATAATTTTAAGGGGAAAAAACAACACACACACAGGCAGGAAAATAACAGCGGTTGTACTTGATCTAAGCAACATTTGTGGCTATCGGTTCTTGTATCAAGCATAATGTGCTTGTTTTGAGAACAATCGTGCTAAATTAAGTTTCCAATTTTTAAAATTGCGAAATGGCAGACCAAAGAATACAAATTTGCTTCACTTCTTTCGTTTTTATAACTTGTACCCGAAGAGAAAAGCAGTGAAAGGCAAGTCGATATAGCTAAATCTGCCCGTCTGTGTGCACATCCACCCAACCTGACGGCTGCCATATAAAAGCGATTATCTCGAGACTATAAAAAAATAGGACCACCATATTCGAAGCTTAGTCTCTTTATAGCCTTCAAGGAGAGTCTAAGTATGAGTGGTACCATGGTGGAATTACTTAAAGGTGATGTATTCGCTCTCTCTCGCGACATAGTTTGAAAGCATGGTAAAATAAACCATGAACGAGAGAACGAGAAAGATATATACTTTCTGTACGTTTCGCTAAGTTTGACTCAGAGGGCAGACCAAAAAGAAATATAGTACACCACCTATAGGTAATTTCACCATGAGTGGTAACTCCATTTTAAGGTGTACCACAGATACAAACGTACCACAAAAATGTTTCTCTTTCTGTGTTATGTAATCTTTGAACTCTAAATTTAGTATGGATTATGCCTACAACAGTCTAAATAAAATATCGCAATAAACCTAATTTTTGTCACTTTTCCTATGAAAGTCCAATACAAAAGAGCAAGTTGTAAAATAATTGGGTCTAGGGTTTCTTTGAGTCGAGCGTACTCGACCTCAGAGTTCTTTCGTGCTTAATGTGAGAACGAATGTTTTCATAAAAACGATTACCATTCGTTTACTATCTTACCATCAAGACAAGTCGTTCTAGATACAAATACATTTTCGTCTTAATATAAGTACAATTACTTCTAGTTATAAAGCAGTATTTGTTCTCAATTCCAGAACGATTTGGTCTTCTTTTGAGCACACGTTCTTAAAAACATACCAAAATGTGCTTGAATCAAGTAGTTTTTCAACTTAAACAAGAAAAAAAAAGTCAGTCACACTAAATTTTGAATAGTTTGTGTATTGTCATCAGTGGTGTTGGGGTGAGTATGGGTTTTTTGACTTAATACTGGTCAGCCTTGTATTAAAAGCGAATGTTTTAACAGCTTACCTGAAATACTTTGTATGGCAGGTATAAAATTTGCTTGATTTGAGAACATTCTGCTTGATTTAAGAACATTGTGCTCAATTTTAGAAAAACTCAGCTTACCTAAATTTTAATCACGGATGTGCTTGATTTCAGCACAATGTGCTTGCTTTTTTCTCTATGCGTAAAAAAAAATTTTATATATTTTTGTTTTTCATTTCTGTGTTATTTTATACAAAAAAAAAAAAAAAAAACCTTTTCAAAATATTACATTATTTTCAATAAAATTTTAGTATTATACAATTTAAAAAGCAAAAATACGTCTGATATGATTTTATCAGTGTGAAAATAAAAATGATGATGGGACATTTTATGTTGATATTTATTTGAAAAGCGATAAAAATTCAAATTAGCTGCTCAGCATAAACAAACTGGAAAAAAATGTATAATAAATTGTATAGAAAAGTTCGAAAAAATAGAACGATTATACACACATTGTGTGGGTTTATTTATACAAATATATGCATGCAGCTGCCTACACAAAGCTTTATATAAATATTTAAGCAAATAGGCAGGTACAGTGGTGACAGTTGTCCGTTAACATTTTCTTTCATTTTATTTTTTTTTTTTGACTGTCACCGCGACATAATAATTTTCATCATTTCCATTTGAGCTGTTTTTCTATCATATTTCGTGTTTTTGTTCTTTTTTTTTTTTAGCTGTTCCGTTTGCCGGAAAAGAAAAATCAAATGCTTGGCATTTGCTGTTCGCCTTTGCTGATTAGCTGTCATTGCAAGGAAATGCGAAATGAATTATTGCCGGCCGACGTAAAATAAACAGCCACAAGCAGACAAAAAAAAAAAAAAAAAAAAAAAAAAATCAAATTGAATAAAAAAAGAAGAAAATGGAACGGAATTTATGTTGACATAAATTCAAATTATTCGCAACAGCGTCAGCGAAGCGTATCAAACAAACCACATAGCCGGTGGGTTTGAAGTTGCGGATTTTGCGGCGTATGGAATTGGCGTAATCAAATTAAAAAGTAAAAATAATATGGAAAATGAAAGAGTTTTGGTTATTTTAGTTTCATTTTTACTTAACACCTTTTGAAAAAAAAAAAAACACCAAAATAAAGCTGACTCAAATTGCCCACAGCAAATAATTGCATACTTTTAGGCAATGCCGCTGTATATAATGAAAAATGTTCATGAAAAATATAAAATAAATATTACTAAATTGAATAAACTTAGCTCATAAATCAATGATTGAAAAAAAGTTATGTTTAATCCGCGTTACAATTAGTATTGCCGTTTAGAATTCACTTGTCGTATCATTTGAAATATTCCATATGATGATGATCCCAAATGATCCTACTCTTAGTTTTGCTCTAGATACACTTTGCCCTCTATACAGATCAAATGAATAGCTTTGCCGACAGTTCTTCTGCGCATGCTATGATCTTGATATTGCCTTGATAAAATCCTGCATTAGAAAAGCCCCGACTCGTAACTGTGCTCTCAAGATTTGCAGTTCTGGAGTGACACCTTGCTCGAATCCAAAGAAGAGAATAGTAAGAGAAATTAAGGTGTAATTTTTAAAGATTTAGCTATAAAACATCTTACGGGTTTTCTGCTTTTGCTGATTATTTGAAACTATTTACTTGCCTTGTGCTTGTGCAAAGTTATTCACCATGTTAGTTCAGGTAAGAAGTACCCTTGAATGGACCTCACGCTAGACCCATTCTAAAATCATTATGGCTGCTGTTCGCTATCCGCAACCGGCAAACTTTCCGGTACCCACAGCTATGAGACTCCACAAATACAAACCTCTAAGCATATAATTCGACTCGAACAAATACAGGGTGCTTCGTTTTGTGGTCCCCTTTGTTTTTAGTGAGTAACTTAAGTATTTACTTATGTATTTGAACTTTATTTGGGCCTATACAATTTATTTCCGTTCTTAAATGTTATGTCCATTCTTAAAGATTCTTTTTTCGGCATTTTCCATCACTTTATGTAGCATATCTCTGAGAATATGTTTAATTTCTCAGCATATATTGGCTTTGAGCTGGTCCAAGGACTCTGGTTTATCGGCATATCTAGCTTAAATTTTTCCCTTTAGCTATTCTCATAGGAAAAAGTCTGGAGAGCGTGGTTCACTTTCTACGCCTATAGCCACATTGCTTTTCCTCAATTTAGCTGTTAGTTGCAAGGAAAAATTAATCAATTTTAGTACGTTAATTTGGTGTAAAAATTTTACAAGACTGACTCGTCGAACGCTGAAATATGTCAATCTGAAAGCAAACATCAATTTTATAGCAGTTCTACACCAGGTTCCGCGAAACAGAGCACCCTGTATAATTATTCCTTGCATTAACAATAAAAACCCATCAGATTGCAACTTCAACTTTGCATTTAAAACAAGAAAAGAACGCTGAAGTCGAGTATGATCGACTGCAAGATACCCTGTACCCAATCTATATGTACCTTAAGTTAGGTTCTATTTTACTACCATAACTCATTGAATTTGATTTTCATAGAAAAAATTAAAAAATCGGGTAAATCTTTGAATGGGGTTATACCTAAAATTATGTTGGGCCTACCCATATTGGTCTATTTCATTGGGACTATCATAGACATAATTTGTACTAAATTTAAATTTTCTAGAATAAAAAAGCAATGAAGTTTTTATGTAAAAACCTAATATTTTGGGGTAAATTTGTATGGGGGCTATACCAAAAATTTTTTTGGTCCTACCCATATTGGGATATTTTTATTGGGACTATCATAGACATAATTTATATTAAATTTAAATTTTCTAGAATAAAAAACAATGACGTTTTTATGTACATTTGTATGGGGGGTACCCCTTAAAATGGGTCTAGAGAAAAACCGTTTGTAAGTGCACACTTGACGGCCTTGGAGAGTCTAAGTTTCAATTTTGAAAGCTCTACCTCTTATAGTCTCCGAAATAATCGTTTTAATACGGCAGACAGCATGACAGACGGACGGACGGACGGACAGACGGACGGACAGACAGACAAAGTTAGTTCGACTCCCCTTCCAATGCTGATCAAGAATATATATACTTTATAGGGTCTATCTTACCTCCTTCTGTCTGTTACATACATTCGCACAAACTTAATATACCCTTTTACCCTTTGGGTACAGGGTATAAAAAGTTCAGATTTATTTCATATACAAAATTTTGTCTTATTTCTGAAATTGATTGGGCTTCTTTAAAATGCTTTTAAGTCAGTTAATTATTATTAAAGTATTGCTTACTTATGCAAAATACTCAACTGCAACACCTTAAAGATATTAAATTTATGCAAATGAATATTATCGTCTTTTGTTTTTGCAAGCAGACTGCGCCACTGTGGCAAAGGACAAACAGCATTTTGCATTGTTTTTGCGTTTGTGCAAGCCTTTCGTATTTAAACAATTATAAGATACTTTTTTTTTTGTTTGTGTCAAGCTTTAATGCTGTTGCAAAGTCGTAAATAAGCAGCAACAGTAGCAAGCATTCAAGACAGAATTTGTGCTATTTTTTAATTAATTTAAAGCGGCTAACCAATTTACAATGCGCGTATAAATTATATGCACCTTTTTTTGTGTTATACAAATTGGTGCGGGTTTGTAAATTATATTTTATTGTATATAATTTTTTTAAAGAAAATATATTTTTTTTTTTGCTACAACAAAATTAATTAAATTACGCATAAGAAATTTTTTAAAATTTTTTTCTGCATGATTTCAATGTTTGTTTGTTTGTTTGCACAACAAAGAAAACAAGTTACTTCTATCTTTAAGGGTATTCACAACATAGAATACCTATAAGGTGCTTTCCGAATTAAAGATTTTACCTAATTAAACGATTTAAAAATCAATTTGTCTCAAGTTAATCATTTTGCATATTATTTACCTATTTACTTAGCTGAGCAACCAAAACAAGTCGTGAATACCTTAGCTGTGTATTTGTGTACATAAATATATGAGTACTTCGTATGCATATTTAAGCAGCTCATGTTGACGTGGCGTATACGCAATATTTATTTTCACAATATTTGAAACGCATTTATGCGTAGTAAAAATACAGAGCAATACATTCATACTTTATGTTTACATGTATAGGCGTAGTTACGTGTATGTATGTATATGTTAAGCGAATGCTTAAGTGCATGCGGAAGCAATATTGGAATTTATAATTATGCACATTTATATACATTTTTGTAATTAAAAAGAAATCCATTAATTGTCGACGACATGAGGAACAAAACTTAATATCAATGTGTTTCTTCTTTTATTAATTTTTTTTTTTTTTTTGTTAAATACAAATTTAAATACATTTGCAAATTTAAGTGACTTGATTTTCTGATGGAAGAAAATAAACATATTGAATTGCTGAATAAATTTAAAGCTGAATTGAATTGGAACTATTGATTGACGTGAATCCATGTCAAATAATTTGGGAATAGATATATGAAACGCGCCACAGCCATGGGAATTATTCAAAAAACAGCAAAATAGTGTCTCAAGTATCCATGAATTCGGAAATTAGTGGGTCCAGCTTGGTGCCCAAATTGACCAAATTACAATTATGAGTATGTGAACTCAATTAATGGACTTAAACAATGCGTACCTTTTCCACCTGCCGTACTCTCCAGAGTTTGCTCCATCTGCATACCTTTTCCTACATCGATGTGACATGCATTGAAATCAACAGGCCCACATGCTAGAAAATCTTTGTTGAAGACTGAATATTGGCCGAACCATGAGTTTGGTTTCAGTTTTCACTTTACAAGGGAGGAGAAACTTGAAATTCGAGAATGCTGAATTTTTACATTTTATCTGAACCTTTTGAACCTATCCAAACCGAACCATGGTTCAGAACTGACTAAAAATCGGCTTGTGAACAGAGCGAGCGGTTCAAAGACAACGCGAACCAAACCACTGATAAAATTTTTATAGTTTACAGCCCTGCCAAAAACACATTTTTTTTAAGAATTGTCGATCAAATTCGATCTGCTTCAAAGGCGCTTCTTATTAGTGCTCTTGTGGTTCGCATATTGTATTCGATAGAGCTGATTTGAAATAAGACTTTCCAAGCGATTATTTCAATTATTGTACCGATTCTTCTACTAAATAATTACAATTAATGAGGGCATAAAATTCAAGCTTTTATCACATTCGTAAAAGTTAAATAGGTTGTCTGCTTTGGATGTCGCTCAAACACAAACTTAATTACGAAATTGCTCAACACTTCTACTCAACAAATCTCAAAATTCAAGTAAAAACACTCAAAAAAACTTGTTTATTATTTATTTATTTATTGCTTACGTGGGTATTTTACTGCTACCTAGAGAGGAACAATGTACACCTTTACTGTCTAGATTGCTGAGTTTAGCCCTAGTCTTTGAATGAATCTAATCATTTTTAAAGGTTCGGTTTTCCTAGACTGATCTGTGGAGAGTGTGTATTCTCCTAACAATGCCATCCTATTTCTAGCTGTAGCTACACATTATGATATAATATGGATATGTGTTTCCTCCATACTGCCACAGAATCAACACTCAGGAGAGTTTGCTCCACTTTCTAAGTCTGCAGTGACCCGTTAGGAGCCCTTTCATGATCCTGATTCCGATTCCGATTCCTGATTCATGATTCCGCTTTGCCAATGCTTTGGTAACCTTAGAGTTGAATCCCTCCGTTAATAATTTGGCCTGTCGCATGCACTGCCTTAAAGTGCAGTGTTCATCCCTGGCTCATTTTCTATCATTACGTATTGTCTCTATAAGTATGTGGCTACCAATGAGACAATAAGGTTCTGACCTTGTAGGTTAGTTGCGGTCCCCTTCGTGGCTAGTGCATGAGCTTGCTCGTCGTTACCTCGGATGTTTTGTATATTTTGTAAAAAAAAAGTTTATTATTTACAATAATGATTTAAATATTTAACTTTATTTTATTATTTCATTCTTTTTGTGTTACGCTTTCCGAACGATTTAACATACTTACTAAAGTTGCCACAACAGCATAGGCAGCATTCCAAACAACGGAATTGACTTAAATATTCAGCTTAACTAACAATTACAATGGCAATGTTCAAATGTCGCGGATTTGTACAGCCAATGAATATTCATGAATAGAGATTTTAATAATTAAACATAATAAAATGAATAGAAAACGAAGAGGCCAACACACAGTCAGACTGGCAAAATAGCATAAAGGCAGGCTGCGCGCAGATAGAAAGACAAACAGATATAGACAGACGGACAAACAGGAAGATGTGTTTGTGTTTTTGTGTATGTGTGTTTGTGTGTGTGTGTTTGTGTGTGTGTGTGTGTGTATTTGTTCAAATGGTTATCTAAACTTTGTTGTTGTTCTTGTTTGGGTTTTGTGGGCTTTGTAATGTTAATAGACCCGTATAAGCCGAAAAGTATGCAACATAAAAACGGAAAAGTTAAATAAACAGGAACATACACACACTTTGATACATATGAATGCATACATACAACAGTTATATAGGCAAATCTGAATGTCTAAATTAACAAATGAATTATTTAGTGTAAAACTGTTGAAGGGCATTTTATATAACACACACACACACAGACACACAAAAATACTATGTATGTGCTTTGTATATTCGAATTCTAGACGTAGGCGCCACTTTAGCTTCATAGGGAATTAGGGAATTATACAGCAAACACTGCGAATTAGGTGCGAATGTCCACACGGGGATTAGCTTAAATGTTGCGCTCTGTAATTTGGTTAAAGCTTTGTCGCAGCAGTTAGCTGAAAAGCCAGTTGAAAACTTTTTTTAAATAGTACAAAATTTATAAAAACAAAAACATTTAAATTACTTTCACACAGCTTAATAATAATTTGAAAATATTTAATTTTTTTTACAGTTGAACAACTAAATACGTAATCATTTCATTACTTGTCACTTGTCACTAATAAGTGACAGATTGAGTGATTCTTGTTCATCCCTGTAGCCTGGCAGTGCGGTGTCACCCAAGGTTCTTACAAATACAAAGACCAATAGAAAACCAAAAATGGTTGGAACTATGCCGGCTAAAAACTATAAAAAAAAAAATTAAAAACTGCAAAAAATAATTTTTTTTTACTTACGAATTGATAAGTGCGAATATTACACCAGCCAGCTATGAGACAATTTGGACCAGCACTGCTTGGTAGTATAAACGATGGATGTGTGCCCATGAAAAATGGCATAGCCAAAGTGCCTGCACCAATATCCATGGTATGACCCTGAAAATATAAAATAAATCTATTTATAAAAAAAAAAAAAATAATAATAATAAAATTCACAACTACCTTTCTGAAAACCAAAGGTACAACCTTTTTAACTAATACATCTGCTGGTGAGAAAATCGATGCAATAGTACCATAGCCAACAGCAGCTAATTGTAGCGTATCGGCTGAAGTGCCATGTGCATATTCACGTCCAAAAGAATCATTGATCATGCCATAGAAACCCGATGTAGTACCCACTTGCACTAGACCAATGCCACAAGCCAAATAAAATAAATGACCCCATGCCATATTAATATTGGTTGGCTTCCAGGCGACTAGCGATGGTGCAGTACCAATTTTTCAGGAGCTTATAAAAAAATGTTTTTTTTTTTTTTTTCCAAACATACGTCTTAAATTTTTCATAAAACTTACCAAAACATGTGCAGTATTTGATGAAGAATAAATTTGCTGGTATCATAAATGCTGCAAGTGCTACAAATGTCAAAAGACACGAATTCAGTACAGTTTTCTCTTTGATTTCATCATCGATGCTATCGAATAGCAAAGGTTTACGCATAAAAGTCACAATAAAGGCAATTATAAGTAAAATTGATGCAAACATTGCATAAATTGTAAAAGGACCGATTTCAACGCGTTTATTAGCGACTGCCTCCTTCACGGCAGCACTGTTGCCAGATGCTTCTTTTAGTTCAGTACTTATTGCCGATTTCGGTCGTAGCATATCAAAGAAAAGTATTTGTATCCATAGTATGAGTATGAGTAGCTGTATAAGCATCGGCGCAAACATCAATAAAAAAAATGTGCCAAAGTTTGGGCCTTCTGAGTCTGGCATATAGCTGAAAAGTAAGTATACAATTATTTAAAAAAAAAACAAATTTTCTCTGGTATGTCACAAAAATCGCTGGCGATTTGATACATATTTGGTTGTAAATTAATTAAAAAATATAAAACCCTAACTGCAACAAAAGTGATTTTTATTTAACAATTTTATTTGAGAGGCTTTATTAATTATATTAAAGAACTATTTGTAAACGATTTGCAATTCGTTAGAAAGCGATTTCTGTGATATGGCGCACTTTAATTGATGCGAAATTTTACAAAGCTATTTTTGTCGCAAACCAGCATAGTTTATTATAAATTAAATCACATATTTGCTTGCTTTAAATTGAATTTTTAAATTAAAAAATTTTACTTACACATCATATAAGGCGGCAAGATGTGTATTGGGTGTATTGATTGGTGAGCAATATGAACCGATTACAGATGCGTAGCACACAGTAAGATAAACGCCAATTGCTGGCCATGTTGGATAGGGCTTTCTAAAAATTAAATTATAATAATCAATTAACATCATTTTTTTAGTATCGTTATCGTTCGTCGTTGGACTGTGCGATTAATCGATTAATCAATGAAAAATCGATTATTTTTGTATTGTATAATAAACTGAAAAATTAGTTGAAGAATCAATAATTGATTAATCAACTGAATATTTAATCAATACACAAGTAGTTGATAGAGAATAGACAGTCTCGGCATCGATAAGCAAGCGTGATAAGTAAGCTTTTTCCAGATACGAAGCAAAGAAAAAAATGGTTTATATTTTATGATAGTCATGATTAATCAGCAACAATCGATTAATTTTTACAATTCATCAATAATCGATTATTTCTTACAATCACACAGCCCTAGTTCGTCGTAAAAACAAACCGATAACAGAAATTTTATCAACCAATTCGGAAGGGTTTCCTTTAAAACGAATGGCTTTGATAGTGATAACCTATCTAAAACTATCCAAGCTATTCGTTTTAAAGGAAACCTTTCCTAATTGGTTGTAAGAAAATAGTTGTAAAAAAAATAGATTCTTCACAAAATATATTTTTTCGAAATTTTCTCGAAATTCTAAAAAAAAAAAATAAAAGCGAATATCGATACATCGAGATTCATACAAAAAGTAGAAAATTTTTTATATATTTTTGTAGGGGCCATACCTACATATTGATCGATCTGAGTCAAATTGAAACCTCTCCACGAAAACTCTTCTCTGATCTGTGTTGGATAGGACTGTGTGATTAATCGATTAATCAAGGAAAAATCGATTATTTTGCATAATTAATTCATCAATTAGTTCAAGAACCAATAATTATTTCTAATAATCACACAGTCCTTGTGGTGGATGCGACATTTACAGACTTTTAGGCAGACAGAAATACACACTGGATCATCGGACAAATGGACAGGATTGTCTTTTCTATCAGCGATGATCAAGTATATTTATTCTTAATTGAATTTACCATGCCTTCACAATTGTCTCTGCATAAAGGAGAAATATAGACAGACCAATAAAAAAAATATCGATATAACATCGATATTTCGATAGTACTCATAGCACTACCTTTGATGCCACATAAGTATCTTTTATCTTCTAACGTTACTTACGCACTAAATTCATAGGTTTCTTCTTGAGAAGTAGCATTTACAACACCTTGCTACAAGTTCAAAATAATTTTTAATTAAATTAAAATCTATATAAAAAATATTTATAACGCTTACAGCTTGCAATTCCAACATCATTGCAATGACAATGCGTCCCATAACGCCAGCTACAAGCATTGATGGTGCAAATATTGATAATATACAAGTTATAATTGCAACTGCAATCTGTATGCTAATTAATTTAGAATAAAAATTTGTTAAATTATTGCAGCGTAATATGACACAAGACAACTTACATACGTATGCGTGGACCACTAAATCTGAGAAAGAATAAACTCATACGTTGGCTCAAAGTTGAAGCATCCATCATCATGCCTAAGCAAACGACGGCAACAAATTGAAATATTAAATCATTATAATGCCCAACGCAAAGTGGTTTTGCATCCTGGGGAAAAGAAATTAAAATAATGCTGCATCGGTGTTATCTATTCTAAACACAAACGCACCTCCAAACCCAGCACCGGTGAAAATATAATATACATAAAAGCAATTGCACCGACCGGCATTACGTTGAACAGAAAGTATAGAAATGTTACCATAGTCAGATATAGAAAGCGATAAGCCTGTAAATGGAGTTCTTTAAAAAACCAAATTTTTTTTTTACAACACTACTTACATTGGTTTCTCTGCCCAGTAAAATCGGTGCACATACAAGTGGTATGATTATAATCAGCACTCCTTTGTAGTGGTGTATGCAAAAGCGTGTTCGCTTCTCTTCGTCAATGGTAACCTGATCCACATAGCCTATCTCTTTCCTTTTTTTATTAGAAAAAAAAAAATTAAAAATAAAATTCCGTAATTTGATATGTTTATGCAGAAGATTGTATTTTAAACAACTTACGTAGACATTTTTTTCCCCTAGCTTTTATAAACCTTTTTGTATTAAAAAAATAAATATTATTTTTAATTTTTTTTAATATTTGTCGTTCAAATGTAAAATGTGATATGAGCAAAAAAAAAAAAAAAATGTGATATAATTATAATATGACACTGATAGTTTTTTCAATGAATGCTTTTGTTTTAATTGAAAAGTTTTAATTAAATGATTTTGTTTATCTTTCTAATTTTTTTTATGACGCGAATTAAATTTTGACAAATAATTGACGTAACGGGCGATGGGCGTGTTCCCCATAGAATCGAGCATGTCCGTCTGTCTGACCCGCTAATCAGATCATTTATAATATTCTATATGGCTTTTGTGGTCAATAAAATAACAATTTTGCCGAGAAAAGTTTGAGTATCGAATTTGAAACGACATTTGCCTTCTCGCACATACCATGTCAGAGGTCAACTTCTGGGCTGGGCTAACAATTAACATGCAGAAAACACAACTACGAGTAGAGTTGTAATCGATAGGCGACGGTTCAGAACAACACATACCTAGGCAGCATCGTTCAGAGGAAGCCGGATGGATGTCTGCAGCCTGATCAGCAAAACCAGGGTTGTTTTCGGTATAATGTCTTCCATCTGGCGAGAGAAGGATTTGAGTACAACTCTAATTCACTCCGAATTCATTGGAGGGCTATAATTTTCAATGAGGAGATGTACCATCGAGCAGGTGTACCGCAGGGCTAACATCAAGCCGCTCAGGAGAAGGATCATGCATCAGAAGTGGAAATGGATTGGGTATATACATCGAAAGCCCGTGGGCACCATCACACAATGAAATCCTCTTGATGGTAGAGGTCGAAGAAGAGGAAGTCCCCGAGGAACATTGGAGGTGAACAGTGTCAAGGGAGCGAAGAGAAGAACTTCACATACCAGAGTAAAGTCAACATGCAGCCCTTGCAGAGAACAGGAGAGAGCAGCTTTTAACGCCTTATGACCCATTAATGTTTCAGCAACCGAAGAGAGAGAGAGAGAGAGAAAGATTGAGATAGAGATAGAGATAGAGATAGAGATAGAGATAGAGATAGAGATAGAGATAGAGATAGAGATAGAGATAGAGATAGAGATAGAGATAGAGATAGAGATAGAGATAGAGATAGAGATAGAGATAGAGATAGAGATAGAGATAGAGATAGAGATAGAGATAGAGATAGAGATAGAG
Source organism: Leucophenga varia (assembly GCA_018903435.1). Lineage (NCBI taxonomy): Eukaryota > Metazoa > Arthropoda > Insecta > Diptera > Drosophilidae > Leucophenga > Leucophenga varia. The sequence continues at coordinate 340,050 of JAEIFJ010000117.1, read as the reverse complement.
ATAGAGATAGAGATAGAGATAGAGATAGAGATAGAGATAGAGATAGAGATAGAGATAGAGATAGAGATAGAGATAGAGATAGAGATAGAGATAGAGATAGAGATAGAGATAGAGATAGAGATAGAGAGATAGAGATAGAGATAGAGATAGAGATAGAGATAGAGATAGAGATAGAGATAGAGATAGATGAGATAGAGATAGAGATAGAGATAGAGATAGAGATAGAGATAGAGATAGAGATAGAGATAGAGATAGAGATAGAGATAGAGATAGAGATAGAGATAGAGATAGAGATAGAGATAGAGATAGAGATAGAGATAGAGATAGAGATAGAGATAGAGATAGAGATAGAGATAGAGATAGAGATAGAGATAGAGATAGAGATAGAGATAGAGATAGAGATAGAGATAGAGATAGAGATAGAGAAGGAGATAGAGATAGAGAGAGATAGAGACTTCTAGGTCAGCTTTACCAAATCCGTGTAATTTTTGTCATACTTCCGCCATTTTAGCGCCACCATCTACGATTTCAAATGAGTGTCGCTTCGCTTTTAAAATATGACTTTAATTTATTTGTGATATTTTTGTTTACTTAAATTTATATATAAGAATTCTGAAACAATTTTGAATGGACTTTGTCTACAGACATGTATCTGAATTGAAACACATTAGTCAGGTTAAATAGTTTTTCAATCTGAAATGAAACCTCTTTTTCTCTTTTCTGTTGTCGTGCAAGCGCATTGAATGGCAGACATTAATATTTTTATTTTTAATCTGACACGACATCGATATTGATATGCTTCCCGTTTGTCGATAGTTTTGACTGCAAAAACTTTTAATGCATAGAAAAATATCTAAGTAACTCTTTTAGTGAAATGCAACGTATTTCATTTCATCTTTCCTTTTTTTTATATAACGTGCAACATGTCGTATGCGCGATAAGCGTCACTCATAATTATGGCATATCATGACAATTTTTAATGACATGTCAAAGAGTCATAATCATTAAAATTTAAATAACGTTCGACATATGCAGTCAACAAATATTTTACATAGATTTGTAAAATTTTAAACTAAATATAAAAAAAATTGCTGATAAATGCTAAAAAACTTTATTTAAAAATGCAAATTTTTTACTGAAAATTTAAAAAAAAAAAAAACAAACTTAAAACTAAAAATAATTTTATTCAAGCTTAATCGTTGCATTTGAGCGAAAAATTTAAAAATATTGAAAAGCAACAAAAAAAATGTACGCGAATTGAATTGAATAAAATAAAATATAAAAACCAGAAATAAACAAATAAAAAACGAATAAATTGAAAAAGATAAAATTTTTGCTTATTCTGCGGAAGGAATTTTAAATATTTTATTAGTATTCGTAGCAGACTGCTGTCATTGGCTTTGAAACGAATCGAAAAAAAAACAAACCAAACCAAAACCAAACGAAACCAAACAAAACCGAAAATAAACGTAAACACACTTCTAAACACTTGTGCATGTGTAGAGAGAAGTGTGTATGTGAGTGTGCGTTTGTGCTACTTTGGTGTACGCTAAGTCCTTGTGTTGCGAGAATATTTTTAAAGATATTTTATGAGCCGCAGCAATAAGCACAAAAAAATATATTATACAATATATGTATTACACACATACATGCGTACATATATATGTAGTTACATACATACATACAAATACATAAAACTTCATACAAGAAGTACCCAGTAGAAAAATGAAGCTGACTAAACAGAATGTCCTTGCTCTTTTGGGTGAGATATAGCAGCTTATTTAGCTGATGGCTTAGCCGCCATCTTCGCTGCTATCTTATGGATAGTTATTAAATTCTTAACGTAAAATATAAAATAGAAAAAAAGTTTCTATGTCCGTTATGGACGTTGAAACCATCCAACCGATGAGTCCCAAACTGGTTTCATTTGAAAGGCTAGAATCCAAGTAAATTAAAATTCTACTAGAACAATGCATAAGGCATATTCGGTTCATTTGAGAAGTCTATTTTATAATTTTCACATACAAAAATTTTTGAAACGAGTTCAAAATAGTTTTTAGTGTGCCCCAATTGCTTACTATTATACTGTATGATGAATATCTATTTTATCGGAAAATCAAAAATTATATTTCATTTCCAAAAGGTTTCTATGCATTGTATAGGGTGTTCCAGAAATAACGCAAGTCCCAGAACAAAAGCTATTTGTGAGCTGGCAACGATAACGATACAGTTAAGGCTTAGTAAAAATAGAGCTTTGCTCGATAATACACGATATAATTTTTTTTTTTTGGGTTGCCAGCACTTTACTGGAAATCATGCATTAATTCTGGGGCTTGATTTAGTTCTGGGATACCCCACATACATATGCCAAAAACTGCTATCGGTTACAAATTAAAAGATTATCGGTCTAACCAAATCGAATATTGTTGTGCACAAAATTTTCTGCTGATAAAATTTTGGCAATTGTAGAAAATAATTAATTTAAGTTTGAATTCCGCATCATTCTTTTTCAAAAAGTTCAGAGATTAAATCTTTAATCGACAGTATTTTTTTTTTTTTTGTGAATTCTTATGCGTTTTAAAAATGCGATTACGAGAGCATGGCCTGTTTTTGTAAGTAAAGAATTGAAAAAGTCGTCTATGAGTTTCTCAGCCGAAAAACCGTGGCTAAGTCTATTTTTTCGACTACACAAAATTCACAGTGAGTCATATAAAGTGACTATAAGCTGATTAAATCTATCAATAATTTTCTATATTGTACAAAAAGTTTCGTAAATTTAAAAAAAAGTTAACTTTGGTGGAACCGAAGCTTAAATATCCGTCACACCTATTTTTAAATTGTGGGTAAAATAGAACTTCGAGATGGGATGGGTCATCATACAACTCACGTTAAGACGCAATATTGGTATTAAATTTTAAGCTAAAAATACAGATATTCAAAAAAAAAAAAAATTCGAAATTATACGGTAGGTTTATGTGGGGCCTATACAAAAAAATGGGCGTGGCACATTCGATTTGATATTGAATGATATTAAAAGTGTTTTTACAACACTTGGAGTCAATACATTACTAAAAAAGAACCATTTTCATAAAAAAATTCGTAAATGGACGGTAAGTTTGTATGGGGGATATACCTTAAAATGGGCGTGGCATTTTCATATATAAACTTGACCTGGTCGTTGCCGAGAAAAGCTTAAGTTTCAAATTTCAGCTAAATATCTCTAGTAGACTCCGAGTAAATCGCGTTGAAATAAACAGACGGACAGACAGACAGACAGACGGACAGACAGGCGGACAGACAGACGGTCAGACAGACGGACAGACGGACATGGCTATATCGATTCGTCTTGTTGAGCTGGTAAAAAATATATTTACTTTATGGGGTCTCCAATACTTTTAGTGCGTTACAAACTTTCCGACAAACTGATAATACCCTTCACACTATGTGTGGCTGGTATACAAGCAGCAACACTTTTTGTAATGTTTATTTCGTAAATTTACAGAAAATAATTGTTCGATTTTCAAAATTTTTTTCATTAACGAAAAAATTTTACAGTTTACGAATCTGTTTTGTATAATGTACAAATCTTTTTTGAAACATGAAACAAATATGACTAAATTACGAAAGTGATTTCGTTACATATACGAAAAAATCTGTCGTAAAATATTTTCTTCAGAAAAATTAGAATTATAAGAGAAAGTATTATACAATATTTATGTAATATGTGTACAAAAATTAAATATACAAAATAAATTTCATAAATTTTTTATTAAATTTAATTCATTATTTTGATTCGGTAAAAGTTCAAGCTTGTTAAAACCAAAAATGGGAACCAAATATGCTAATATGAATTAAATTGTGTATCTTTTTTGAAGTTTTTTGTTAAAAATGTGTTTATATAATTTTTGTAAATAATTCCAGTATGGGTGAGTATAGGGGTTATCTCGTTAGCAAGCACATACGATATTAAGTTTCATTCCCATTTTTTTTTCTAATGTTTCTAGTGGGTTAGCAAATGTGCAAATGTGCACATGTACACTCAAACTCTCTTTATGTCAGCATTTGGGACTCATATGGTGTAAGTCTTTAGTGTCTAAGTCTACACATATATGTATTATATTTATTTATATATGTATGGAGTATTTTCTACATATTTATTTTTGAATTTTATGCGTTTTTTAATGTTTAAAAAATTTATACAAGTACACACATAAAGAAAACCAAATTCCTTCGATTTATTTACTTAAACTTATTACAACTGTACGAGTATGTCTGCAGTACTAAATTGAAAACGATACCTTAAAACAGCAAATAAAAAATAAATTTACAAAAATGAAAAACAAAATTATTTTGTAAATTTATTTCTCAAAACGCAAGAAAATTATGTATGTGTGTGTGTGTGTAGTAAAAATAAACAAAAATTGAGAATATTAGAACTTTATTTAAAATTTATATTAAACATGATTTTAAGAAGAAATTTTACAAAAAAAACTTCGTTTTTAGATTAACAATTAAGAAATTCAGAATTAATAAAAACATTTCGGTTATAGCTTATCTGTTTATATTTAGAGTCAAACCTAAGACTCATAATTAAAGTAAATAAATGTTAGTACTTTTCAATTAAATAAAATAACAAATCCAACAATATAAATAATTTATACATAATTATTTCAAATTCATTTGTATAAAACAACATTATTGTATTGCAATGTTTGTAATTTTAGATACTTTGAAATATAATAATTTCCTATTTATTTCTATTTAAGGTGAAAAAAAAATAACATTATTTAACTGAACTATTAAAGTAAGTGGGCAACAACAAAAATAGTAAGAGCAAATGTTGCAGCTGCATGAAACTTTATCTGCTGCAACGAAGTATTTTTTTCTTTCTATTTAGATACATATTATATATACTGTAGATACTTTGTCTGTGAGTTATAAAAGTATTCTATGTCATTTTACTTTTGTTTTTCATTTGCCCGTACTTTCATTTCATTTCATTTTTTTTTATTATTTTTTTTTTTCGTTTAGCCCTCATTGAACTTGGCACAATAAAAAACTCAAATAAAATTCGCACATCGTGCATCAGCTGCATGAAGAACTTTTACCCTTGCCACACTTTGTAACTTTTACTTTTGGTATAGTTTGTTTTTTCCATTTTTTTTTTCTAATATTACTAAAATAGTACTTTTTTGCTACTTAAATATTATTAGTTTTTACTTATTTTTATTATTATTTTTTTACATAATTTTTTTTTTTGTGCAATCAGTTTCCACTTTGTGGCCATTAAATTTGGCTTAGAAAGCGTTGCATTTAAATGGCTTAAAGTTTACTTTTCGGTTTTATGTCAATTAGTTTTAATTTTTTTTTTCCAATCCTTAATTTCTTTAAAAAATAGTTTGCAGCAATAATGAACCATTTTTTTTTTACAGTTATTGCTTAACCAAAATACAGCTGGAAAAAATTTAAAAAATTGTATATATCCAAATATTGGGTTCTTCAATAAGTAATGTCGTATTTTTTCAATAGATGGCGTCTCTTTAACATATCTTAAATTGTACTAATCGCATCGGGTCATCCTGTACGGCGATTTAAAGAGGACACCCTGCGCTACAAGTGTTTCTTGACTGTGCACTATGGGCCAGGCAGTAGGCAAAAGTGGCCAAAATTAGAAGGAATTATTTGTTTCCATCAAAACTGCGTATATTTATGTTTTTTCGGTCGCTGATTACGAATCTGGCATTAGATTTTTAAAATTCAAAATGGCGGATCCAAAATGGCGGACAAATTTTCACAAAATTTATTGGATTTGCTTGAAACTTATTTCTAGAAGATATTTTAGGTCGCTGATTACGAATCTGACATTAGATTTATAAAATTCAAAATGGCGGATCCAAAATGGCGGAGATTTTGAAATAACGGTATTTTGTTTTGTTTGAAATATTTGTTTTTAGAAAAACTTGAATAACTTCGTCAATTTATGTCGGATTTGTCCCATTAAACTTTCGTTTTACTCATAATTAAACGTAATTTTCAAAACTTATAACTGTATATGTAGTTTTCAAACAAAATAGTGCAAGCAATCATCGTCAAAGTCGAAAATTGTGGAAAAAAATCAAAAAATTGAGTTTGCCTTTAAAATACACAAAGATAGGATAGGAAATGTTATAATGTATAGTATACCATTGGAAAGATGATTTTTTTCTCTATTCATAGACGTATTGAAATGCGATGTAAGATGTATAGTTTAATCCATATAGTTGTTTAATACTATGAACCTCGAAAAATCAGTTTTTTTTACCGTTATTTCAAAATCTCGATGTGCAAGAAAAAAATTCTAGTATGCCAAAAATTCTATTTTACTGTACCTACAACCTACACTTAGTCCCATCCAATAAATTTTTTAAATTTTTTTTTTTTCGCACCGTGTAATAGACAAAGATTTATTTGGCATTAATTGTATTAAATTACGTAATAAATAAATTATTGAAAATGTGCAAAAATGTGCAAGTTTACCTTAAAGTACATTTAATAGAGAAGATATTCCATGTTTTGTTATTGTTTTATGAGGTGGTACATAGGAGTACAAACGAACGACAGCGAGTATATATCACAGAATTTGACGTTTGACTCAATAAAATATGAATTTTTTTTTAAAAACAACACTAATTTCAATCCTTTCTTTACTATTTACTATTGCTCTACACCTTGTTGAATTGAAACAAAAGATAGAAATAAAATATGTGTTATTTTATTAAAGAATATTAGAATTTTAGCTTACACCGATCTGACAAATTTGAAACACAATTTTTGTAATCAACATTAAATTGTAGCCTTAATAGTCAAGTAAATGCTATAATATTTTACTGAAAGCTACCTTAAATAATATATATTTGAACTATTAACATGAAAATTTAAAATTCTAAACTCGAATTTTGGCCAATTTTGCCTACTGTCTGGCCCATAGTGCTGTGTTGTGATCATTTGTTTCAATCTCAAGATATAGTATAACGCGCCAAAGATGGAGTCCACCAAGCAAGAAATTCGCCATATTTTACGTTTTTACTAACTGAGAGGTAAAAAATCCAACGAAGGCGGAATTTGTGTGAAGTTTATGGGTCCGATGCTGTAACGATTCGCACAGCACAGCGTTGGTTCAATCGATTTCGTTCTGGTGTAGTGAATGTCAAAGATGTACCCCGTACTGGTAGGCCAAATCCTCGTAGGAAACCGATAATATAGTCGAAATCATCCAAGTGGACCGGCATGTTAGCACTCGTTCGATTGGCCAGGAACTGGATATAAGACATACAACCATTTGGAACCATTTGCAGAAGATGGGATTTCAAAAAAAGCTAGATGTTTGGGTGCCACACGGATTAACGCAAAACAATCTTTTGGATCGCAATGAAATTTTATAAAAGTGTATTCTTTGGACCAACATATAAGATGGAATATATATGGGCTCTAGAAAAGTGGGCGATGGGCGTGGCGTTCCATAGAATCAATACAGAAATTCATTATATTTTTTAGAAATATATGATCTCGAAAAATGAATTTCGTTATATATGTTACTAGGATCGGAATAGTGGCAAAAAATAGGAGGTGGTCCCATATAAGCAATCCAAGCGTTGCACCATCGTTTCAGTTATTCAAGTAGTACCTCCAATAACCTTCGAATTATAGTAATTCTCCTCGATCATTCAAAGTGGTTCAATAGCTCTTCTTATGAAAAAGTTTGACTCCCATCTTAAGTATCTTAACTATCTATTCGAAGAGAAAGACTTTTCCATTCTTTAGAAAAATGTAGCTAATAGACTCATCATTATTTCTCTCAAAGACCATAACTTTTTTATCTATCGTAGTTTATTAGCTTCTCGGGCTTAATTAACAAATTTAGCAAATTAACCTGTTAAATGCTAATATAGACTAACTAGCGGACACAAGGCGTATGCTATTACGTTGTACGTGCGTTCTGGCTGCTCTTTAGGCTCTTTTTCCTAATGGTCTCATTTTGTACTTTTTGCAGCATGACCAAATGTGTTGGGGGTTAGTTTGAAAATACACAAAAAAAGCACTAAAAAATACCACAATATGTTGGAGCTAGTATAAATACATACAAAAATCCAAAAAAAAAAAATTCTAAAGAAAAAGTCAAAAGTTGACTTCTGTGAATGAGTCGAAAGTGCTGAATGCATTCTTGTAGTGGTCTTTTACTATACTTGCATTGTTGCCTTTAAAATACAACTGGTTTGGGACTCATTGGTTGAATGATTTCAAAAGTTCATAGCGGACATAGAAACATTTTTACTATTTTATATAAATAGATATAGATAGATATATAGAAATTGTTTTTCTCTTTTCCATTGTAGTAGTTCAGTCGACTTCCTCGACCGTGAAACCAGCACCGCCAATTCCAGCAACTGGAGCACCAGCACCGGGCATACCTGCTAGTATACCGCCGGGCATGCCACCAGGAGCACTACCAGCAACTTGCTAAAGTTTTGTGATGATTTGGCTTGCAGATTGCCTCTAGCTCGTTTTGACTTTGTTCGAATTCTTCTTTCTCACTCAATTGATTAGCATCGAACCATTTAAATATATCGTAGCACTTATCTAAAATGGTAGTACGATCAGTATCGGAAATCTTGGTCTGAAGATTTTCCTCGATCCAAAGTAGCCTTCATGTTAAAGCAGTATGATTTTAATGAGTTCTTTGCGCCAATGGTTTCGTTTTGTTTTCATCTTCATATAGATATATAAATAGATAAATAGAAGGTTCCAGGAAAATGGTTATAGTACAAAATGTAGAAGAGATAGTCCATTATTCTATTCTCAAGAATTTTAAAAAATAGATCAAACAATATTTTTTCAAGAACGCAGCTTAGTATCTTTTGTAGATTTATAGCTACAAAGTTTCGAAAAAGAGTAAGAGTTACTTACGAGTTCGAATAAATGCATGCATAATGCGAAACGAGTTAATAGAGTACACAGTAAACATTCAGTTGTACTCACTGTAAACTCAAAAAATCCAGAATTTTTTCTTTGTGGCTATATTTTATTTATTAAATTTATTAAGTTAAAATATCTTAAGCTTATATGTATATGTTTCAACTGCATTAGTATGTGGTAGCTGAACGATTAAAACTTCATAACTGTTTTACATATTGTTGAATAAATTTCATATATAGAATTATTATTATTCAACTCACGTACCATGCAAATGTAAACAAAGTCATATACAAATATTTTTATTTGTTAATTGCTTTAGGTTATTTGAAGATTTTAAAATTTTCTAAGTATAAATCTAAGGAATTCGTGTTACAGTGCGTATGCGTAATTTTATATTCTGTTTTAAGTATTTTCTTTATTCAAAAAAAAAATTGTATTTCTTAAGTAAAAAAAAAAAAAATTTACTTTAAAAAAGCTTAAATTTACATAAAGTATAACTCAAAAAATAAATAAAAGGATTTAAAATTTAATAAATAAAAAATCTTAAAACGACAATACAATCATAAAGTTAAGATTCACTTGTAGTGTTCGTTATATTACGCTTCTTTACGTTTCATTACGTTACGTAACTTTGTCAGTTCAGTTCAGTTACAGCTTTTCACTGCTGTTACGTGTTGTTTATTCACTGGGAAGCAACTGCAACTGAAAGTTACACGCAATATCTGAAGGTTTGCTCTGTAGTTTGTTTTAGTTCTTAATTCTATTCTAAACTCTTAACTGCAGTTTTATTTCGTGCGTTTCGTACGATTTACGTGCATCTTTGAAAACTATTTGGCCTTTTGCCTTTGAATTTTTGATTGTTTTTTGTTTTGTTATTAGTTTTTGGCTTTTGAAATTCGAATTGTTTTTAAATTTTTCGTAAGCTGTATTTTTCTAAAAATTGTATTCGTATGTTTAGCAAAAGTATTTATAAATGTATTTCATATATACAAGCGTTGTGTATTGAAATGGAATACTGTGCAAAAAATAGCTGTTGGGGAATGTCATTTAAACTAGCAGCTAAAAATTGTTTAAATTCAATTTTCGTTTTTTTTTTCCACATGAATTAATTTTGCTATATTCACTGAAAAATGCAATTACGTTTATGCAAATAAAACAGTAGTAAAAAATATCGAAATCCATTGCGATGCACATCTTTGGTTTCGATACAATGTTTGTTTTCTTCGTAGAAGCTTTTCAGTCGTTAAATTTGACTTATTTGGTAAAAGAAACATTTTGTTGTTAAATTAGACAATAAAATTTGCGAGTATTCTTGAAGCACCTAAGACATGACTGTACTCATATCAAGCCACAATTGTGATTTTTAATAAAAAAAATAAACTTTTATTAATTCACTAAGGGAAAAACAACATTTTTGTCAAAAAATAAATGATTTGCAAGTGGGACTCAAATTTTTTTTTGTTATTTTGAAAAAAAAAAAAGGTATGAAGTCTTTCTTGGAAATCATCTTTTTTTTATGGAAATCACTTATTTTTTGAGAGAGTATTTGTCCATTTGATTAATTAATTCGCATCTAATGGTTAAAGACCCGATCAACATTAACAAATCGAATTATTTCTAAGATTTTGAACGGATTGTTTTGTTATTTCATAATTTTTACAATAAGTTTGTACAAATGTTAGTAATACGCAAAATGAAGCATGCTGGACACTTTTAGGTACATTTTTGATCAGCATTAAATGAAAAGTCGATGTAGCTATATCTGTTCGCCCGTCCTTCCTGCTGTATGTCGTACGAAACGAATTATCTCGGAGATTTGCATTCGAATTATTTCACCATATTTGAAACTTAGATTCTCGACACATGTCAAAAGTTAATTTTTTCGTAGCCCCCATGTAGAGGGATAGCCCCTATACAAACCTACCACAAATCTGCAAGTTGTTTCTTGATCTAAAAGTTTAAAATTTATGAAGAACTGTTTTTTTTTTTTATAATAGAAAAGCCAAATTTAATGTGGCCTAATTTCATGCAAAGCACAAAAAAATTTCAGAAGGAACTACTATATTATATGGTACCCATACAAAGATATCCCAAGATTTTAAAATTTTTTGAATCTAGATTTATTTATATTTTCAGTAAAGGATCTACGATGAGAGAGAGTTATTTACTTTGACATCCTGGATCCCATACAATGTATACATATACTTGATTAGCTCGACGAAATGAATCGATTTAGCCATGTACGTCTGTCCGTCTGTCTGTTTTTTTTACCCATTTTTTTTCGGTGAAGATATTAAGGTATTGAGCTGAAATTTGAAACTTAAGGTTTTCTCGGGAACGACTACTTTGTATGTTAAAACCAAGGTGCAATGCCATTTCCGGGTATAGTCCCCCAGAAAACTTAAACCTTTTTTTTTTTTTTTTTTGAAAATAGTTATTATTATTGAATTTTTTACTACGAATTGATTCAAAACACTTCCTATGTCATCCAATATCAATGCCAAGTTGCCACGCTCATTACTAGGTATAGTCCCCATACAAACATACCGCCCATTTTTTGTGTTTTTGTAAGAAAATAGTTCTTATTTATGAAGATATTACCTCCAATCTGGGTAAAATCACTTCTACTGTCATCCTATGAATGTACTACCGATATGGTAAGGATCGGGTCGCTATAACATACAGACCCTATACAAACATTCCTTAAATTTTTTTTTTTTTCAAATTTTGTTGTATGTAAATATGTAAAACTTTACGTAGATGCTTTTAATTTGAGCCCCAATTTGAGATGTCCCCATCCAACCCCTTTTCGGAAAGTAATCTACGTCACTGATGATCATACAAGAACTAATTAAAATTTCATGGGATGGGTATTTGAGCTTTGGTTCCACCAAAAGCTAACGATTTTTCTTGTTTGTTTTATATTTGACCACATTATTATGTCCACACTTCTGTTGTATCCTAAGCTGCTGATGATCATAAATAAACTATTGAAAGATTTGTGTGACTGGGTATTTGAGCTTCGATTTCCCTGAAGCTAAAGTCTTTCCCTGACAACACTCGTTCGCACTACATGGTTATCAAAAAAACTTTTCAACAATAACACAAACCCAAAACTTATTGTTTAGATTTATAAAAAATTGTTTTGAAGTTTCGAAATTTTTTTTATTTTTAAATTTAATATTTATTTTTTAAATTGTTGGAAGAAATTGTTAGAATAATTTGAACAAATGTTGTATGTTTCTAAGAAGCAATTATACTAAGTTAAGCATTCCACCATTTTCTCTTTCTAATTTGCTAACAAATTTTGTTGAGTATGCATTGTATGGTGAATTTATATAACTTCACTTTATAGATGTAAATTATTCTGCTTCTTGATTGTTCTTCGGAGCCAAAAAGCAGCCTGATATTGGCATTGAACTAATCAAAATATTTAATAATCTAAGATAAGATAGCATTTTGCGAATATTGATGTTCCATGGATCTTTTCCTTCAAAATTGTTTTTTTTTTTTTTTTTTTTAAAGACGGAATCAGCGTATTTGTTTTTTTTTTTTTTTTTTTGGACAAAATATTCAAACGCATTTTGCATACAATTTTCATACCAATTAAAATTGTTCTCCAGTTGCATGTTCCATGTTGCAATTAGGAAAATAACTTTCAAGGAATTACAAAGTATCTACATCTAAGAGAGAGTGAGCTAAACATGTTAGCGTTTTATGCGTAAAAGTTGACAAAGTGAAAAATTTTGTGAATTCAAGCAAAATTTCGCGTAGATTTTGATTATGTAAACCAGAATGAGTGCGTGCTTAAAGTGAACTGCTGCATGATTTCAATTAACGAGAATTTCTTGTTTATTCTGTTTGCATCAATTTTTATATTTTTTAAAAATTGCGCAGTTTGCAACTAGTAGTGTGAATGTGTGTAATGATTGAGATTGAGCCAGACAATATTCAGAGAGAGGGAACATAAAAAAAAAAAAAGATAAAATGAAATAGAATGAACAGCAATAAAGTGCTACGAGTGCTTTTGTATATTTTCCTTTGATGAAACTTAAATGCCGATAACCACAAACTATCGACACGTATATAATGGACACTGGGCAAAGTACGGTTGAAGTTTTTCTCTATAAATTTTTTTTTTCTTCATAGTTGAACACTTTAGAAAACGCCGCAAGTGCAATACCTGTCAATATGAAGTATCTTTACATGTGTCTGGTAATAAAAAAGTGATCGCCAACGGCACTAAAACATAAAATGTTTGTATGCAGCCTGATTGACAGCGGCAAAAAAAAAAAGGAGAGACTATTATAAAAGCGTTACATGCGAGCAAACAAATAAACAGAACAAAAAAAAAAAAAAATGAAAAGGGATGCTATAACCGGAAACGGAAGTTGATTGACTTTTGTTTAAAAAATTTTGTGCACACGGAAGTCTGATAAACAGTACAAAACTTGTTGTTATTGTTGTTCTTTTGTTGTTGTTGTTGCTTTTGTTATTGTTGTGTTTCGGTCGTGACTTTATGATGTATTGTGGCACATTGTTTGGTTTATTCGATTGCCTTCAAGCTTCTGAACAAATTCCGCTTCGTCGCTTTTGTTTGTTTAGACTAAAAAATTTATGCAATGTGATGCGAAAAAGGAGAGAATAATGTTGAAGACTACATACATAAATCCATTTTAAAGTCAAAATCAATGACAGCTAAGCACAAAAGCAACAAATAACATTTTCAAAAAAAAAGAAATGGAAGATGACGAGCAGAAAAAAAAAAAAAAAAGAAAAGAAAAGCTAAATAAAACAATTTAACGCGTTTCAATGAACTTGATTTGGTTACTTTGCGTATGCGTAATATTTCGTTAAAGTAGCGTAGATGTGTGACTAGCTTAAAGTTTTATGGAAAGTCTTTAATAATAATTTATTTTGCATTTATTTGTTGTGTATCTCCGCACCGAGTTCAAATGGATGCGCTAGATTTGCTTCTGGAGAAAGCAAATGTCGTATTGATTTTGTCAACAATCTTCCAGCGACAGTAATTTGACAGTTCAAATCTTAAACTTTATCGAATGATGAGGGAGGCAAACAAGATCACTCTGATAAATTTTGTAATGTGTTTTCCTTTGAGCTAATTTTTCCAAAAGTATAGTTTTCTGCGCTTTTTTATGTGAAATCGGTTGTCACTACTTCGTAGATTTCACTTTATTCATTGCTGCCATTCACCCATAAGTGCAATGCAAAATGAGTGCATATAGTACACAGCAATCATTCATGTGTACTCATTGTGTTGGGGAGAACGGGTATCTTCTGAACACAGATCTTTGCTTTAATGTTTGCAGAAGGAAGCATGGTGGACCCTACTAAGTGTCTATTTATATTCTTGATCACCATTAAAAGAAGATTCTATCTATCTTTGAATTTCTGATAGACCAACCATTTTTATAACTTAGACTCTTCCAAGTCGTAAAGTGGTCAATGACAAAACGGGTTTTCACTATCCTTATTTTAAGAAGTACACTCCCATACAAATTTTTTCTTAATCTATAAGTTTCTTAGTCTAGAATTTTAATCTATCAATTTATATATATATGCTTAGGAACCCAGATTTCTGGACCGATCTTAATATTTTCACAGAGTGTAACTGGGACCCTGGAAGGAATTTTCTTTGACCACAACTACGGCTGTGTGATTTTTGGAAATATTCGATTGTTAATGATATTAAAAAAAATTGATTGTTGTTGATTAATCATGTTAAATGAAAAAAAATTTGTAATTAATCAACAAACAATAATCAACTGCTTGATTATTGATTGTAGATTAATCGATTATTTATTCTTGAACTAATTGATCACTTGATTCTACAAAATAATTGATTGCTGTTTGATTAATCGATTAATCACACAGTCCTAACCACAACCACCCACAAAAATCGAACATAACTGACAGATTTATCTCAAATTTAATACACACGAAATATGTTTAAAAAAATATTTTTGACAGGTTTATGTGTTTTTGAAATACTGAACCTAAGGCCTTGTGGGGAACCTGAAATAATTTCTTTTATCTATTTTTTTTTAAGTTTTTAATCAATATTATTTGCTTTATTTTATGTTAGTTTTACTATATGGGTATGTAATAAGACGCATTTTTGAAAATTTTAACCTGGAGCATAATGGAGCTTTGAAACCGGAAAAGCCATATCTTTGAAATAAGTATACTTGAAGACTTGAGACTGTTCGCATTTGTAAGGTAATTAAGAAATATTCCTTATGTGTTCAAATGGTTTTTAAAGCTTGGTCCTGCGGCCCAAATCAGTAATTTTTTTTAATTGTAGATCTATTTTGCTATGTAGATGATCTCTGAGGCGAGATTTGGATTCCTGGTCTTCCACCTATTTGCCTCCTGCCGTTTTTCCTGCATTCTTCCTACATATTACTTGTTATTTTCACTGTGTACAAACCTTTTTTTGTTAAAATACGCAAATGCAAAGTGTAAATTGCTGCTTATAAAAACAGCAGCTAAGAAAAATCACTTCTAAAAAGTGAAAGCAAAAAATGCAGTGCATTTTAGTCAAACATTTTTTTTTGTTTTTATACCCTGTACCCAAAGGGTAAAGGGTATATTAAGTTTGTGCGAATGTATGTAACAGGCAGAAGGAGGCAAGATAGACCCTATAAAGTATATATATTCTTGATCAGCATTGGAAGGGGAGTCGAACTAGCTATGTCTGTCTGTCTGTCCGTCCGTCTGTCATGCTGTCTGCCGTATGAAAACGATTATTTCGGAGACTATAAGAGGTAGAGTTTTCAAAATTGAAACTTAGACTCTCCTAGGCCGTCAAGTGTGCACTTACAAACGGGTTTTTCTCTATACCCATTTTAAAGAGTATCCCGATACAAATTTACCCCAAAATTTTGGGTTTTTACATAAAAACGTCATTGTTTTTTATTCTACAAAATTAAAATTTAGTATAAATTATGTCTATGATAGTCCCAATGAAATAGACCAATATGGGTAGGCCCAACAAAATTTTAGGTGTAAACCCAATCAAAGATATACCCGATTTTTTAAGTTTTTCTATGAAAGTCCAATTCAATGAGGTTTGGTAGTAAAATAGAACCTAACTTAAGGTACATATAGATTGGGTACAGGGTATCTTGCAGTCGAGCATACTCGACTTCAGCGTTCTTTCTTGTTTTTGTTTTGCATACGAGTAAAAAAAACTTTCAATGCTTCCTGTGTTGCTAGTAATTACTATTTAATGTTTCGGAAGGCTTCATCTTAAGTGGCACATGTTGCTTCAACTAAGCACTTCTTCTATATACATATGTGTGCATTTCTTCATTTTTTCCAATTTCCTTGCAACATGCAACGTCAGTGTCAAGAACGAATACCAAGTGTAAATTGGTGCTCAAATTCATTCATTCAGCTCAACTTTAAAAGGTAGTGTTCAGTCTAATCTTCTGTAAATATAACTACATCACTTGTATAGCTTGTTAAGTTGTACATAATGGCACAAGGATTTACACTCTAAAAAATGGATAATTTATCATTTAGAGAGAGAAGAAGATGTAATACATCAGAGTGAAAAGTATTATAAGTAAGACAATATCTGCTGACTTTTCAACCTTTACTACTTCATTTTCTTACAGTGTACTTATGTCTGTCGTTTTTTTGAATGATGATGCCCTCTTAAAACTTAAGTGCCTGAGCAGTACCTTAGTTTTCCTATACATATAAACACACTAGTATGCTCATTGTAAATACATAAGTACCTAAGCAAAACGACAGACGGACAGACAAACGTATGTGCACTTAAGAATACATTTTCCTTTTTTTTATTTTGATTTTGATTCTCAAGATTCGTTCTTTAAGCAGCTTTTATAAAGATTTTCTACCCTTTTTTGTTTTAAGATGTAACTCAAGTTTTTTTTTTTTGTTTGTTCTTAAAGTATAAGTTTTTTCGGTTCTAAAGTAAAACTTCAATTTCAAAAAGATTTTATTAAAACTTAGCTTTGAAATAAGTTGTCGCCTCGAATGAAAGGCTTAAAAAAGCGCTTCTCACAAATAGTAAAATTAAAAAAAAAACTGCATCCATATAAATGCAGGTGCAAAAGTTTTGACACAATCAAAAAAAAAAATATAATAATTTTTATATATTATAAAGTAAAAAAAGTAACACAACTTCCGCGCAATTAATTTTTTCCGGTGAAGGCTAAAATTGTAATGAAAAACCTTGTTGAATGTTGGCTTATAAAAATCATTGAAGCCTAAAAATTTTCTACATGCATTTAATTTGATTGCAATGAAAAGTAAAATATAAATGAAAAAAAAATTAAATAAAATAAACTTTGCAAAAAGTGAAAACCTGCAAAAACTTGCATTTCCAATTGACTAACGAGGCTAGGAAAGTCAGTAATAAAAAAAAATGTAACAACTAAAAAAAACTTTAAAAATGCAAAATAATTTGTAATTAAAAAAATACATGAAACCATTTTGAACTTTTTACAAAATTATATTAAAAAAATGTCACTCAATATAAATGACGAAAAAAAAGAGCTATTTCAAATATGAAATCGAGAAAAAAAAAAGTTAAATTTCTGATATATTTTATCGGAAAAATTGGCATTAACATTTACATTTGCATTTGTTAAAGTTTTGATAAATTTAATTTTTTACTCTCAACTTTTAAAAAATAAATACAAAATAGTATTTATTTTTTTTTTAACGTTTTTTTCAGTATTAAAAAATAATATTACTTAACGGCTTATTCAATCATTTTGTTTAAATTTATAAAATATTCAGTATTAGATTTGTGTGTAGAGTTCGTGTTCGAGTTCGCAGGGAGATATTATATAACAATTAAATAAAACTGAAATTTAAAAAAAAAATTTTTCAACGCAATATTTTCCAAAGCGCCACAAAATAAATTCAAAAATTCAACGCATTAACTTTGGCAGAACCAAAGACAACAGAAATTGTAAGATGTGTAACGAACATAAAAACGAATGTAATCGAATATTTTTGTGTTGATGTTTCAAAATTTAATAGTACAAAAAATAACATGAAACTTTGGTAGAACCGAAACCAGCTTCTTTGTAGAAAAAGTCGACAAATTAGAGTAAATTTGTAAAGGGGGCTATCTATACCCATTAGGGTGGTACAAAAAAAATTGTTATGTTCCCAACCCCTACTATTATTCTATATCGAATATAAGAAGACCAATATTTTTTTTTTCTTGAATCTGATAATATTTAATGGTGCCTCCAAGCCCCTGAAGTATGTGTTTTAAATGAGAAATATTACTTTTCGTAGATTTTATGTAGAAATTTGGCAAATAAATTTTTTTTAAACCGGATAACAATGTTTCTCTTCATAAATGGCCATAGAAGCCATGTACGATATAATACATGAGAAACTTCAGGGGCTTCGCGGCACCATTAAATATTATCAGATTAATAAAAAACTACTTGGTTTCTTATTTTCTATAAAAAAAACTAGGCGGTGGAAGCATAAACATTTGGACCACCCTAATAGGTATAGCCATAACCATAAAGAGCTTGACGTAGTATCTGGACCGCGGACGCAAGACAAGCAAGTGGTCGAAGCGAAGTTGAAGATGCATAAAGCCTTCAAATGTCTACACACAGCCGGAATGCAGACATGGCAGGCTTTCTGAGCAGGGGAAATAGGGACTGCAACCTTCTATAGGTCTTTTGTACCCAGACCCAATTGATGAGACTGAGAATGTTCTTCGTCGAGGAATGTCTGATATGTTCAGGGGTTATAATGCAGTGATCAAACTGGATGAATCTAAGTCCAGCCAAGGCTGGGCAATCACACAAGATATATGAACAGAGTCTAGATTCCGTTTCGGAGGACAGACCCATTTTGTTCAGGTGGAATCTCAGAACGTTGTGACCTGTAAGATACCATGGGAGTAGTCTTAGTTCAGCACGTCTGAGATGAATATTGGTATTAGGAAAAATTGGCGGAATAAGTTGTTTAGCCTGCCGAAGGCCAGGATAGTGTAGCCAGTGTTGAGAAACAGGGTCTCTGAAGTGTTTCCAAATGGAGAGAGTTGCTGAGGTCCAACTGAGCCCAAAGAATGGTTTAGTGCCGATCATAGGGGTTAACGAGCCTATCCTGGCTAGTTCGTCTGCAACTTCAATGCTTCTTTGACCAGGGACCCAACATAGGGTGACTTTGCGTCCTACGGATAAACGCTGAAGAGTGGCATACCACTGTAGAGCTATTTCAGAAGAAAAATTTCACGAGGTTTGCGCTCTGACAGCCACCTGAATGTTCGAAAAGATAGTGATAGTAGCCCCCCTTTAACTATTGTCTAACAGGTGGAGGATACAGACTTCAACGACGTGGATCTCTGATTGAAAATACGTGGGCCAGACACCCATGGCAATCGAGATCCTAGTGTTGGGTTCGAAGACACGTGCACCGGTGCCAATTTCTGTGAGAGTTCCGTCAGTATACCAGTGGCCTCCCGTATGGAGTCACAAGTTCCCAGTCTTGGCGACTGGGGACTAGGACAGAAAGTAATATAAATAGAATATATATTTATATAAACTCTATAAAAATAATAACGCTCGTCTCTAGAATAGATTTAGAAAATGTGTTCCGTACTTTCTAAAAAGATTTAGGAAAAAATTATTTTACCACATAAAACTAATTTAATCAAATGCAAAATTATTTTAATTAATAAATATTTAAAAATATTCCCCTAACCTCTCAACGCCAACTACACCACTTTTTGTATAATAAAAAACTTTAATTTAACGCTGAATTGTACAAAGTAAGTTTTATTCCAGCTTTGCTTTTAGCGCTTTCGAATTCCAATTATCCTTTTGGGCACAATTTATGCTAATTGTTTGCTGTAATTATTGCTGTCATCATCGTAGCCATTGTCGTTGTTGTTGTTGTTGTTTGTGCTGTCAATTGCTGATTGAATCAAGAACGTTCTGACATTTTGCGCGTGTGAACATTACGCTAATTGCCGCAAATTGTGCTGTTGATAATAAAAAGAATAATAATAATACTAATAATAATTTTGTACAATAAAATAAGTTTTTTGTTTTTTTTTTTGACAATAGTTTGTATGCGCAGCATGTGTCTTGGCAATGAAACTAATTACTTTCATAGTACTACATCATCATAATCATTATTTGAGCTGCTTTATCTTTATCTTATCTGTGTGTAAGTAGCAACATAAACCATGATGCGCGCCATTTACTTTCGTTGATTTTCAACTTAAGTTCTTTTGCTAATGACTGAGAAATTTACCAGTTGTGTCCATTGGCCACGCATATAGCGAAAAGTTATTTAAGATTGAAATGAACAAAAGTGAATGAGTTTCTCACTTGTTAGGCTGTCATTTATTAAAAGTTTTAGCACGTACGTAATTATTTTTGTCGTATAAACAAATAAGTAAACGATTGTTTTGGTTTTCATTATATTTTAGCACAAATTGGGGCGGTTTTTAGTAATCAAATATTTTATTTATGATTTTTATTTCCGTTACACATAATGTGGAGGGTATTATTATTTTGTCATTAAGTTTGTAACGCATTAAATGAGACATCTTTTTTGCTTCTTTTGATCCTAAGTGGTTTGTAAGTCAGAATCAAGATGCCACACCCATTTTTGGGGGGGCCCCCCCCAAAAAACCCCCCCCCCTTTTTCAAGTTTTATTATGAAAATTGTTATCATTTATGCATCCCACGTGGCGCGCCGGCCCCGATTCTATATACCCTCTTCACTTCGGATCTAGCTGTGCTTTAACATAGAGCAGCTCCTTGTTGCCTCCTATGCTGATGACGCGATCGCCTCAGCAGCGGACTGCACGGAGGTCTCTGAAATCGTGCAAAGGCAGCTGGGCATGCTGCAACATTGGCTGCTGAGATGGAACATCATCGTGAATAGAAGAGAGAAGTCGCTTCATATGACTTTTGCGACCAGCAGGCTCAACAAGTGTCTAAACTGGCAGGCTCACCTTGAGACCAAAAGGAAGCAGCTCAACCTAAAGTTAGCTAAATTGAACTGGCTACTCGGCAGGAGAGCTTAACTGAACACTCGCAACAAAGTACTGCTCTACAAAGCGCTGCTTAAGCCCATTTGGACCAATGGCATCCAAATCTGGTGGACGGCAGCTGAGTCTTGCATCGAAGTCCTGCAGCGATTCCAGAGCAAGCTGCTGCGCAGGATCATAGGTGCGCTAACCAACGTCACGAACTCAGTCATCCGTGTGGTGTGAGGGCTGTCAAGAATACCACCACAGCAGGCTCAGATTGACGTAAGAGGCGTCTAAAGACACAACACTCAGGATGAGGTTGGTTCGAGGGGGTGTTGGTCCCTCAACCGGAAAACAATTTAAAACCAAATGATCACACGAAGAAGCTAGAAGAAACAAAACTACTCCAGGTGGCAGACACACAAGTGAAAATCCACCCGCAGTGAACTCCGCGACAGGGGCATGGATTCTAGAGGCCCCATCTACCGTTAAATCGGCTACTCACCGCCATTATTTATTATCGTACTTTAGGTATTTTTTTTTTTTTTTTGATTACAGCTAAAAATACATACTAAAAAATACCAGTTTATTTTTTTTGTATTGCAGCGAGTCCAAAATATATTTGGGGCTTTTTTAATAACTTCAAGAATGTACCGAGTGTGCCTTGTTTTGTGCCTTGTTTTTGTTGACTTGATTCATACTTGCATTATTATCATTCAAATAAACCGGTTTGAGACACTTGGTTTGGATGATTTCAAACTTCATAGCGGACATAGAAATATTTTTTTACTATTTTATATAAATAGATTTTATTAAAATTGAATTTATCAGGGTGTCGCCGAAAACACATCCACTAGAGCTCTGAATTTTTCATTTTAAATAGATTTGTAAGGTTTCATTTTCAGCTTGGTCGCTCGCAAATTTGATTTTTTTTTTATAGAAATTAAAATTAAAAAAAAAAAAAATGGCTACTCTATGGAATCGAAGTATCGGTGTAATTGTGTAAATTTTCGAGTATCTACATCAAAACACTTACACTAAAACTCTTAGATTTCGGTGTTACCCCTGTATAGTTACTTTTAACTATTCGCTTTAAACTACATTGCGTATGAGTAATCAATTCATATTACTAATACGCTGCTGTTCTTTTTAATTTTTTTAACTCTTAGAAAATTTTAACTTAAATCATGCTACTCATTGCAGTCAATGAATAAAAGTATCTTTTCAATACATACATAGATCAGTTACATACATAAATTTATATACATACTTATACAAACACAGCGACTCAAATGAAAAGCAACAAGCAAAGAAAAAAACTATTCAGAAATATAAAGAAAATATCTGATGACTTTAGTCGCAACGATGCCATAAATCTTAATTCGCAGCATCATAGATACAGACGTGCAAAGATCGTCGAGTCAGACATCATACAGAGTCGCATAAAAGTATACGACAACGTCATCATTATTATCATCATCATCATCAACAGCGTCATTATCATCATCATGTATGGTTAAATGAAAATGACATTCTATGCAGTCATTCGCCTGAATCTGATGTTACTACTTCGCATCTTTAGTGTCTCTGTGGCTGCTGCTATACATTGCAGATCTTTTTGGCATTTTGTTGCCTTGTGTCACTTTGCGTCATTTATCATGTGAATCTCTTTGCCTGTCATATTTTCTGGTGCGAACATGTGGAAATGCATCGATGATTTTTCACATTTTTTTTACTTTTGCTACTTACGATACGCTACGCTACACATACTGAATTTATTTAAAACGTTGCTAAAGACAGATACTGCGCAGGTATGTGAATGTGGCTGTCCTTGAAACGCACAGTTGTGTGTATGACTTACTAACTGAATGAATGAATGCATGAGTGAATGAAAGAAAATATAGCTGACTGACTGATTGAGTATCTGAAGTATTTTTTATTCAGCAACGTTCCTAAGTAGTTTTCTATGCACTTAATCTGTTTGGTTATGATGCTAACTTTTTCTTGTCATACTTTCTGTTGCGTCATTGAAATACAAAGAATATTTATAATATAGCAATTTCTCATTGAAGCGCGCTTTATGTGAAATGAAAAATAAAATTGATTTCGATAAATTCGATGTCAATCTTTTTTATTTTATTTTTTTTAAATATTTTAAATTTATTTTTTGGCTGTAAATTTCTGCCATTATGCAGCCGTATAAAGCATTTAAAAACAATATCAATATGTGCAATCAACGTAACGTATCTTTAGCGCAGGTGTAAACGTTTTTAATTTCCGGCGGAAATAATATTGTTAAATGACAAAAAATATTGAATTTGTGTCATGCGCATAAAATGAGTTAATTGTTCATTTTTTTTTGCAGTTGAAATGGTTCGGAAAAAGGAAAGAGTTCCGTATAAATGAGAGTTCGATAAAAAAATATAATAAATATATTTTTGTATAATAAAAATAATTTTCAATTAAGTATTTCATTAAAATTCATATTCAAATGAACTATTGAACAGCAAATAATATTAACAAAAATAATAAATAAAATAAAGCAAAAATCTTTATTGCAAGTATTTAATAATTGGATTGAAAAAAATCATAAATGAAATGAATATTTATGTATTTTTTTCCATTTTAAGTTTTTCCACTACTGTTGCGTTTGCATTCGCGTTAAATAATCGATTTACGACTCGGACCGATAATAAAAATTAAGTTATCGCAAGCAATGCCTAATTTAGGCCCACTGTTTTCCGATGAATTTTGTGCGCGAGTCTAGTGACCATCACTAAAAAAAAAAAACACCTCAATACTCCAAAAAGTAATGAAAAACATTTGTATATCAAGAATATATATAAATAGGATGATCCGTTTTGAGGTCCTCAAAGAAAAGCTGCTATATAAATGACATTTGCTTCAGATTGCCATATGATCGCGCGTTCGACGAGTCAGCCATATTCATTTTTAACCATGGAAATTGTTGCCTACCGACAAGCCTCGACGTCTTCAATACACCAAAAACATGAAAACCACCTAGGAAATCGAGCCCGATTTTTGATAAAATTTAATCATGAATATTGAGTCTGATTTTCATTTGTGCACCGCAAGTATTTTTTTCTGTGGGGACACCTAAGCTGAAAATAGTTCAAACCGATTGCCGATCAAATTTACAAGATTTTTTTGTCTTTTTAACAAAGCTATTCACTAAAAACATAAGAGTCCTCAAATCAGAGCACCAATTATTATATTTATAAAATTTTGATCCTGTATATATGTTAAAAGGAGCGGAAAAAAATATGATCCATTTGAAACACAATCTATTTATACATATAAAATAATTGAAATGTTTCTATGTCCGCTATGGATTTTGAGCCTATTCAACCGATAAGTACTAAATCGGTTTCATTTGAAAGACAACAATGCAAGTACAACTATAGACCACTAAAACAATGCATAAGGCATATTCAATCCATTAATGAAGTCGATTTTCGACACATAAAAATTTTAAAAAAACCCAGGTATTTTTTAGTGCTTTTTGTTTGATTTTATGTATGGGGTAAACCAAAAAACAAACAAACATCAGCTGATATTTGTCAACCAAACCACAAAGTGAGCCCAAGTCTGTGTTAACGGTCCGGCGTTTCTAGTAATGTTAAGTCCATAACCCTTATGGTATAAACATGGATTGTTTCTGCATTTCATCTTACATCGATAGAACATTTTTGTACATTGTGGTGCTAAAGTAAATTTAATTTAAAAAGCGACCTGTCACACATAGTGTAAATCTAGGGAAAAAATAAAGAGTTATAATACTTACATACCTTACCCAAGTGACCCGTGGCATCGCTAATATACCCAATGAATTTTATATTGAAACCGCTTCTAACTTTGAGTTACTCTTGACTTAACTTCACTCTGTCAGTTAATCATTCTATGCCATAACTATGTTTTATAGCTGTTGTGTATATGTATGGCCTTTACAGCTTATGGTAAGCCTGTGCATCACGAAGTTATTAACCCAGGTGTTACCCAGTGCCACTCGATACTAATTCCGGATCCCGATCTTCCGGACATCCTCCAGAACCGGATCCTTCCAACGTCTTCCTCGCTGTTTTTATCGTATACCGTTCTCGCTGGAGCTTTATCCATTCAAAGCACGTGTCCAGCTCAGTGCAATCGTTTATACCTGATGCGCCCAACTATATCGGTGTCATTATATAGCTGGTACAGCTCGTGATTCATGCGAATACGGTCATCGTTGTCCACTCTGACAGGACCAAGGATATTACGACGAATTTTTATCTCAAATGTTCCCAACGCCGATCTGTCAGCCTCTGACATGACCCACGTTTCTGCGCGATACATCAGGACTGGGATAATCAGCTGTTGGGTGAGCTGATTAATATTTCTTTCGATGCGGAGGAAGTAAGAATCTCACACTGCACGGTGGTGTCTTTTAAAGTTTCTCCATTGGCAAATAAACAAAAAAAAAAAAATAATAATAAAAACTGTGAAGCACAAATTCTCAAATTAAGTTGAAAAACTTTGTTCGTACATTTGAATGCCAAAAGAGAGTGTCTGATGTGATTGTCACGTGAACAATGCTAATTAAAAGTTTATAAATTTGAGAAACTAATAGAAACTAAGAACACACTATGCAATATCAAAACGTAAATTGTGGCACAACAAGTACACAATGAGTACAACTGAATGTTTGTAGCGTACTGTATTCATTCATTGCACGAATATGCACTCATACTTTTTGTTCATAACTTTCATAATGCACATTCACATTGCATTTTTTTTCTCCAATAGGGTCTGGTCATACATAACTCTTTCTGTGCAACTACCGGACTACCGGAACACACCAGTATTTTCGATAAAAAAAATAATGACCAATTTTTATTTGGTAAACTATAGAAGCTATATTATAACATTCAAGAAAACCAGAAGCAAATTTTTAATGAGCACCGTTTAATGTTTGCATAATTTATTGTTAATGTGTGCAATTGTTTTAATTAATATAAATTTTTAATGTGTTTATTTTTTATAATTTATGTATAAATTCAAGGCTTGATGATGCTGACTTTTAATATTTAATTTTTTTTTCATTTATGTTTATTAAATTTGCATGTCAAGTTTTAATTTTATATTTTTTATATGTTTTTGTGATTGATGAACAACTTATTTTAGCTTAATATACTCCTTAAAAATGGAATTTAAAATTTATGGATTTCCTTTAAAATAATAATGATGTATTTTTTTTGTGGTTTTCCTTTATTTAAAATATTCAAATGACATAATCGGCGCCTATTAAAAGTAAAACCACAAACATAAAATGTAAAACAAACAACAAAAAGCTGTCTAAATTTTTCTATTAATGTTTTTGTATATATTTCCTGGAGATTCTTATTTAAATTAAAAAATGAAATCATTTAAATCAAATAAGCAACAAACAGCAACAAAGGTCTTGACTGTGGAAAAGAATAGAACACAAAAAAAAAAAAAAAAAAAAGGTCACATAATTGAATTCCACTGTTGGGGTTTTCCTATTTTGGGGTTTGTGACATTTTTTGCTATTTTTTTCTTTCTTTCATTATTTGTGGCTCAATGACCTTCTTGTATAAATTTGAATGCCTTTACCACATTTTCGCTTTTTATTATTTTATGTCAAAAGAATGTTTTGGGTCAATATTTTTCGTACGTTCAAACAAGTCAAAGTGGGGATTAAAATTCAAAAGAGAAAAATAATGTGCGGAAGCGGAATTTGTATACGTTTTGTCATTTAATATGCAATTCACACTACACCCCATGAAAAGCCACTCTAAGCTACAGCAACTGACAGCAAATCCCACAGGATGAGTACCATTTTTATATATATTTTTTTACACACACCTTAGCAGCACTAAAGCTGCTTCAAAACATAAAATCGCTGTGAGCAAAAAGCTGCAAAAATGCAAACAACTTTGAGCGCTATTTTCAATTTTCCACTTTTCTTTATTGCGGAAAATCTGCATAAATCGTAGCGTTTATCTTTTAGACAAATGATTTGCACAATATCCGCTAAGAATATTCAGCATTCATGTTGATTTTATACTTTGAGTAACGATTTTTAACTCTTTGGTTTTGCATCACCTTTGATTATGAATGACTGCAAATGCTATTCCATTTCAACGTCAACTTCTTTGGCTGCTTCTACTTTACTAATTAATGAAACGCGCGTGCACCAAATGCGATTAATGAGCTTGTGAAATGAGTTTAGCTTAATGATTAAATTCGTTAAAATCATCATCGCAACACACACCGACCGACCTCAAATTGTTCATTTGAATATTTTCTAACGCGTCTACCGGACGTCGTACGCCCCAAAGCATTATTTTGCCATTCAGAAAAAAAAAAAAAAAAAAAATTTCTGAAAAGTACTCGAATGCAAGCTAGCTGTCATCCTGTTAGCCTGCCGGCATTAAAGTATCCGAGTATCCACACTCATTCACAGCCATTATGAAGCTTAACAAGTTTTTAAATTTGCTTAAATACTTTACCGGGATTTGTGCGCTTTTCAATGTAAAAGTATGCCACTTTTGGTTATGGTGTGGATGTCATGAAGTACACACAGCCCTATCTACTACTATGAAAATGGAAGCATTATGAAAACTGTAATACCTTTGTGAAAAGTTACCTTAATCCGTAATTTAATCGAAATAGAATTTCATGCTGTGTATTTATTTGAAACAGTTATTTTAAATAACTTTGACGTGACGAAGTTTTTTTTTTTTTTTTTTTTTTTGGAAAATTAACATTTATCGCAAAAAATATTATTTTTTTTTTTAATGAAAATTTTGTAGTTTTTTTTATTTTAATTAAAGAACACAGCCAATATATTTTACTAAAATATGTAAAAATGTATCAAACTATTAATGCAATTTCAAACTAAATTTATTCAAATAAAAAATAGAAAAGTTAGCATCATAAGAGCACAGTGAGTACAGCTGAATGTTTGCTGTGTACTTTATTGTACTATGCTGCAACCACACATTTGTCTTTTGAATTTTGGTTTTATTAGATGCACACTTAATTTCACTCACACATTCACTGTGATACACAGTGATACACTGTGATACACTGTGATACACTGTGAAACACTGTGATACACTGTGATACACTGTGATACACTGTGATACACTGTGATACACTGTGATACACTGTGATACACTGTAATACACTGTGATACACTGTGATACACTGTGATTCACTGTGATACACTGTGATACACTGTGATACTCTGTGATACACTGTGCTACTCTGTAATACACTGTGCTACTCTGTAATACACTGTAAATATTGAGATACATTGTCATATCGTCTACAATGCCTGCTAGGTACAATGGGTAAAATACTGGAAAGGCTATTAAGTGACAGATTGACAGCAATATTAGATGAAAAGAATGCACTTTCGAACCATCAATTTGAATTAAGAAATGCACGCTCCTCAGATGACGCAGTTCAGATTGTTGCTACTATAGCTACATCAGCCATAGAAGAAACTCACTGGCGATATGGCACTAAAAATTACTATGCTGTAGTCACCCTTGACGTTAAAAAATGCATTTCATATGGCGAACTGGTCATGAAATCAATCATCGTTAAACAGGATTGGGATTTCTATTCAGACACTACACCAAGGCGCCCGTCTTATCCACAACTAGAATATAGCCAACTGGACTAGAGGCTTCAAAGTGTAAGCCACATCATTCACGGAGTCCGAAATTAAATGGATGGTGGAATACCCCAAACAAAAAAAAAGCAATTGGACCTAAAAGCTACAACTCATAATTTTGGGTTAGTTTTGTACAGGGTGTACCCCTTAAAATGTGGCTAAAGAAAAATCATTTGTAAGTAACCACTTGACGACTTGAGAGAGTCTAAGTTTCGAGTATGGTGTCTCCATCTCTTATAGTCTCCCGAAATAATCATTTTAATACGGCAGATAACAGAACGGACGGACAGATGTCTGTAGTGTTTTACATGGGCGACTGTCGTGTTGACTTAAGCCCATGGGACCCCGAGGTGCCATTTGGGGTTGGTTAACGCCAACCGGCGTCCCAGAGAGCGCAGCTACCCATCTGGTACCAAATTCAAAGCAATGCTGTTATTGGAACATGTTACTTCCCACCTTGATGAAGTGTGAGGACTATCTAAAACCTCGGTGCCTGGAGATATCTACAATCAACCAGGCCTGGTTGAATCGCATCGCCACTAACGAGCTCTACCCGCGAGTTTGGGTATAAACCACAGCCACTACGATACTCCCAAAAGGGCCGTACCCAAAAGAGCCAGAGCCTTCTGGCTGCCCGTAGTACCAGACTCTGTCTCTGACATAGCTACATCGACTCTACTTTCAATGCTGCTCAAGAATAAATAAACTTTATAGGGTATATAAAATATATATCTTGCTATCATTTGCCTGTTCCAAATAAAGTGTGTCTGCCTAGACGGAGAGAGTGTGTAAGTTAGTGAGAGAACGTTAGAGAGGGAACAAAGACAGCGGCGCTCTTTTAGAATTTTTCGACGAATCTTTCGATCGCTCGAACCGATTCGGACATGACTTATGCTTCTTTCCCATATAACAGGACTAGGATTAGCAAATGTCTTAAAGAGCGTAGTTTTCGATTTTCCGGATTGAGTTAAAATTCCAGGCTCATTATGGTTTTCAAGTGAATACCAAGTACTTCGTAGACCCATTGAACGAATCTCATTCTCAGTAATTCAAGAAATTCAGCTGATGGCATAACTATTTGCAAACGCCATTTGTTTTCTTTTTGCTTTTCAGTTTTTATAACCTTTATACAAAGCGTTAAAATAGTACAAACTGTTTGTTCCCCAAACTTTGGACCGCATTAAAACAAATGGGATGATTATAGAAGGTAAAGTAATTTTTATATGCAAATTTTCGGATTTTAATCATTTGAAATATATAAAAGTATTTATTTTATGAAAACTTCTTTAATCATAATGAACACATGTTCAATTAAAACTTTAACAAAATTTCAATTTAAATTGAGCACTTTTTTCGGACAGAACGTATCCTTTGAAAATTAGGTTAACTATTAGCCTCTGTCCGCATAACTTTTTGCCAAACATTTTTCGAACAACTCTCAATAAAAACTAAAAGTAAAACATAAAAATTTATAATTAAACACACCGACACAAAACTGTTGAGGTCAAAGTTCTTTAAGCAACAAAAAAAAAAAAAAAAAAAAAAAAAAAGAAGGGTTGCAAAAGGATATGCTTGACACAGCAACAAAAACAACAAAAACAACAAAACTAACAAAAGCTGTTTTTCTTTTACTTTTCATTTGCTAGAAAATTTTCGCTTTTTTGTACACTTCACTCATTAAATAATTGAGTGAAGCTATTATATATTTTTAAATGAAATTAGATACTTAAAGTATCTTAACAACAGTCAACAAAGTATCTATTACTAAAACTAATAGATACTTTGTTGTCCGTTTTAATCGATGTAATTTAATTTATAGTTTTTTTGTGTAGAGTATCTAATAGTCGTATAGAATTTATTTCAAAGGATAAATTTAAAAAAAAAAAACTTTTCACAAGCAATCAAAATATATTTCATGTACACACTTAATTAGAACTTTCTGCATTTTACTTCCATGTAGATTAGATTAAATCGAGCAGCTCTTTTTCTTATACATTTCAAATTAAAAGCACACAATAAATTAAATTTTATCGTTGAGTCTAGTTATATAGTATATATGTATAAATTTTTTTTGTTTATATTGTGTTTACCTGATTTGTATCTTTGCATCCATTTACACGCATGCGTAACTATTGAGAAACACAGTAAAAACTTTTCAAAGTATGTCGTACCGAGACCAAAAACCACAGAGAATTCTTGTTTATATACAGACAAGTACATACATACACACACTACATACACTTTTGAGTTTTTGCATATGTATTGTACAAGCCAAAAAACAAAGCCATTGGTTTTCTCTTGATTAAGAACACGCTTCGATAGACGTGCGTTCAGTCACCATAAAATTGTATAATGCCAAACAAAGTCGTCACTTTTCTTCACAGCTAACCAAATTTTATTAAAACATACTTCATTTACATTGCTGACTCATTCATTTATTTTGTTTAAAATTTATACGAATTTTACTTGTTTTTTTGTTTCCGGTAAGCAAAAGTTTGACTTTTGTTGGTTTTTTGGATTTTCTGTTTATTTATTTGGAAATATTTTACATTTAAATAGTTTAAAATTGATCAAAATTTTTATAGTGCCTTTTCGCAGCGACCACTTTTCCAATCAACTATGCTTTTTCCAGTTACTGTATATTTTTTTTTTACTGCTTCTTATTTAACTTCAAAAAAATTTTAAGTTAATTCGAAATTTAACTGATAATATTAATATTAATTTAAGACACGACAGACAGACACGACAGACAGACACGACAGACAGACACGACAGACAGACACGACAGACAGACACGACAGGCATACACGACAGACAGACACGACAGACACGACAGACAGACACGACAGACACGACAGACACGACAGACAGACACGACAGACAGACACGACAGACAGACACGACAGACAGACACGACGGACAACGACAGACACGACAGACACGACAGACACGACAGACACGACAGACACGACAGACACGACAGACACGACAGACAGACACGACAGACACGACAGACACGACAGACAGACACGACAGACAGACACGACAGACACGACAGACAGACACGACAGACAGACACGAAAGACACGACAGACAGACACGACAGCACAGACACGACAGACAGACACGACAGACAGACACGACAGACAGACACGACAGACAGACAGACACGACAGACAGACAGACAGACACGACAGACAGACACGACAGACAGACAGACACGACAGACAGACAGACACGACAGACAGACACGACAGACAGACACGAAAGACACGACAGACAGACACGAAAGACACGACAGACAGACACGACAGACAGACACGACAGACAGACACGACAGACAGACACGACAGACAGACACGACAGACAGACACGACAGACGGACACGACAGACAGACACGACAGACAGACAGACAGACAGACAGACAGACACGACAGACAGACAGACACGACAGACAGACACGACAGACACGACAGACACGACAGACACGACAGACACGACAGACACGACAGACACGACACGACACGACACGACAGACAGACAGACACGACAGACAGACATGAAAGACAGACACACAGACTGAATGATGCGGTATACATGTAACTAGAACCAGCAAAGTTGATAAATTGGTGTGGGCGTGACCCAGTAAAAGAAATCAAAAAAAAAAAAAAAAAGGTTCATCATATTTTTGCATATATATAATATATATAATACATTGGTAAAATGGGTGGTGGGCGTGGCACTATATACACGAACCAAAAAAATTCGTCATATTTTTGCAAATAATTGAACTAAATAAATGAAATTTGATATTAGTACATGACCCGAACAAGACCGGATAGGTCAGCTAGTGTATACATTAAATAAACTCTTAATTAGTTACTAGTCTCTAAAATACCTTCAAAATTTTTGAAATCTATCTCCATGGAAATCTAAACATGGAATCTTTTAAGCTCTTGGCTTCTCCTGTTCCTATGCTTAGATTCAATAATAGGTTTGGGCTCTAGAGTATCTTATAGACTCTACATGTTCAAATTCGATGCAAATTCTGTCAGTATTTTAAGTTCTTAGAACTATAAAAATATAAAAATCCCTAATGAAGCGATGGGTTCCAAAAATTGATTATATGTTGAACTAGATACTTCTTGTAAAATGTTTAGCTCATTTTGTTACTGAGATATTACAATGGGACTTTGAGACCTAGAGGGCCAAAATACAAATTTCAGAAACCTCTTTTACACTCCAAAAACTATTTTAAAAAAAATTCGATTCCTTCCGATAAGTCGATCGATCCAACTTCTTCCACTTTTCAGTTACTAAAAAATGTTTAAAAAATAGGTGAATTTCTTTTAGGACCACTTTCTCGCTAATATATTTTAAAAATTTATTCTGCATTTGCAATTTCTTGACTCGAGTAAATAAACATTCCAAAGAAACACCTTCTTAGTACTCACCTACATTATGAACTACAACTGTACTGAAAACAAAAGCTCAAATAATTTGTGATGCAAAATAATAATGCGTAAGTCTGTCAGTCACTCAGTATAAAGACTTTTATGCCAATATAAAACATTGCTGTCCCACATTATTTCATTTGCGTAATAAGCAGAATCGTACTAAGCCTTTTACATGCATATTTATCGGTCTGCTTTTAAATTTTTGCATTTTAATATCAAACTCAATTTTAATCCAACACATAACGGCCGATGTAAGCGTAATAAGTTTTCGTTATACAAAAGTCTACGTTAGTTAATTATGAAATATAATTAAAAAAATAAAAAATATAAAGCACTTCGTTTGAAATGCTTCAGACAAGTTGTAATTAAAGTTTTTCATATAAAACACACATTCATGTTACATTAAAGTGCAAAAAGATTTAACCTTTTTTTATACCCGTTACACATAGTGTGAACGGGTATATTCAGTTTGTCAAAAAGTTTGTAACGCATTGAAGGAGGCATCGGAGACCCCATAAAGTATATATATTCTTGATCAGCTCGATGAGACGAATCGATCTAGCCATGTCCGTCTGTCTGTCTGTCCGTCTGTCCGTCTGTCCGTCTGTCCGTCTGTCCGTCTGTTTGTTGCTATGCGATCTTTTCGATGAAGATATAAAGATATTGGGCTGAAATTTTAAACTTAAGCTTTTCTCGGCAACGACTAGGTTAAGTTCGAAAATGAGAGTGCCACGCCCATTTTTAGGTATAGCCCCCATACAAACTTATCGATTTTTTTCGATTTTTTTTTAAATAGTAATTTTTTATGAATGTACTTGCTCCCAATTGGGTAAAAACATTTTTTTGGTCATCCAGGGTCAAAACCAAGACGACACGCCCATGTAACGGTATTTCAGCTTTGGTTCCACCGAAGTTAACGTTTTTCCTTGTTATTTATTTATTTATTTATTTCATAGAGACGACGACATTTTATATTGCAAACTCTGTAAAAGTGTTTATCTCATGCGCCAGGTGAGGTTGGCAGCCCGGTTTTTTTCTTTTCTCCACTTCCTGTCCCAATTATCTTATACAATACAACTGCATGGCATATACAATATTAAATAACCTTGCACCTTCAAGCAGTGTGAAAAATGTTTCACTTAAAGTTGTATTCCATTTTATACGCTACACATATACTGGAAGTAGTCTATTAATTTTAGTTACAAAGATGGGGAGCAGCTCTAATATTAAAAAAAAATAACAATAAAAAAAATAAATAAATAAAATGGAAATAATTCCGGATCAGTATATATTAGCTTCGATATATTATATAAAAAACCTTAACTTTGATTATCAAAATTGCGTCTTATCGCTACTTGCGTGAAGATATTTTCTTTAAATTTCAAAATTCAGTTCTTTTTATTTTAAAACATTGATTTTTATCGTATCTGGAAAAAAAAAACTGTTTTTCCGATTAATCGATTTTTTTGTAATTTCAAACTGAAGAGAAAAGAAGGAAAAACGTTAGCTTTGGTGAAAATTTCAAAAAAGGTGTGAGTGGGGTCATTGATCCGATTTATTCCAAAATTAGACAGAATAATAATAAATTACTTCTTCGTGGTCCATTCGTGGTCAAATCGATTAATCGATTAATCAAAACAAATGAACACGTTTCAGACATTTAAATGTGCCTAACATTTAAATAGGTATTTCCAATCTTAGTAATATCCAAGCATTTTATACAAAGTGTTCAAAAATTGGACTATATGTTAAGGTGGCCATGTCCAAAAAAACAATTCCATATGAGCCAACTCAGAATCTTATTTATAGGCATTATCTAAACCAAATTAAAAATTCTAAGATTAAGAAAGAATAAGTTAAAAAAAACAAGGAAAAACGTTAACTTCGGTGGAACCGAGGCTTAAATACCGTCACACGAATCTTTGAATAGTTTATGTGTGATCATCAGTAGCTTATATACATTTATAAATATATATTAGAAAATAATTACTTTTTCATAAAAATGTTCGAAAATAATCAATAAGTTTGTATGGGTGCCTTAGCTAAAAATGGGCGTGGCACCTTGGTTTTGATATTGAATGTCATTACAAGTGTTTTTTACCCAAATTTGAGTGAATAGTTTCATAAATAATACCTATTTTAATACAAAAATTCGATAATGGGCGGTAAGTTTGTATGGGGGCTATATCTAAAAATGGGCGTGGCAGCTTAGATTTGATATTGGATGACATTAGAAGTATTTCTTTCCAACTTCGAGTGACTACATTCATAAATAATAGCTATTTTCATGCAAAAAATTAGAAAAAAACGGTAAGTTTGTATGGGGGCTTAGGACTTAGAAAAGCTTAAGTTCTGGGTTTCAGGTCAATATCTTTAAAACTGAGCGAATGAATCGCTAAATACAACAGACGGACAGACGGACGGACAGACGGACGGACAGACAGACGGACATGGCTAGATTGACTCGTCTCGTCGTGCTGATCAAGAATATATATACTTTATAGGGTCTACGACGTCTCCCTTTAATGCGTTACAAACTTTCTGACAAAATGATAATACCCTCCCCCCAATGTGTGGCGGGTATAAAAAAGTGTAAAGATCGATAATCTCCACAAAATGTTGTTCCTCTACAGCTTTTATGTTAAAGCGTATTTAAGCCTCGTTTTTTACCAAAGTTAATATTTTCGTTTGTTTTGTGCCTTTTTGCGACTTGATTGCATGGCGACTTTTTCATTTTTACCTCAGCCTGTCTGTCCGTCTGTCTGTCTGTTTCACTTTGCTGTTTGTTGCAACATGTGCAGCAGTTAAGAATTCTGACGATTTTCGTTATAAACAAACAAGCAAAGACTTACTTTTATTTATTTTTTTTTTTTATGAAAAATAAACCAGAAGGGAGTTTTCATAAATGTTGTTGAGGGCTGAAAAATATACAACGGAAGTCAACTAAAATACAGGAGAATTTTTTTTTTTTTTTTGTGTATAAATTTGAAAAACTCGAACTCAATTCGAACTTTTGAACTTTGAACACAGTTAATGGGTCAATTTATCTTTGAGTTGGCTTTTGCTTTTCGCACTAAATTGGTTGACAGTCTACAATATATGACACATATAGCATGTACATAAATACATAGATTTGCACCATTTTCGCTTTTAACTGTTTGCAATTTACATTGCAATATTTAAATCGAAAGTTTGCCGCAATCATGTCTGCATTAATGGACTTCAAAAATGTAGCAATTATGCGAATAAACGAGTTTTTGTACAAGTTTTTCCCTAGCAATGCAATCATGTCAAGTTTTTCGGAAATATGCAGAACACGCCGAATACGCAGATAATCGGATAAGTTGGCGTTAGGATTTTTCGTAAAATCTTTGGACCATCAAAGGAGTTGGCGCATTGGACTCTTATTGAGTGTCGAAAACGAAGAGCATCCTGAGCGATCATCGATCTCAACCGACGAAGCTCACGTCCAAAAAACTAAAAGTATGGATTTTAAAAACCGTCGAGTAAAGATTAAAGACCTTTCTGATGATATAGGCATACCGAAAGGCTCAGCCAATGCAATGTTGAAGGATGTTTTCGCCTTATACGCGTTAAATCTCGAATGGTACCAAAATAATTGAATTTTTTTTTTCCACCAAAACTCGGCTCTTATCATTCCACCACCGTATTCAACTGATTCACCTTAAAAGACCGCTCTGGGAACACCGTTTTGAGACGACAGAGCAGATTCAAGCTGCGAAGAAGGAGCTAAATGCCAAATATTCGAAAATGCGAGAAGTGCCGGAAGGCTATGAAATTGATTTGGATTTAATATCCGTCACACATAGTGTGAAAGGGTATATTCAGTTAGTCAGAAAGTTTATGAAAGAAAATGACCGTAGACCCCATAAAATCTGTATATTCTTAATCAGCTCGACGTAACGAATCGATCTAGTAGCGTCCGTCTGTCTTTCACGTTTCATTCTCTCAGTTTTAAAGATATTTAACTGAAATTCGGAACTTAAAATTTTCTCAGCCCAAATAATGTGTTGAAACCAAGGTGCCACGCTCATTTTTAGGCATGGACCCCAAAACAATTTTTCAGTTTTTAAAGGAAAAATGTTTTTAATGCATTAGGCAAGGACCCCAAAACAATTTAGTTTTTTAAAGCGTACTATAGTAATATATTCGTAAAGGAAAATCACTTCAGATAACAAACCATGTTCAGAAAATGAACCATGGTTGAGATGGGACCACTATAGCATAGAGCCCCCATACAAACCTTCCTCCAATTTTAAACGGGTTGTTTATGAAGCGCTTTGTAAAATATTTGGTCAAAATACTTCTTGAGCCCCAAGTAGCATATATACCCATACAAACTGAACTTACACAATCATTTAAGAAAAATTTATCTAATCATCGTGAGACGGTATTGAAGCACATTGACCTCAGACATACAAAATAATAAAAAAGTAAAAAACTTTTATTTAAAAATGGAAAAGGAATATTTTTGCCTAACCAAGAGATTAAGTTATTAAGTAAAAATATATATACATATTATTATATCTTTTTTTTAAATATAATAATCACAAATTATATTTCAAATTAACTCTCTTTGATTGATATGCGTTAATAAGTCTGCAAAATTCACTTTTTTTTTTTTTTTTTTTGATATCAGAGTGATTTCCGACGTATTTTTGTGCGCTGAACACGAATCTGAAGTCGAAAAATGCCTATCACGTCATGATTTTGAGAGAAGTGGGGGTAAAGACACCAAAAAACGCGTTTTTGGGTGTTTTTACCCCTAATTTTCTCTGAAACCTGACGTGCTACAGACTTCAATTTGTGCTTAAATTAAAGCTTGGTTCTTCCCCTACAAAAATCATGTAGGATAGTTTAAAGAAAAAATTCATAGTTTTGAAAAAAAATGGTTTTAACCTTGCTATTCCTAGTGATTATGATGAAAATGCAAATTACTTAATTACATTGAGCAGAGCTCATACAAACCACTACTTGACTGTTTTCGGGGTTGGTGTTTAAGAATCCAGTGTCGCCTTTATAAAATCCAAAATGGCGGATCCAAGATGGCGGACGTAAAAATAAAAATTTAAATTAACCTCATGAAAATCAGTACTCGGGTTTTTTTTTGAGTCGCTGATGACGAATTCAATGTTAGTTTTACAAAATTTAAAATACCGTTGCATACATAGTGTACAGTTGTTTACACATAAGAGTCGTTTCTAATGCCACTCATATCCGTGTATTAATATTATTGTTATTATTGATTAGATAAATATCTCTTGTGTTATCGACTACTATATTACTTTTACTATATCAAAAGAATACGTACTATTGATTTTTTGTATTGTATTGTGTTGTATAAAGTGAGTTACAAACAAATTTTTTGTTCATCTGCATCTTTAATTTTAGACGCTTAATTTTATGCGAGTTATTCGGAATAGAATTTACTGATTTGCGAATTACATCATTTTTATGGTGCATATTCATTGTTTTGAAATTTATTACTCATAGACATATCAATTTAAAAAATGCCACCAAGATCGTGCATTAATAGCCCCGACAAATTTTGTTACATTTGTGGTCAGTACACATGTCCGAAACAGCGTCTAAATATAAATGATTTCGTTAAAACAACATATTTGAACTACTTCGGAAACGCAATAGGAAATCAAGACAAAACTTGGGTACCTCATAAAGTATGTCAATCTTGTGTTCAATTTTTAAGATTATGGAGCAAACAGAAAATAAAAAATTTGCCATTTAGTGTACCCATGATTTGGCGTGAACCGAGAAATCATAATGAATGCTATTTTTGCTGCTGCAATGTATTCGGTTTTAACTCGAAAAATAAAAATTCCATTGTTTATCCTGATGTTGTATCTGTAACCAAGCCAGTTCCTGTATCACCTACAGATGTTCTTCCAGTTGTTCCAAGGGTTGAAGAAAGTGCAGTTCCTGTAGAGGAATCATATGATTCGGAAAATCTTGATTCTGATCATGATTTTGAAGATCATGATGATGAGAGTCCTACATTGTTCAATCAATCTTCATTGAATGATCTGGTGAGAGAATTAGACTTACCGAAAGATAAGGCAGAGTTGTTGGGTTCCAGATTAAAAGAGCGTAATTTACTTCAACCTGAAGTAACTTTCTCCTGGTACAGACATCGAGAGGAAAAATTTGTTGAATTCTTTTCTGATGAAAATTCTATGTCTTACTGCAACAATGTGCAAGGATTAATAGAGAAGTTTGGAATTCAATATGATCCTACAGAGTGGCGCTTCTTTATTGATTCCTCAAAAAGAAGTTTAAAAGGCGTGTTGTTAAACAATGGTAATAACTATGCTTCAATTCCCATATTTCACTCAGTTCATCTTAAAGAGACCTACACAAATATGGAAAAAGTATTTGAATGCGTGCAATATGAGAAGCATAAATGGAAACTTTGTGGTGACTTAAAAGTAATCTGCATGGTGTTGGGGCAGCAGGCTGGGTTCACTAAGTTTCCTTGCTATATCTGCCAGTGGGATAGTAGAGCAAGGGATAAGCATTGGATTTTGAAAGATTGGCCAATTCGAGAAGCACTTGTACCGGGTACAAAAAATGTTGTACGTGACGCTCTAATCGACAGGAATGACGTATTGATACCGTCTCTTCATTTAAAACTGGGCTTCATGAAACAGTTCGTAAAAGCACTGAACAAGGAAGGCGAATGTTTCCTTTACTTGAAAAAGAAGTTCCCAGGGTTAAGTGACGCGAAGATCAAAGAAGGTGTTTTCGTGGGTCCCCAAATCAGAAATCTCATGAAAGATGACGAATTTGACCAAACAATGACCACTCTGGAGAAAAATGCATGGCAAGGCTTTAAAAAAGTTGTGAAAGGATTCCTGGGTAATAACAAAGAGGAAAATTATGAAAGCCTTGTTGCTGAAATGTTAGAAGCCTATAAGGAATTAGGATGTAACATGACCATTAAACTTCATTTCCTAAATTCTCATTTAGACTTCTTTCCCGAAAATTTGGGTGATGTAAGCGAAGAGCAAGGAGAACGGTTCCATCAAGACATTAAAGAAATGGAACGAAGATACCAAGGACGATGGAACTCCGTTATGCTTGCTGATTACTGCTGGAACCTCGAAAGAGAAGACTCCAGAACACCATACAAAAGAAAATCCAGATCTCGTAATTTCGATCAAAAGAGAACACGGTATCACACACGCACTTAATGTGAAATTGTACTAGTCCATACTGGTCAGACAACTCCTTGTCTTACCTTCACTGGTCGGACAATTCCTGGTCTTGCCTTTGCTGGTCGGACAACTCCTAGTCTTGCCTTTGCTGGTCGGACAACTCCTAGTCTTGCCTTCGCTGGTCGGACAACCGCTGGTATTACTGATGGCGAACAAAAAAACCCTGAAGTGGTGATTTTTAGATTCTAAGTATATTTTTTTATTTTGCGGCCGCCATTTTGGTTTCGCTATTTTAAATTTTGTAAAACTAACATTGAATTCGTCATCAGCGACTCAAAAAAAAACCCGAGTACTG
This sequence comes from Leucophenga varia, assembly GCA_018903435.1. Classification (NCBI taxonomy): domain Eukaryota; kingdom Metazoa; phylum Arthropoda; class Insecta; order Diptera; family Drosophilidae; genus Leucophenga; species Leucophenga varia. Next base: position 299,371 of record JAEIFJ010000117.1, on the reverse strand, counting down.
ATTTTCATGAGGTTAATTTAAATTTTTTATTTTTACGTCCGCCATCTTGGATCCGCCATTTTGGATTTTATAAAGGCGACACTGGATTCTTAAACACCAACCCCGAAAACAGTCAAGTAGTGGTTTGTATGAGCTCTGCTCAATGTAATTAAGTAATTTGCATTTTCATCATAATCACTAGGAATAGCAAGGTTAAAACCATTTTTTTTCAAAACTATGAATTTTTTTCTTTAAACTATCCTACATGATTTTTGTAGGGGAAGAACCAAGCTTTAATTTAAGCACAAATTGAAGTCTGTAGCACGTCAGGTTTCAGAGAAAATTAGGGGTAAAAACACCCAAAAACGCGTTTTTTGGTGTCTTTACCCCCACTTCTCTCAAAATCATGACGTGATAGGCATTTTTCGACTTCAGATTCGTGTTCAGCGCACAAAAATACGTCGGAAATCACTCTGATATCAAATAAAAAAATCCGTGCAGACCTGTGTAATCCTTTAATTTTATTCATTGAAATAAAAATCATATAAGTAGTTTATGTATTTTAGAGAAAGAGTATGAATAAACGGAATGTAAAGCGATTTAGTTCAATTATAGAATGCTTTATAAATAATTTCATTAAATCAATTTAATAATTAAAAATTTAAAGCTGAAATTGATTTCGCCATACTTAAATTTATGCGACAGCCGCCATTTTTGTTTCTTATTTGCCTACAATTCAATAAAATATAGGTATACTATAACTAAATTAATACGATTTATGCGTACATATTTATGTATGCATTCACTTGACAAATGTATTCATTTACAACGCAACAGCAACGGCATTAGACTTCAAATCAGGCATACGCCATGTAGACCATCACCGCCAGCGGCTGTAGTCAATTGCAAGTATACAGAAATGCACTGATTCACAGTTTAACGGTTTACACAAACCACAAACGTGTCATCAACGCTATCAACTGTTCAGTTTGAACTACATATTATGCTGATCATCATTAACAGCAACAACAACAACATCATCATTAATATCTTGCAATCATTTCGCGTGGTTGGGTGGCCCATGTAGTCACATTGCCAAAGCTAAAAAGGGCGCCAAATTATAAGGGCAAATATGAAAAAAAAATTATACTTGAAATTTAAATTTTATTTGAAATATTTAAAATTCAAAGAAAACCAGGAATATCAAGTTATATACTATCCAAGTACCATTCTTCAATGTTTGTTTCAGTTTTTAGTTTTATTTTAACGAAACAGACAAACGAACAACAGACAAACAGACAGACAAACTGAATTAGTGTTCCTATTGTATAGATAGACAATACGAGAGGTGCTATAGAATGTAGGCATCTAAACTGAGCTGGTCGGCGCGTTCTTACACACATGACCATTAGCGCAACCTTGAGACCACTTCAAAAGAGTATTTGTCCATTTTTAATAACAATCGGAACGAATTTTGGAGACCTTTTGAAGCCGTGTAGATATCTTCAGGAGAATATGAATCTAAAAATGAAAAGTTAAGAGGAACGTGGTGTCATTCACATTGATTGTTTACCGATTAGATCAGATCTGTTGGATTCCACTTAGGATGAAAAGGCGCTATTTTGACCCAAAAAAAAGGGAACAAAAAAATAGTTTTTCTTCAAAAAGTAACATCTCTTGTCTCTTCACCACTACCAAAAAATCCATTTCAAGAAACTGCTTTGTTGAGCCATCTATCCGAAAGTAAGTTTCTGTACATAAGTGCTATACACACTCGCTTATGTTAGATACAGTCAGGCAACAGTCTCTAGTATCTTAACTCGATTTTGATTTTTGTTACACATTTCCAGTGTTATGACGTATTTGGAACCAATTTGGAGTATGAATTAAAAATGGATTAACAAAGATTTTTTTAATGAACTAATTAAAAAATGTTTACGAGAATCATTGTATGACGTGTATTAAAGATTCGGTTCCACCGAAGCTAACGTTTTTCCTTGTTATCATACAAAAAAGCGATTTAGATTCACTATACCCTGTACCCGAAGGGTAATAGGGTATAATAAGTTTGTGCAAATGTTTGTTTATGTAATTGACAAAAGGAGTCTAGATAGACCCTCTTTAAAGTAAATATATTCTTGATCAGCATTGGAAGGGGAGTCAAACTAGCTATGTCTGTCCGTCCGTCTGTGATGCTGTTTGCCGATTATCTTGATTATCTCGGAGACTATAAGAGATAGAGCTACCATATTTGAAATTCTCTATAGTCTCTCAAGGGCGTTAAGCATTCAAAATGTTTTTCTGTAGGACCACTTAAAGGGATACCCCTTACAAATCTATCCCAACATTTTGGGTTTTTGTATAAAAACGTCTTTGGGTCTTATTGTAGAAAGTCTACATTTAGTATAAATTATGTCTATGATAGTCAAAAAAAAAAATATTCTAATATTGGTAGAACAAAAAAAATTTTAAAAATGCACTCCATACCAATTTACCCAATTTTTTTCTTTTTTTTAGGAAAATCCAATACAGAGATGGGCGACGGGCGGGAATCCGCGAGATCCCGCGGGTCCCGAAATTTTTTCGGGATTGGGCGGGATCGGGAAACTTTTTAAAATTTTCGGGAGTTTTCGGGATAGTCGAGCTATCCTCCCGAACTTTTTAAAAGTTTCCTGATCCCACCCAATCCCGAAAAAAATTTAGGGACCCGCGGGATCTCGTGGGATTCCCGCCCGTCGCCCATCTCTAATCCAATATAATAAAGTATGCTAAATAGATAAGACTTATCTTAAGGTACAATGGATACAGGGTATTTTTCAGTCGAGTATATTCGAATTCAGCGTTCTTTCTTGTTATACCCGCCAAACATTGTGTTAAGGGTATTATCTGTTTGTCGAAAAGTTTCTAACGCATTAAAGAATGCATTGGAGACCCCATAAAGTATATGCATTATTGATCAGCTCGACGAGACGTCTGTCTGCCTGTCCGTCTGTATTTCTGTCTGTCTGTCTGTCTGTCTGTCTATCTGTTGCAATACGTTTTACTCGGAAAGTTGTAAAGGTATTGAACTGAAATTTTAAACTTAAGCTTTTTTTAGTCTTAGGCAGTTTGTATGTCAGAACCAAGGTTCCACGCCCATTTTTAGGTATAGCACCCATACAAACTTACCAATTTTTAAATTGTTTGTATGAAATTAGTTCTTATTAATGAATATATTCACTCCAATTTGGGTAAAATCACTTTTACTGTCAGCGCATAAATATACTGCCGATATGACTAGAATCGGGTGACTATAACATACCAACCGCATACAATTTCAACTTCCATTTTTTTATTTTTTCAAGAAAATTTTTGTATAATTTCTGCATTTAATGCTTTAAATTTTAGACATTATATTGTATATGCGTCTTTGAGCTTCAAATTTAGTTGTCCCCTTTGAGGAATATAATCTACTCACTGATAATTACACATGAACTAATTAAAGCTTCGCGTGGGATGTTCAGTTTTTACTGTTTTCTTTATATCAAAATAAGTTTAAAATAAAATTTAATATGCAGCCACATTACGCGCACAAAAGTAACGTTCCGCCACTGTCTAAACAGACCACATCAAAAAAAAAAAAAAAAAAACCCACCACATTCGACCATTCACATATCAAATTTATGCGCCTAAGTGTAGTTAAGTGCACCAACACATACATTCGCACTAATACGGCGCGTTAAAGTCATAAATTTTTGGATATGCGCTGCACATTAAGAGTACGTACGTAGTCAAGTCGTACACTAATCTGAACAGCATATTACGCATACGTTCCGTTGACCTGCTGACATGTATATACAGACTTTTTGTAACTATTCTATATACACACAAATAACATGACGTTGTATAGTGTGTGTGCGATGCGTGGGTAGGTGTATAAAAACGCATTGAATTGCGCTTAATTTGAAAAATGGTTTCATTTACACTGCATACATTTTACATGCCATAAAATGTTAAATAGTCTCCAGCAGCTTTTTTTAATTTAAAAATGACGCAAAGTGTTACCCAGTTTCTGTACAACAACAATTCCTATACTGTATTTACTCACTCACTCACTGCTACTGCTGCTGTTCATTTGCATAACGTGCGTAATTAAATAAATGTACACGTAATTATTTTTATCTGCTTATAATGTTTATTTGTATCTTAAAATTTGTTAAGGGATTTATCAGTGTCAAAATAAGTGTATTACAATTCAGTCTGTCTGCCTCTTTGTCTGTCTGTCTGTGCAGAAGTTTCGCTGTAATTATTGTGGCAAGTATAAACTTGTATCTGCAAATATTATTATGTATTTTATTTTTAATTGAATGCGAATGCGAATTAAAAACAATTTTAAGTTAATTTATTTTTAAAATTCGTAATTTATTTTTATTCTATTATTATTTTTATTTTGTATTTTTTTTTTTTTTTTTAACGAATAACTTTAAGCAGTTCGTATTTATAACTTAAAATATCTACAATGATTATTTTATTTACAAAAAGAATAAATATATTAAAAAACGTAATTAAATAAAATTGTTCATAAATAAGTTACACACTAATTTGTAATTAAATTTATTTTTTATTTATTTATTTTTTTTTTTAATTATTGTGGAAGTATATTCTGTTCTTGATATTTATAGTACTTAGGTATAACTACACTTTTCACACATATTTTTAGCTCAAATAGAGCAAACAAACTCACATTCGATCAGGCAGAAATTTTATTTGTTATGCTTAAACTGTTTGAGAATTATAAAATTAAATTTTAAAGGTTTCAAAAATGGGCGCGTGGCTGTATATAAAAGTTGAGTTATGCAAAAAGTATCTTTTTAAAAAAAAGTATCTTTTTAAAAAAGAAAAAAAAAAAGTATCTTTTTGTGTGTGAAAAGTATTACAGCTTCGGTATAACCGAATTGTATATAATTATCAATGTTTTAATTTAAATTATCACTTATACAAAAATTTTTTTTTATTATGCCTTATGCTAATTTTACATAATTACAACTATTGCAACTATTTATGCTGTTTAATTCGCTTGTTTCTCTTGTTTTATATTTTCAGTTCAATTATGGTAAATTTGTTTATTATTCGAATTTAAATATGTTTATTGAAAATAATAAAATAATATAAATGAAATGCATAAATAAAAATTTGTTAATAGAGAATACTTAAATAGTTTATGTGAAACATATGTTTTGCACACACAATAGATATTTTTTATTAAAAAAAAAAAATAATAAATAAAAATTGCTATTGATAATATTATTTTATTTTCATTAAATAAATAAACTTTAAACAATTTAATACTGAATTTAATTAAGCATATTAAATTAATATGTTCATCTTTTGATGTACAAATAAAAATAATATTTTGTTTAATTTTTCATACAGTGGCATGGTTTGAAATTTGCATAAAAAATATTTTAACATTTTCTTATGCAGCAACTGAAAGCGTTAGTATTAAAACTGTTGAGCATAAAATAAAATTTAAGTATAACCATTTCAATCTAAAAAATATCGTATATGGCTTCGAGCTGCCAGAGGTGCCTTTTTTGCATACGCCACTGTTTATTTATAATTTTAACTTATTCACAAATTAAATACATTTATAAACAAGCATTTTATTTTAATAGCTGACCTTGCATTTTATGTTTTTTTATTGTTTTAAAAACATTTCATCTTTTTATTATTATTATTTTTTTAAAAATATTTTTAATACGACATGTGTCATATGTTGCAGATTGCATTAGTTTAATGAATTTATATAATAATTAATGAGTCATAAAATAAATATGAATAAAAAACAAATGAAAAAAACTTAAAAAAAAAAAAAAAACATTTAATATAACAAAATAAAACTAAAGCAATTTATAAAGACTCGTTAGACACTGATAGGCATAAGTATGATTACGATGCTTTGCTCAGAATTAGTTCATATCTTAGGGTTTTTACGATTTTTCTGTACACGATTTTGGTATCATTCGGGTGTCAAATTTTAAGCAAAAAAAGACTGAAATAGAATTTAAAAAGGAAGATAAACAAGGTAAAACGTTAACTTCGGTGAAACCGAAGCTTAAATACCCGTCACAAGATGATTAATTCTTCTTGAATGAACATATGCGTTAGGTTTGTATAGGACTGTAATGATTCTACTTTAATCATGTGTCCTATTGTGATCATAGGTTGTAGTGGTCCCACCTCAACCATGGGTCATTTTCTAAGAAGTATTTGTACCATACTTGACACAAATCGGGTTCATAAATAAACCATTTAAAATAAAAAAGTTAACTTCGGTGGGACCGAAGCTTATATCTGCTACACATCATTTCACTTGGATAGATCTTCGTATAAAGCATTTGTATTAAATCTTAAAATACTTAACAAATTAAAAATATTCTTAAAAATTTAGAAATTCGAGGTCCGATTTTAAAAATTTTAAACTGAAGATTTGTCATGGTATGAGAAGCATTTGTACCATATTTGAAGCCAATTTGCTTTATAAATACATTTTCTTATAAGAACTAGACAAAATGTTGTACTTTTGTATGGGAGCTATAACTAAAAGTGGGTGTGGTACATTGATTTTAACATAGAATGTACACAGGATCAAGAAAAGCTTAAGTTTAAAATTTCAGTTTAATATCTTTGAAACTGAGCGAATAAATTGCAGCAGACGGACATGGCTAAATCGATTCGTCTCGTCGAGGTGATCAAGAGTATATATACTTTATAGGGTCCACGATGCCTCCTTTAATGTGTTATTTTTTTTTTTAGAAAGTATGGAGGCGGCTATATCTAAAAATGGGCGTGGTACCTTGGTTCTGACATACAATCGCATTGCAACAGACAGACAGACGGACGGAAAATCAGACGGTCATGGCTAAATCGATTCGTCTCGTCGAACTGATCAATAATATATGCTTTATGGGGTCTCCGAAACCTCCTTTAATTGCGTCGCACTATGTGTGGCAGGTATAAAAACTCAAAAATTTGTATGGGGCTATGTCTAAAAATGGGTGTGGAACTTTAACTTAACTTTCGTATGAAACGTGTAACTGAAGACAGACGGACAAACTCGTTTCGACAAGCTGATCAAGAAAATATATACTCAATGGAGACTATGGTGTCTCCTTTCATGCGTCTTTTGCACCGCAGCTAACTCCAACATAAAAATAATGCAAATGCTTCTGGACAAGATCTAGCGATGAATTACAGAATCAGGTGCTTCACCGAGATCTAAGGTACAATGAGCGCGGATTAAGGCTCATGTCAAATGATGGGCGTCAAAATGCTTACCAAAGCAGACTGAAGCGACTTCGCACTAGTGGGCCGTGAAATCGCTAATGTACCTAAGAATTATACAGAAGAAATAGTCTTTCGAAACTTGACTTTACTTTACTCTATCATTTAATCTTTTATTCGTTGTAAATATGTTTATAGCGGCTGGGTTGGACTGATTAATATTCTTTTTGATAAAAACCTTACCACTATCAGCTGCACGGTGGTGCAAAAAATAACAAAAAAGTGTTAAATTTTGAATTTCAATTAATATAGAAAATAAAATATAAAAAATAAAAAAATCATTCACATAAAAAAAGTTTCCATCCAGAGAAAGAGGCCCTAATGCAATATACAAATCGATTGGTGCAAATTTTTACACTTGATTGATAATATTTATTTTTATAATAATTAATTTTGTAATTATTTCTAAATGAATGCCTTTTTATATTGGTTTTTGTTTGTGTTTATTTTTTTTTTTTATTTGACAACTGATGTTACATAATTAATTAATTAGTTTTTATTATTATTAATAATAATTATGTCATAAAATATTAAAATTTAATCTTTATTTATTTATTTTTCTCATTATCTTTTTTTTTTTTATTTTTCTAGAATTATTTTAAATTACAATTTTTTTATTAAATATAATTTTTGTTATATTAAATTTTTATGCATTTCTATTATAAATTTAAATATATAAATAATGCATTAAATCGATTTGACTATGCTAAGCATTAAATTACAAACTAATGCCTAACTCTGTGTGTATGTGTAATACTATTTTTAATACAAACATGTCTATATGTATGTATGTATCTATGTGTGTATCTTCTTATTTAGTTATTTAATTTGTTTTTATATTTTTGTCACGTCTATATTTACAAGCGATTTTATTTTATGTTTAGTTATGATCAATTATTTTCTAAATTTAAATATAAATAATTATTTAATAATATACTTGTCTGTTGTGAATTAATAATAAAAATAATTATCATGATGTAAACATTATTTTATTACAATGCATTCGTAAAATTTGTTTAGTTTGTTCCATTGAAAATGTGATATGCTTCCAAATAAATACGAAAGCCTTAATAAACCATCGCACTGCAGTTTTTATGCACAGCAAACTGGTCATTGTAATTGTTGCTAGCAAATTTGTTAAAATGCAAACGTAGATGCAACTTGTGCTACGTAGAAGTATTGCTGCACCACTTTTCTGCATCGCAGCAGGACTCTCATCTATTTGAAAACGAAAAAAAAAAAATATTGCAATAGAAATAAATTATTATTTGAAATTAATATTGTAAAATAGAGAAACTACATAAATCATCACAAACAGCAGTCAATTTAATTAAAAAAATATAATGAAAATAATAATAATAATATCAATATAAATCTATTTACCGTTTATAACGTTGACCATGACGCTAGCTGCCTCCGCAGTTGTTGGCATGCAGGTATAATTTCCGAGTCCACCAGCTGTGCATTAGCAATGCGTAATCTGCGCAAAAGGAAGAAGGAAAAAAAATCACTCAAGTGAAAGTTACTATGACCCACATTGAAAAGTTAAAGCGCGGAAAGAAAGTAAAACAGAAACTTTTACAATAAGTTCGTTCATCTTTAAGTTGCAGCAATAAAAAATAAAAATCACAAGTTTGCTTTTCTTAAGAAATAAATAATATGCTTTGGAATATATTTCAGTCAGTTTTAGTTAGCTGTTTTGTTATTGGAAAAAAACTTTCAGCTTTTTAAGCTATAAGAATGCAAACCATAATAAAACTTTTTGCAAAACTGTTAACTTAATATCTTGAACTATGATATACACTCACACAACACTCGTTTAGTAAAAGCATCTCATTCAATCAGCTAATACCGACTAACCTAAATGTTTTTGTGTGCGTGAAACAATATACCGTTATTAGGATGTCTAATTGATAATATAATATGTTCCCAAGGCGTATAAGCGGCAAAAAAAATTAGCGACTTTAACTCTATTTAAAAAAATTCACTTTTATCATACAACATAGAGTTCAGACGCTGAAATAATTGAATTTTTTAATCAATTCAGATCTACAGTTCCGTTGATAAAGGACGGCCACAAAAAAAAGCGAGAATTTTCAATCGGATTAGTAACACCTAAAATTCCTAATTTGGTAAAAATACATGTAATAATGATAAGAAGACTATTGATGATTTTGATGATAGATGATTCGTGGTTAGCATGTTAGGGGTGAACATGGTAGGGGATGGGGGTTGAAATCTAATCATACAGATCAGAACGGATAAAACGTAATTTGATCATTAAAATTTTATCGTTACGAACGTATGAGACAAGGGGGTTAAAGAGCGATGAGGTGGACGAAAAGGTTCACAATCTCGGACGCAAAACCCGTTTAGTAAAAGCATCTCATTCAATCAGCTAATCCCGACTAACCTAAATGTTTTGGTAGTAGTAAAGTATACCGGATTGTTATGGATTGTCCTAATTGATAATATAATATGTTCCCCAAGTGCGTATAAGCGGCAATATAAAATTTAGCGACTTTTTGCTCTATTTAAAAAAAATTCACTTTTATCATACAACATAGAGTTCAGACAGCTGAAAAAATTGAATTTTTTAATCAATTCAGATCTACTAGTTTCCAGTTGATAAAGGACGGCTGCAAAAAAAAAAAAAAAAAAAAAAAAAAGCAGATGAATTTTCAATCAGAGATTTAGTAACACCTAAAATTCCTAATTTTGGTAATAATACATGTAATGATAAGAATGACTATTTGATTGATTTTTGATTGATATGATGATTCGTGGTTTATGCATGTTAGTGGTGAACATTGGTAGTGGATGGGAGTTGAAAATCTAATCATACAGATCAGAATCTGGATTAAATACGCGTTAATTTTGATCATTAAAATTTTTATCGTTACTAGACTGTATGAGACAAAGTGGGTTAAATGAGCGATGAGAGTTGACGAAAATAATTGGTTCACAATTCTTTTCGGATGCTATATGTTGTGACTATCTTATGTGTTATAATTATGATAGGGGTCTATATATTAATTTTTCGAATTTCTACCATGAAAATGTGTTCTCTCTTTATCTAGCGTTCTACATAATAAAGCTTAGACGACTAAAGTTTATTTGTAGGATTTTTTTTTACAAAAATGTGTAAAATTTTCATAGAGAACTATCTGAACCCCGATGTACATTGCTACCCTCCATCATGTTCAAATGAAAATTAAAAAATATGTAGATAAAAAATATATTTTGGGTCACCCATTGGCTACCAGGTTCAAATGTCTGAATTCGCTTAAAACATGACAAAAATATTTTTAAACCATTTTTAAAATAAGTCTAGTACCAAGTCTAAACAACTCTAGATAATATTTTCAACAAGAAAGAACGCTGAAGTCGAGTATGCTCGACTACAAGATACCTGTACCCAATCTCGATGTACCTTAAGTTAAGTCCTACCATACTACTATACCTCAATGTATTGGATTTTCATACAAAACTTAAAATACGGGGTATATTTGTATGGGGACTATACCTAAAATTTTGTTGGTCCCACCTATTTTGGGATATTTTAATGGGACCATCATAGACTTCCTAGAATAAGAAACAATGACGTTTTTATTCAAAAACCAAAAATTTTGGGTAGATTTGTATGGGGGGTACCCGCTAAAATAAGACTAGATAAAAGACCGGTTGCAAGTACAAACTTGACGGCTTAGGGGAGTCTAAGTTTCAATATGGGAGCTCTATCTCGTATAGACGCAAGGACAAACGGACGGACGGACAGCCTGTCGGACAGACGGACATAGCTAGTTTGACTCCCTTTCCAATGATGCTCTAGAATATATTTACATTTTAGGGTCTATATAGCCTCCTTCTGCCTGTTACCAATACATTCGCACAATCCTAATATACCCTTTTACACTTTGGATGCAGGGTATTAAATAGCCCCACTAGGCCACAGGTCCAATATTCCAAAAATCCCAGAAACATGTCAAAATTTTTTTTTTTAAAAAGTCTTTCTTTTTTAAATTTGAGATAAATCTATAAAAAATATAAGATTCGTAAGAAAGTGCACGAGTGGATGGGTGTAGTCAAAAAAGGAGTCAATTATTCCGTCCAGGGTTTTTGATAAACTTTGTAAAAAATTTAAAAAGATCGGTCTAGAAATTCTAAATAAAAAAAACAAACACACATAGGTTGTCTTAATCGGTGACAATAAGGCTAAAACATGAACAGACAAGGCTCCCCAAAGAACCCAAAAAAACCCCCTAACACAAAAACAAACCCCAAAATTTGTTTGGGGTGGAATCCGGGAAGGTTTGGGGAAAACTGAGCCAAAACGAACAAAATAACCAAAAACAAATAAATTTTACTGGAATACAATTGTTATTGCTACATTAGAAAACTGATTTAAACCAACCACGAAAAGCTAACATTTATACTATTCGCATTACGAAAAAATTACATTTTAAAGTACTCTTCTAAACCCAATGCAGTATAACGCAGGAAAGTTATCATCAAATTGTATCATCGGAATTATTATAATTAGCCAAAGTGCGAAACAAGTAGGGGCACACCGAACCAAGCATTAATATAGAAACCAAATATTCATGGATTCTGAAAAATGCTCGACACATGATAATGGAAACAGAAAAGCTGTTAAATCATATTAAAACCAATATTAACGATCTTGACACTTAAATCAGTCATGAATCCAAACAAATGCGAATAAAATTACCATACAATACCCCCTTTCGCAGATATACAGAATTTAGTCGTTAGTATATTGAAAAATTAGTTGCCTTTATAATTCTTTATAAAAAAAAATGTTCTACTACAAATCATGCAATTACTACTTGGCAAATTTTCAAAATACGCAATCAAAACCACATCATACTCATATACGGTATGTACTATGTATAGATGGTATGGTTGTATGGTATGAAATTGAATGGGAAGCAATCTATTGAAACAAACAGTTGGCTGCAAAAACTCAAATGCCACTCAATGACGCGGCAATCATCAATGTGCAAAACTCAGAACTCGAACGTTGAATAACATCGCACTAATTCAACTTCATTGATCAAAGTTCAAAATGCCATGAAACGAATGAACTGGAATTCAACTGACTACTGACTACCGACTACCGACGATGTCAACGAAACGATATCCTTATGTCTATCAATGGTGTGTGTGTGTGTCTGTGTGTGTGTGTGTTTATTGCGGTGTACTACAAACAAAACAGCCCGCAGCAATGAGCATAAAGCAAAATCCACTGATGAGATTTTTCAACTTTTATTTCTTTTGCAGCATTTTCTCGTCGTTTCTTCAATGAAAAATTTCATCAACTGATGTGTCTAACGCTAACGGGCGTGAAAATGCTTCATGCTTAGATGAAAGTCTCCGCTTTTTCATTTCATTTTCTTTTTTGCTTTTTCCTTCTTTTTATTTAAAGTAGCATAAAGCTAGTTAAACTTGCCAAACTCACCTGCTTTGCAATTTCTCAGCTAAGGTTGATTCCATTGAGATACGCTGCAAGTCTATGGCTGCATCATTCGGATGTGCCACGAACGGTGTTAGTACGTATTGACCACGATACCAGTAGATTGGTCCAATATCATGTACTGCTGTCGATGGTTGCTTAACATGACATGTAAGCGTTATGACACTACCAACTTTGACGTACAAATCCGTTGGACCGGCTATAATCGCTTTCGCATCTGGTGGTGTCACTGTGCAAAAAAGAAAGAAAATACAAAAAGAAATTCATAAATGTATCTTTCACGTATTTATGTACACAAAATTAATTAATCACACACATTTGTAGGTCTTCCGGTTATCGTCGAGCATTTCATTGAATTGAATTTCAAAATCGAAAAGTCTCAGCGTGACATATTATTTTGTTCGCAAATTCGCAATTCAGCAAATGAATAAAAGCTGCTTATTTGGCTTTACTAATGCTGTGTTACTCTACTACTCTGGCATCTGAATGATTAGTACTGATAGTAATGGTATAGAATTTAATTAGTTTTGTCAGGTAATAATAGAAAATGAAAATATCTCAAAATGATGAATGCATTTATCTTGAATATTTCATATTATCGTAAATTGAAAATGTTTGATTTGCTAAAATTTCAACGATTTACAACAAAGAGAAACCATATATTCGATTAATACCGATGTACACATATTTAATAAAAGCCCAAATAATACTGAAGGCCGAATGACATTAGTAGTTTGATTTTTAGCTGGTTTAAAAAGTAAACTTTCCGTTTTCAAATTTTTGTATTAAATTACATACTTATTATTTCTGAATGTATTCAAACTAAATTTGTTAAAAACCCAGGGCTGCAAAACGTGTTTGAAACGAATCGGCTTTTAAATCGAACCTCAGCATTTTTGATCGATTGTTCCGAACTATGAACCGAACCTGTTCTTCCGAAAGAATATTGTTTTGAACTCAAAACCGAAACATATAAGAAGCAAACGTGGTTTAGTTTGAACCGGTACTCCATTTCATTAAAATATTGAGTGAGGATGTTGCTGTAGTTTATGACGAAGTATATGCGAATATTTTAAAAAGTTCTCCTAGAAATAATATTAAAACCAATAGATAGGGGTGGTCTATAAATTTAAAGTGGTCCAGGTCAGTTCATTTTAGCAAATACAAAAAACTATATTATTAAGTTTTAGGTCTAGGTTCGCCGTATGAACCTTAGAGGAAATCAATCAAGTACTTTGATTTTATCAGAAGATGTAAGTAGCACAGCTCGAGATAGGTAAAATAGGTGCTTATATCAAGGGCAAAAATTTTAATAGTTCATGTGAGACTAAACCGAATGGTGGTCCGACATTGACTAAAAAGGATAGTGAGCCGAACCAGCGGTTCAACGACATCGCGAACCACTGAACGGAACCACCTTGAATTTTTTAGTGGTTTGCAGCCCTGGTAAAAACACTTGTTATACCCGCCACACATAGTGTGAAGGGTATATTCAGTTTGTCTGAAAGTTTGTAACGCATTGAAGGAGACGTCGAAGACCCCATAAAGTATATATATTCTTGATCAGCTCGACGAGACGAATCGATCTAGCCATGTCCGTCTGTCTGTCCGTCTGTCTGTCCGTCTGTCTGTCCGTCTGTATATTTCTAAGCATCTTTTTCGTTGAAGATATAAAGATATTAAGCTGAAATTTGGAACTTAAGCTTTTCTCGGCAACGACTATTATGAGTTCGAGAATTAGAGTGCCACGCCCATTTTTAGGTATAGCCCCCATACAAACTTACCGTTTTTTTTCTCGATTTTTTGTATAAAAATTGTAATTATTTATGAATGTATTCTCTCCCAATTGTGTAAAAACATTTCTTTTGTCATCCAGTGTCAAAACAAAATGCCACGCCCTCTTTTAGGCATAGCCATATAAACTTTCCATTTTTTTCCGATTTTTCCGATTTTTTGTAAAAAAATACTAATTATTTATGCATATATTCACTCCAATTTGGCTAAAAACATTCTAATGTCATCCAATGTCAAATCAGATGTGCCACGTCCATTTTTTTGGTATAGCCCCCATACAATTTAAATTTTCGGACCATTTTCGATTTTTTGTATGAAAATGGTTATTATTTATTCATGTATTTACTCCATATTGGGTAAAAACTCTTCCAATATCATGGTGCCACGCCCATTTTCAGGTGTTTCTTGCATACAACCTTACTGCCCGTTTCCAGATATATTCGAGAAATATGTTGTTATACATATCTGTATTTTTAGCTCAAAATTTTAAATTAATATTGTGTATGAACTTAGGTGACCACTGATGATTACACATAAACTCTCTAAAGATTCGTGTGACGGGTATTTAAGCTTCGGTTCTACCGAAGTTAACGTTTTTTCTTGTTATATTTCAATTTGCAAAATTTATAAACCAAAATTGGTGTAATCGATATTTTTGAGTATCGAAAAGTATCGATATACTTTTTAGTAGTTACTACCTCTAGTCTGCTTGATAAGGCAGCAAGTCATTCCAGTACTCATTGTTCGTCAATTCTAGATTCCGAAAAAACATTTATTCAACATAGACCAACTATTGATTTATTTGTATGGATTTTTATTTAATTCAAGCTAGAAAAGATATGTATAATGTATCGATCAATGCCTTGTCCTTGTATTTAAGTTATTAAATCATTTCAATTAAATTTTACAAAATAGTTTGCTTGTCGCTACAACTTCAACGAACAAACGCAAAAGTACTTAACACACAATAAAATTTGGCAATTTTTTTATCATCAAAAAAATTTTGCGCTATATTTCTTTTATGAGTGTGTATATATAATAAAAATATACAATGTAAAAAAAAGGATCAAAAGGAGGTTCCAAACAATAAAAATGACCACAAAAACTATTTCGTACAGAAACCGAATTAGAACAATTTGAACATAAAAATTTGTAGCACAATTTCAGGCGCTAAAGCTATAAATGTAAAAAAGCAACTAACAACATGGAAGCTGTTGAATATGTGCGTGCGTGTGTGTGGCGCTTTATGTGAATATCATTGACCTCACTTGGTATTAGAAAATGAAGCTGTATCGCTATTTTCATTCATTCGCACACACATTTGAAGTGGTTATTACGCTGCGGCAAACAACAAAAAAAAAAAAACAAGCTCAAACAAAAAAGGTCCAGCGGCAAATAACAGAGTGCTTGGGTTGTGCCGCTGCCTATGCAAGTGTGTGAAAAAAAAAAAAACATTTTGTAAAAACATGTGAACACATTTTGAATGCCTCATTTTAAGGGACTCTGTGTGTGAGAAGGACTACGCATAGCTTGATTTCTATGATTTGAACCGAGATAAGTCGTCGACAATGTACAACTGACAAAAACCATAAACGCACATACATACTATATGTATGTACCGAAATGGTGTTGAACAGATTTAACAGCCGACAACAAAGTCAAATGTTGATGTTCTTAATGATGTTGAGGGTGTTAAATAAAATCGGATTTAACGCGCATGTAACTTCACATATGTACATGCATGCATAAATGAAGGGCTTTACTTGACTTTCAGTTTTATTTATATTGTACCATATATGTTATTGACTTTGCTATATTAAAAAGGATGCACATAGTACTATACGATACGACAAAATCCGGTAGACATTTAAATAAATGGTTATTGACACTGAAGTCATTATAAAGCTTAAGCCTAATCATATTTGATTTTTTTGCTTTGTAAATGTAATAAGATTGGAAAGTAATGGCATTTTTTTTCACCCTAAAAATGTATTTATAATTTAAATATTTTTAATCATTACGAGAAGAATGTGTATATACTTATGTTTATTTTATGCTATGTTTCCACAACTGTTGCGTTTGCTTAAAAACTATCGATTTACGATTGACTTAAATAATCAAACCGATAAATGTAGTCGAGATATCGATAGCAGCGCTTATTACACTTTTTATAAGAAAAACTAAAAATCGACAAAACCTTTTCCCTCTTTTTTTGTTATTTTGAGGTCGCTGAACCCAAGAAATCGATTCATTTAAAGTAAAGTAAAAAAAAATCCTTGAAATTGCTGGAATACCCTCAAAATCTAAATTTATGGTTAAAAACCGAGTTTACTCATTTATTCCATTTATTGAGCTATAACTCAGCCAAATACAAACTGAATTTTATATTTTAAACAATTTTGGAAAGTACAAAATTTGGCCTTTCGAACAACATATATAGTGTTATGACATTTAAGATACTGGAACATAGATACCATAGACTGTAATGTCATGTCATACATGATGCGACAATACTTGGTAAAGTATTCCATAAATCTTTGATAAATTAGTATGAGGTGAATGATATTTAATTTCACCACGACAGGAAAGAAGAGTAGGAGAAATTTTACATTTTCTATACTTTGGCTTCGGTTGCTTTGGTGCTTTAAAAAAAATATTTCTTATTGAACTTATATTTTATAAGTTGTAGGAAATACCCAAATTTTTGCATTTTGTCAAAATCAAGAATCATAAAATTTTGTTAAATTCTTTGAGGTGAAATTATATAAATTCAACCAAAACAAGCATACTCAACAAAATTTAATAACAAATTAGAAAGAGACAGTGGCGGAATACGTCACCTGCTAAAACTACATCACGATGTCAAATAAATAGATGTAGTATTCTGCCTATATTTGCTTAAAGAATTTTAATAAATTGTATTAAGATTTGTTCCATAGTTTTGTAGAAGACTAAAGTGAAATAAACATATTTCCTTAACTGAATAAACAATGGAGGAGTACTACACCTGTAAATACTACACCTGTAAGAGACCAAAAAACTTTTTGGCAATATTTTTCTAAAAATGCCGAGGAATATTCCTATCAGCCGTCAAAACCATTCGTAATAAGCTATAGTCGATTGTCCTGTAAGCTGTAGCTTAAAACCTAGCAGAGACCTGAAACAACTTTCCTAAATGAAAAGTACCTCAATTTTTGGCGACAATTTTCTTAAAGAATACACTTTATATCTCATTCCATAATTGTTTTCTAGCGTATACTGTCAATAGCGGACATAGAAATATTTTTACTATTTTATATATAGGTCAGATTACATTTATTCTCCTCAAACGTTCTCCTCAGACACCATTAAAGGAAAATAACTTTACGTAACCATAGTTCTTTCCAAGTTAATAGTTTGATATCTCTTCTAGATCAAAGAAAATTTTATAAAGAAAAAAATTATGCGTTTCAATGAAATTTGAAGCCAACAATTTTTTATTTTTTTTAATATTTTTGGTTTGTAACTTTACAAATAATTTCATTTTAAACTCAAACATTTTGTTAATTTTTATTTTGTCTTCATTAAAATAGTGCATCAATTTACACATAACATTTTTTTTTTTTAAAACGCCGTTGCATAACATCGAAATTGCTGCAAATGAGTTTAATGCATTAAAAAGTTTTGTGCTAATTAAATTTCCTTTAACTTGCAGCAAACATGGCGTATACATATTATTGTGTTTGCAACATTTTTCCGTACTTGTTCCCCCATCCCTCCAAAAAAAAATAAGAAACGCGTATTTCTACAGCCTTCAAAACTAACGTTGCAAATAGTTTCGAATATGTTACAAACTTAAAAAAAAAAAAAAATTTTTCTTTTTCTCGAAATATATTTTTTTTCTTATTTTTTCGTACAATGTACGCAAAGGAGAACATTGTAAAGTACAACAAGAAAATGAGTAGAAAAAAAAAAACAAAAACAACAACATCGCGTAATTTTATGTCGGTAAAAACATTTTTCAAATCATTAACATAAATTCATGCGTCGAAGGTTGTTGCTTGGTGAAAGCAAAGACGCAAAGCATGTGCAGGCGCCATTTTTTGTTTTTTTTTTGTACTGCTGCAAACTGCAGTAGCTCTGCCCATTGCCGCCATTTTTGTTTTATTTTGTTTTCTTGCTTGCCACCTGTGGTAGTCATGACGTTCACTTCCTTCAGCCATTTAACTTACTCAGCTCGGCAGCACTCAGCAGTAGCTTTATGACAACTTCCGCTTGCTTGCAAGTATTTCCGTTTTTCTTGTTTCGTTTTTTTTTTTTCTTTTCTTTTTCATTTTTTTGTGCTGCTTACTTTTACTGTAAAACTTTTTTGTTATTTTTTTGTGCTTGTAGCAGCTTTTGGTGTTATTGTTGGTTTTGTAATATTTTACTTTACATTTTTTCTTACTTTTTTGTTGATTCTTTTGCATGCAATGAGTATTTTTTTTTTTTGCAAATAAATGCAGCTTGAAAGAAAAGCGTTCGCAATAAGCTAACAAAAAGTGAAAAAAAAGTATAAAAAACAAAGAAGTTGCCACGTAACATGCACGCAGTTTGTAATAGTTCTTTAATAAGCTACTTTCGATAGTTTTTTAACAACAATTTAACTTTGCGGTATGTGAGTATAAGAAACATTAACTTTGGTAAAAGCTTATTTTTTTCTTAAAACCACTAAAATGAAGAAACAAGTAGCTGATAAGGTTTTTAAGACTTCTATATAAGAACATACATATGTAGCATAGACAGCCTTAAATCATAACATTTTGTCAGAATGATGCAATAAAAATAGAGAAGATTGATAAAAATAGGAGAGATATATTCGGATATAAAGCGTGTCCCCGAATCAACGCAGAATTTGCAGTAAAGTGCTGGAAACCTGAAAATTAACAATTTGACAGCTGAAAAGTTTAGGTGAAGTAGAAATGAAGCGTTACACGATAGAACACAATGGAACAAGATAAAAATTTGTTAGGGTTACCAGCACTTTACAGCAAATCATACGTTCATCATGGGACTTGCTTTTTTGGGCCCCCTTGTTTTATGCTCGTTGCACAGAGGGAAAACGCTGTTAGGAAATTAAGAACGACTGTACTAAGCACATACGAAATCAAGCAAAAATGTTGTTATCATTATTATGTTTTAAGCACAATGTGCTTGTTTTGAGAACTATCGGGCTTAATTCAAGTTTCAGAATAATTCATTTTATTTTATTTTTTTTGTTTTTACCCTGTATCCAAAGGATTATTAGTTTGTGCGAATGCATGGAACAAACAGTAGGATGCTAGATAGACACTATAAAGTATATATTCCTGATCAGGAGTCAAAGGCAAGCCAAGGTAAGCTAACTGTCTGTCTGTCCGTCCGTTATTTTGGAGACTTTAAGAGATAGAAGCTATCAAATTTGAAACTTACACTCTTCTAAGCCGTCATGGATGCATTTCCAAACAGTTTTTCTATAGCACCAATTTAAGGGGTACCCCCATACAAATCAAGCCCAAAATTTTGAGTTGTTGCATAATAACGTCTTTGTGTCTTATTGTAAAGAGTCTAAATTGAGTATTTATTATGCCTATGATAGTCCCAATAAAATAGCCCAATATGGGTAGGACCAAAAAAAATTTTAGGTATAGCCCCATACAAATATATCCCATTTTTTTAAGGTTTTTGTGTGAAAATCCAATACAATGAGGCATGGTAATATAAAAGGTCCTAACTTAAGGCACATAAAGTTTGAGTACAAGGTATCTTGCAGTCAAGAACACTCAAGGTTTCAGACGTTCTTATTGTATCAGACATTGCTGTTTTGACAGTTTATTTCTGTAATCTCGAAAATGAGAGCCAACTATTATAAGTCATGAAGGAGACGATCGTAAGTCGTTGGTGAATAAGCCACAGGTCATTGCAGGTATAGATTAATAGTTTATTGCTAAGTCGCTGCACACTTGATGGTCCGGAGCAGCCAATTTAGTCTCTTGAGTTTAGCTCAGCTTGTACCAATTATCATAAATGTGGTTCCTCCATTTTGAACGGCTATCCTGGCAACATTTGTAAGAATTTTACAAAGGCAATCTGAGGAATCTGAGTTGCATTGGCAAAATTAAATACTGGTCATTGGCCCCTTCCCAGCGTAAATGTGCAATGCTAAGACCAACTGTTAATTTTAATGTTCTAACGTTTAGGCCAATTAAGAAAATGGCCTAAAAAGCTTTCTCAGACCATTTTGCCAGCTACATGTGATCGTCTACCGGCTTTGGCATATCTGCAGTATTCAAAGGATTGCAAAATGAGAGAGTAAAGTAGTGTATAGCACATAATAGTTTGTCGCATCATTTACTTTGTTTCCGTTTTTATTTTTTTGTTTATTCTTTTTATGGAGATCAATTGGTTTTTAATATAAGAACGAACGTGCTTGATATGAGAACGTTGGTTTTTTCTCTCTGTGTACATATATTTTGAGGTGAAAGGGGTTTAAGAATTTAATGTATAAGGTTAAAGCTCTTATTAGAGCTATACTTTATATTGAATAGGTTTCTAGTATATGGCTTCAACTTTGTATTTTTCAATTTACTTATTCCATCAAACAAAAAAATATTTCGGAGCCATATAAAAGCATAAGCAAAATTTGTATACATCAAAATACATAAATATTTTTTAATAAATAAAATTTTCAGCTTATATCAGGCGCATTAAGCGATATTAAAACTGAATTCAATTGAGCAAACATTTCATAAGAAAAAATAAAAATTTAATACTACAGATTTTTAACAAAGCACACAACGAAACATATCGAAAAAAAAAAAAATATTCAACAATTTCAAAACAAGTTTCGGATTGTATTTAGCAACGAAAACACACAATAAACTTTTACATTAAAGAGACTTTTTACCTAATTGAATCACATGAATGATTCTGAAGCGATTGCAAATAAAATAACCCAAAATTGTGCAGCACCTGAACCTGAAGCCAAAAAAAACAAAAGTCTCAAGAAAAATCTTATACAAAAAAATGTTTATACATTATGAAATTTTTGTTACAACTCACTTTCGTTATGCATACACAAAACTAAACACTTTCAATAGCAATAATATTAAAGAACTACAAATACAAATACACGTATGAGTCCTACAAATATGCATAAGGATACAGGATAAAATCAAATCAAAAATAAGTAAAACTTTTCGATAATTTCAATTAACTTTCGCTTTACTCGAGCATCAAATGATAGAATTAAGCAGCACCCGGGGAGGGGAGCAAGTTACTTTAAGAAAATGTATACAACGTTTAGCAAAAGTTTCAAATCAATTTCATATATACTAGTACCATGCATAAAACATGTACATGGATGGTTTTGGTAAGACGCTTTACGAAACAATTTCATGACATGACAAGCAAAAGTTTAACCCACAGAAACATACAAAAATTCATATATATGTACTATGTATATACATACATAATGGGTACAGATAAGCAACTAGAAGTCATGCATGTCAAACAGCTGCCGGCGACTGGTGCAAAAATAGAATTTACATATATACTAGTACGAGAGTGGCTGTACTAAAAAATAAAAACAAAAAATGTTAGATTGACAAGTCTTGAGTTAGAAAATTCAAAGGAAACTATACTAATACCAGCAGCAGAGCAGCAGTAGCAGCAACGCAACGCAACATTGCACCAAAGGACCTTTTCAACTGCTTAAATACTTAGAAGCGTATCACTACTCGTATGCATGTGTCTGCATTCGGATATTTGTTACGGAAATTCAATGCAGCAATCAAGTTGATACAATGATGCTGGGAATATATACTAAAGATTGAAGGATAAATAAAAATGGCTGCTCTGAAAAAATGTATAAAAAAAGACAATGAATGCATGTCAACGCCAGTTAACCACAATTAAGATACAAAAATAGAAGCATGACAATAGGTCAACGTTGAACATTTAAAAAAGGAACGATGAGATGTGCATACTGCACCATTAGAATCTAAAGAACATGTTCATGGAAATTACTGTAGGCATCTTGAACTTGAGAAAGCTGATTTTCATATGGGTGCCAAATTGGTTTGAACCACTTAATAAACTAAAGCGTGTCAAGTGTTCAATCTTTAACCAAAGAAAAAAGAATCTTTTTGTGATGTAAATGTGAACAATTTCAAAGTTCTTCAAAAAAATAGCGGGAATAGGTGAGGTTAGGTTAGAATGGCCGACACGAATAATCACGATGTCACCTAAGTCAGATAGGCCCATTACGAAACTATATGATCCCTCATTTATTGCATCCTACTCGAACCAGCTCGATTTCCTTATGAAAGCGACTACTGCACCAATCTTGACTGATGCAATCTTCGACAGACTATCGAGAAACGGACTACCAAGTACGGTAAACCTAATTTTCCCCAAGGGCTGGGCAGTGGCAGAGAAAATGTTCTACTATCTCCTCCTCTTCTTCGTTTCTACAGCTCCTACAGAAGTCATTTGATGCTACCCCTAATCAGACAATATGTCTTCCCACCAGTCAGTGTCCCGTCAGCGCTCCAAACATCATGGATAGAGTCTGTCTATTATGGCGCATGAGTTGGTCTGTTCGTTTAGTGCTATACTCTGGACACGTAAGTTTCGAGATATTATATTTGGAATTTGTGGTCCAGCTAGCCTCTGCCAGTCTGATTATTTTCACTCTCACTCGCAGCTACAGAGAGGCCATTGGAATTCCTGCCGAACTCCTCCCTGGAGGAATAACGGAACTTGTACCTTCTCTGGCCAATCTTACTGCTTCGCAATTGCCAAATATATCTTGGTGACCCGGAACCCAAGTGAGGCAAATATACCATTGCTACAGAGATGTGCGGCACTGGGAGATAGTTTTAGTTGTGTAAGAGTAAAGTGCTTTAGGGGAGCCTGACCAAGAATAGAAAAGTTTTTATTTGTTGTACATATAAGTAAAAACTGGAAATTAACGGATCCAATTTCGTAGAATCCGAGTTAATAGTTTTAAGCAAAAGTGAACGATTTTTTGAAAATTTTTCAGCTATTGGATTTTGAAAACAAAGAAATATTTGCAGTCAGTGAGCCCGAAAAAAACACTCTATTAAAAACTTTTAGATTTCTGGTGAAATTTAAAAATTTTTCAAAATTCGAGCGATTTACGTTTGATTTCAAATCGTTTTAATGTGTTAAGCATGCGTAAAAACTGCTATCGGTTACAAATTAAAAAGTTATCGGTCTAGCCAAATCGCAAATTTTTATTGTTTTGACAAAATTATAAATCTTTTAATTTAGGCAAGAGAAGAAAATAGTTATTTAAAATTTAAATTCGAAAACAGTCATATTAAAAATGCAAAGATGAAATCTTTAAACATCACAGAGTGAAATAGAAAATTTTTAAATATTCGATGCTATCTTTTTTTGTCATGTAATGCCCTTACTTTTTATTTCACTTACTCAATCACTGCTGATTTTAAATCGTAAATATGCATTGCAATTTGCTATTGAGGAAACACAATTCTTTTTCGATTTCGATTACGAGAACATGGCTGATGGAAACATTTTTTAATCAAAACATATTCTGTGCAGGGAGATGGCTCACTTAATTTGAAAACATTCGTTAAGAAATTTGGAAAGGTAAACTATAATTTATACTTGTTAATTTTTTTATTTATAATTTTTTTTTTTTTCTCTTTTATATTTTAAAATTTTCCCTTATGTAACTAAAGTGAAAAATTTTACCAAAAAGCATATTTACATTAATAAGTAGACGCATACATTATACATACTCGTACATAGTACGAAACGAGAACATATTATATAAATTTTATATTAAATTTAAATGCAAATTGCGTACGCATACAAATTGCATACAAAATTCATTTTGGCAAAGGAAAAGACAAAAGGTTATAATGTACTGAACTGAACTGAACAAGAGTCTTTTACTAATAAGAATGACGCAACTTTTCAGCTTCAGTGCGTTATATAATATATTATTCAGTGAACGAACGACCGACCAACGACCACAACGAATGAATCAAGCTTAATACACTGAAGATAAATGTACTATAAGGAATGACAAGGTACTGTGTATAAAAATACATTAAAAATATTTAAAATAAATAAAAACCGAAAAATATTTCACAAATGCAAATTTGAATGACCAAAAAAAAAACTGCTTTTCTCCAAAAAAATAAAAAAACAATTATCTAATTTATGTACGCCTACTATTTATATAATATAAAGTCAACAAAGTTACATCCGTGTTTCTAATGTGTGTATCCGTGTGTGAATTCCGCCAGTTTTGACGCTATTGGACGCTATATAAATTTGAATGACACCCACTTTAATAGTTGTTACAGCAACTCAATTTCATCATAGCAAGTAAACATGCTTCTTATACAAATTTTATTACTTGACAAGAATATTTAAATATTAAAAATACAAACAAGAAAAAAACGTTAACTTCGATAGAACCGAAGTTTTGATACCCATCATGTGACAAAAACTTGAAAATTTGAGGTACTGTTGACAAAAAATCACTTTCAGTGATTTTTTCACAGTGATTCAAAAATTGTAATGTCACACTGCGACTGAAAGAAGTGGCAAACATGACAGTTATCGGCGATATTGTGTATTGCTCGTCGCAAACAGTGAAACTATTCAGTAACTGCGATTTTATCACTGTTTGCAGTCACTGCGATTTTCAAGTCGCAGTCGCTAAGCACACTCCGACTCAAAAAGCACTCTCAACTATTTTGAGATAACTTTGTATAGGTACTATATGATATAGTGATTCAGTGAAGATTCAATGTATATAGTTACCTGATTCTTATTAAATCTATACTGTACACATGAACTACGATAACAAAATTGTTCACCACATTTGACGCAATTAATAAATAATATAATTCTTAAATAAATACTCGAAAATAAGCTTTGGGCTTGTATGGGGGCAATATTCTATAGTGACCCGAGCCATTTCAAAGCTCTTATGTAAACGTGTGATGACATAAGAAGTGTTCTATTCAATTTGAATTAAATTTATTCATAAATAACTACTATTTTCATATAAAAACTCAAAAATGAAGAGGTTATAGAGCAAACTGTCGAAAAGCTCTTGCGTAACATTTGCAAAGCCGCCTCCGCCTTGTCACCTCCTGTACGCACTTCACTGCCCCCAGCAAAGCAGAGGGATATGCTCATCTGGTCAGATGAACTCACCAATGCGCTGAGAGAGAAGAGACGCTTGCGTAATATTAGGCAGCGAACTCGCAACCAGATAGATAAAAGGCCTTCAACCCTGCAACTAACGAGTTGAAAGCCTTATTCTACAACCCCGAAACGAAGCTAAGGTCGAATTCCTGCGCAACCTGGACATCCAATAACCCGGACCACAGCTTCTGAAAAGCCACCAAATACCAAATGCCAAGCATTAGGAAAGTTCCCATCCGGAGCTCAAATGGCACGTCAAGCTTAAAGATGGCTAAGGAGCTTGCGTCTCATCTCCATGCCAAATGGCCCTCCCCATTATCAGAGTCACGCCAGAAGAGGATATAACAGAATTGATTCTAAAGGTTCTGTTGTACGAACTACTTAGGATCAAAATTAGCAGAATTTTAAGGTCTTTGTCTGAGCGGTAGATTTGTATGGGGCCTACAATTAGAGTGGACGTGGCATTCTGTCCACTATTGTAACATACAAACTATCTAGAGCCCAGAAAAACTTAAGCTTTGTGTTTAGCTCAATATTTTTAAAACTACCCAAACGAATCGAGTAACTACAGACAGACGGACGGCCATGGCTACTCCGACTCGTCGAGAATATATTTACTTAATAGTGTCTAGCAATTCTCCTTTAATGCGTTATAAACCATCCGACAAACTGTTTATACCGGTTTCACACTATGTGTGAAGGGTATAAAAGAAAAGTATTGCTGCTACATGCTACTTCCTTTATAGATTTTTAATCTTTTACGCGTTTTCAATACTAAAAAAGATTTTGCTGAAATTTTGTATACATTTTTTAGACAGTTTGACAGCGTGAAACTTGACAAAATGCAGTTTCATTTTAATAGTTTTACGTCTTTTTGTCGTTTTAACAAAATTTTAAAAAAAAATATGCCATACAAATTGATCTTTGAACAATTTACTTGAATTTTTTAGCTATGCTTTTGCTAAGAATTAAACAAAAAAACGCGCAGTAGTCGTGCGTAAAAATTTTAAAAACACTGTCAAGCGCATTCGGGGATTGCTATTTTTTAAATATTTTTTTAGCATTCATTGAAGTAGTTCTCATCGTTGTAGGTGTCAAAATTAAATGCGTTTAGCCTACGGGATATGAGCAAGTTTTTCTAGCACTCACCTATGACATTCAAGCGAAATGCCATTGAAATCTTAGGCTCCGTATTCACTTGACACTCGTAAATGCCGCTATCGCGTGGCTGTGCATACTTTACGTGCAATGTCCAATCCTTTGAGTCAGCTGTGCGTACAACCTGCGAAGTAAAAATTTAAAAATGGAGAATGTAGTTGCTGTAAGTTTACAGAAGCAGCAGCAGCAGCAGCAGTTAGCCAGAATGCTGGAAAATTGAATTGGATTACAAATCTGTACGCATTTATAGTGCATTTACATGCGCATCCTGTTTCATTTGTCCTTTTACCACGTACGTACATATGTGTGTATTTGTTTGCCTTTGGCAAATTTAATCAGCGCAGACAAGTTGCAGCTGCTTGCTGCATAAACTTGTGCATACGTAATTAGGTTTAAATTCTCGGTTCACATTTGCATTGTATACAAACAGCGAATGTGTTCATGGATTATATCAGTTTATTAATTTTGAATTTTCGAAATATTACGTATACGCACCTTAAAACGTTCATCCGATGTATAGGTTAAAATGCCCGCAGTTAAAATGTGTAAATCGCGTTTACGTATCCAGGAGACCTGTAAAAATAGTTTTTAACAAAATTGAATTTAATACAAAACGGAAATCTTTTATCATTTTATTTTTTTTTTTTTTTTTTTGGCGCAAGTTCAAATTGAATCAAAACTCATGCATACAGCTACACACACACAAAAGCACAGAAGGCGGTAAAACAATTTTTCGAGTAGAAATCAAGCAAGCAAAGTGAACTCAATAAAATAGTCGATTGCTATGTCACAGCAACTATGTGTATGTATGTGAACGCCCACGGGGGAGCTAACTTTTTAGATAGACATACAGCAGCAGTACTCGTATAGTCAACAATTTCAAGGGATGCTGCCTGCTAACAATAATTTTTAGTTATCTGACTTGGTTTATTTTTATTTTGTTTTGTAAGAATGTAGGAGGCTGTTGAAACTTACAAGCTCTGCCGCAGGCATACTGTGTAAAGTTACCGTAAAAAAAAAAAAAAAGAAAATATTTTCAAAAAATAAACCCCACAAC
Source organism: Leucophenga varia (assembly GCA_018903435.1). Taxonomy (NCBI): domain Eukaryota; kingdom Metazoa; phylum Arthropoda; class Insecta; order Diptera; family Drosophilidae; genus Leucophenga; species Leucophenga varia. Next base: position 271,349 of record JAEIFJ010000117.1, on the reverse strand, counting down.
TGGGAATACACAAAACAAGAAAAACTTAAAACTGTCAGCATAATAAAAAAAAAAAAACAGAAAACTTTTAAATTTGAACTTAAACAGCGGATGTCAAAGTGAATGATATTCAATATGCAAAAGCGTTTTGCTCGATATTAAAATATTTTTTATGCAGCAAAATTGTGGGTAGTTTGAAAAAGAAAAAAATAGTAGAATTGATTACGAGCAGCCTTTTGTTGCTGTTTCGTATTTATCATCGTAAGATAAACCTTACTTATAGCGGTTTTGAAACCCTATTAAAGCGTCTAGCTTTGTCTTGGTTTGTCTAATTTTTTATTTACATTGAAGACACTCTGTTGCAGAAAATTAGGGTATTCACATATTCTTGTAAAAATGTAATAAAGTAACATTGCATTGCAAGTAGCATTATGAACACCCTTTGTAAAAAATAAACTTATGCAACTTTGCTAAAGCAGCTGTTTTACATTTTTGGTTTGTTTCTTCTCATAGAAAAATTTTGCATATTTTTTCCAAAGTTATTTATTCTTAAAGTTTGCACAAAAAATACAAAAAGGGGACTGTCAATTGCTATTGTTTCATAATTGTTTTGCACCGATGCAATATAATAAAGCTGTGCTAAATATGTATTTTTTTTAAAGATGCAAGATAACAAGACATTGGGACATTGGCATTGAATACCTTAATTGATATATTTTAAAACGCAGGGGCTATTAAAAAGCTTTACAATTAGGGTATTCAGAAGGCCTTGCAAACCTTGCAACTTTGTAAAATGCAAACAAAAGTTTGCACAAGCAACAACAATTTCCATTGAAAAATTTTATTATACTTTAATATACCCTTCACTAAAAAATTTAATTTCAGTGTAATTTTAGTGTTGGAAAATATATACAAAATTTTGCAAGTAGCAGCCCGAATTTAGGTAGCACTGGTGATAAATAGCCGTTAATTCAAATGAACAAAGAACATTTGGACATAACAAGGTGTCTTTTTGACGGGAACAAAAAACGAAAGTGTTAAACAGCTGATTTCGAAGAGTTGCACAAATTTTATTTGCACCAATTTCAAAATACGTCTTGAGATCTTGACTTCAGGACCTCTAATGTCTTTCAAATTGTTTGAATTCTTCTTCCTTACAAAACTTTACACAAACTAGATCAACTAAGCGCTGTGGTTTAACGCAACCACATCTCGAGTATCGACTCGGTCTCTCGATAGGTGTAAGTTTACAAATTCGAAAAAAAAAAAAGCTGTAACCTGTGACAATGGTCCATTATTTCTTACATACATTTTTTTTTTAATGAATCTGAATATGAAGTAAAATGTTGAAATAGTAGTCCAAATTATTAAAAAAAAGCTAAATTTAAATATTTGAGTTTAAAAAAAATGTGTTCACTAAATTTCAATTATCTCGAAATGTACTCATCTAATTTCAAAGTTAAATATATGAAATTACAGGCAATTAATTTCGTAATAAAACGTATCTACAACATTTTTCAATCAGACTGACGGTTTGGGAAGTTATTAACGGAGTTTTAGAGAGTTAAGCATTATTTAAAAAAAAAAAATAGTTTTGCTAAATTACGCCTAGAAAAAAAATATACGATTTGGTGATTAAAATTGGTTCGAAAATGAAGAATCTAGTTTTAGAAATATTTACGATTTTCCCTACTTTTTGAGAATGTCGTTCTGTAGAACTTAGATAGATAAGTATAATTTAGGATAGTTAATACTTTAACTACATTTCGAAGTGATGAAAGGTGATCTGATATCGCTAAAGGCAATGACTTTCATATAGCCCAGTAGGAACCTGTTTCTTGTCTTCCCTATAGCCCAGTAGAAACCTGGTTGTTCTCTTCCCTATCTACACTGGTTACGTGCTATTCGAGAATAATACTGATTGTTAAATAATGACTTAAGAAAGCTAAAAATGTTTCACGCTGATAGATTGATTTTGACAACATAAAATTCCTTAAAAAAAAAAAAAAAAAACTATCATACTCAAAATATAAAAACTACCCACGTTATTTTAACTCCTACACCACAAGTTGGCCCACATAAACTAAACCTCAATGATGCTGGCTTGTCTGTGCACACACCGCAATACACGACCACATCAAAACAGCACTCAGACATCAGCACATCAGCTTGTGCTGCAATATGGCAATCAAAAAAAAGAAAACAAGAAAAAGAAAAATTAAAAAATAGAAAGCAAAAAAAAAAAAAAAACTTTCATTTGAAATCGAACGCTTTCGGCAAAGTCACTTGTGTTGACCTTACCGGAACATGATGCTAACAAAGGAACCACGTGAAAAAAAAAAAAATAATAATGATGATAAAAAGCATAAAATAAAAGTTACAAGTTTTATGAAGCAAAAGATACATTTTTTACAAGCTTTGTCACTTTTTAGAATTTTTTTTTGTTTCTTTCAATATTTATAAAAATTATTCGATGAAGAAAATAATTCTCTTATGTATAGCAAATTATTAAATGAAAAAGTGTAAAACGAGTTTGAGTTTGAAAAGTAAAAAAAATGCAGAAAATAAACTTTCTTATGGAGTAAAATTTAAAAATGGACAAAGTGTGTACTTCATGGATACATTGACTCTTCTTGTAACTGTAAGATTAACTTGAGTTTCAAACTTTTTAAAGTTTATTTTATCGACAACAACAAAAACAACAACGCTTTCGACGCCTTCGCTGTATTAGATGGATGGAATGAAATTTTATACAAATAGATACAATATGAGTGGGCGTTGATTTATTAGCAAATAATATGTTTTAAAACAAGATCCTTAATCTAAAATTAAATATACGACTTTATTATGAATTCGATTTCATGCACACATATACGCAACACACTTCATGCTTACCGATTTATCGCCAAGATTCTCAACGCGACAATTAATCGCTGCTGTTTGTCCTGTTCGTGCAGTTATATTACGTGGCATGCCAAAGTCAAATACTGGTGGCGGATATGTTGACTCTTCGCCATATTGTTCGCCATTTTGTTCATCAAGTGCATTATTTTGTATATTATAGTCATCCATGTTGCCATCGCCACCAATGAAACCAAGTCCGATTCCATAACGTTTATTATTGCCGCCGACACCATTGAGGCTATCTTCACCACGATTATTATTGTTATTAATGTTTGAGTTGACGAGTGATGCAATGTAGACATCATCGGCAGCTGCTCCTGTTGCTCCTGCTGCTACTGCTGCTGCGACATGATGCTGTAACAACAATTTGTTGTTGTTATTGTTGCTGTTGCTGCTGCTACTGTACTTTCGTAGCTACTGTCAGCTGCAATAACAAATTCAAAAAAAAAAAAAACAAGATAGTAAATATTACTATTGCAGTAAGAATGAGTTGAGTGTTCGTTGTAAGTGACTGTTTGGGCGTTACGCTGCTCTGAGAGCAAAGTAAGCATACACAAAATTTAATAAAATGAAATTATGTTATGTCAAGTTGATTGAATTTCAGTTTGTTTATGCTTGCGCGGTTTGCTTCCTTTTTTATTTATTTATTCTTTTTTTTTTATGTATTTCAATTCCTTTGGTATTAAAACTTGCTCAACAATTTTGCATAAAATTGAAGGAAAAAAATAATAATAATAAAAGCGAACCAACGCAAAAATTATAACAAAACTTTTGTTGGCACTTTCATTGAGAAAAATGTTTAACTCAAAGTGAAAATCTGTAAGCTTGTTTGTAAGAAAGATTTTATTTAAATAATATTTTCCAAAAAGAAAATAAATAGTTCATAACCACAAAAATAAAAATGCAAATAATGTTTAAGTAAGATTTTATACAAATAGTTGAAAATTGAAACTTTAATCATTAAACTTTAATGTATTCCATTTTCACAATTTTATACCTGTTACACTAGTGTAAACAGGTATATTCAGTTTGTCGGAAAGTTTGTAACGCATTAAAGGAGGCATCGGAGACCCCATAAAGTATATATATTCTTGATCAGCTCGATGAGACGAGTCGATTTGGCCATGTCCGTCTGTCTGTCTGTCCGTCTGTTTGTTGCTATGCGATTCATTCGCTTAGTTTCAAAGATATTGAACTGAAATTTTAAATTTAAGCTTTTCTCGGCAACGACTAGGTTAAGTTCGAAAATGAGAGTGCCACGCCCATTTTTAGGTATAGCCCCCATACAAACTTACCGATTTTTTTCGATTTTTTGTATAAAAATAGTAATTATTTACGAATGTATTTGCTCCCAAATGGGTAAAAACATTTCTTTTGTCACCGAGTGTCAAATCCAAGATGCCACGCCCATTTTTAGGTATAGCCCACATACAAATTTACCGCCCATTTTCGAAATTTTGTATGAAAACATTTATTTTTTCCGAATTAAAATTAAAATTTGTTTAAATCAATTCTAATGTCAACTCCATCGATATGGTAAAGATCGGGCTAATATTACAAAAAGCCTCCATACAAATTTGATCAATTTCATCGTGAAATTTAATCTAAGCGCCTAGTGAATATATAAACTATTAAAAGTTTAGTGAAACGGGTATTTCAGCTTCGGTTCCACCGATGTTAATGTTTTTCCTTGTATCTTGTTATTTTTTTTATTTTATCAATTAAATTATTTTTGTACCCTTTGCAAACAGTCTCAAAAAAGTTTGTCCAGAACTGTATAACTCATTAAAAGATACATCGTAGACTCCATAAAATATATGTACTATAAGATTATATCTACTATAAGACTGGTCATTGCGTTGTTTGGAAAACTTGGGTTGAGTATTATGGTTTAAGCCTAATGCTTATTCTTTATTCTTATGTTATCCTATGTATATAGTACACTATCGATGTGCTAAAGATCGGGCCCCCATACAAAGTTTCTATTTTTTTTCTATTTCTATTCTTTCTATTTTTTGCATGTGTGTACGTATAGGCTCCTCTATTAAACCCCAATATTGAGTCTAAACTTCTGAAATTAAAAAAAAAACTATTCAAGAATCGATTGACTGGTATCTAAAAGTCGGTTTCACCAAAGTTAACGTTTTTCCTTTTATTTTATTTTTTTTTGACAATTTTCTGATTGTAAGAAATACTCTAATGGAAACCAAATAGACTAATTCTGAACAATCTACATTTTACGCTTGTTAGCTCTACCTCTTATAGTCAACAAGATTAGAGAGATTATACGGCAGATAGTAGGACAGACAGACTTATGAACGAACTAAGATCTACCGAAGCATTTGAAACTGATCAAAAAATTATATGCGCTTAGTTGATGGTTTGGCTACTATTGCCTTCCCTCAATACTCTTTCGGGTGAGAAACAGACGCTTGTTTAGCTTTGGAACAACACAAAAATGTTTTACTTCAAATATTAGAGTGCTCATAATTGGCTAAAACAAGAATAAACAGATTTTTTTTTTAAATAGACTGAAAAGTTTGGATGTTCAAAAATTTTATTTAAAGCGAAATTGAAATTATTGAAATATTTTGAAAAAAAATTTACACTTGTGCTGTTCACGAGTTCTAGCATGAGTGCATAAAAGAATAAGTGCAAACGATTGCAGAAACAACTAACACAGAAAAAAACATTTTTTTGCAATCGTTTGCACTTATACTTTTATGCACTCATGCTAGAACTCGTGAACAGCACAACCAGTTTATTTGTGAATCGAAAATTTTAGGTATAAAATTAATTTTTTCTTTATTCTAACTTATTTTTAGTATGGTCTCTGATACCTGGCAAATACGATTGTAGCTACTTGTTACTTCGAAGTGAGGAAGATATTTGTTTTTTTTTTTATACCCTGTACCCAAAGGGTAAAATTTTTTATACCCTGTACCCAAAGGGTAAAAGGGGTATATTAAGTTTGTGCGAATGTATGTAAAAGAAAAAAAGGGAGGAAAGATAGACCCTATAAAGTATATATATTCTTGATCAGCATTGGAAGGGGAGTCGAACTAGCTTTGTCTGTCTGTCCGTCTGTCCGTCCGTCCGTCTGTCCGTCTGTCATGCTGTCTGCCGTATGAAAACGATTATTTCGGAGACTATAAGAGGTAGAGCTTTCAAAATTGAAACTTAGACTCTCCAAGGCCGTCAAGTGTGCACCTCTAAAACGGTTTTTCTCTATCCCATTTTAAAAGGGTACCCCCCATACAAATGTACCCCAAAATTTTGGGTTTTTTGCATAAAAACGTTATTGTTTTTATTCTAGGAAGTTCAAATTTAGTATAAACTATGTCTATGATAGTCTCAATAAAATATCTAAACATGGGTAGGACCAACAAAATTTAAGGTATAGCCCCCATACAAATTTACCCCAAAATATTGGGTTTTTACATAAAAAACGTCATTGCTTTTTATTCTAGAAAATTTAAATTTAGTATAAATTATGTCTATGGTAGTCCCAATGAAATAGACCAATATGGGTAGACCCAACAAAATTTTAGGTATAAACCAAATCAAAGATATACCCGATTTTTAAGTTTTCTATGAAAATCCAATTCAATGATGTATGGTAGTCAAATAGAACCTAACTTAAGGTACATATAGATTGGGTAAGGTAGCAAGTTCTTGCAGTCGAGCATACCCGACTTCAGCGTTCTTTCTTGTTTTATTATTTTATTTTTTTGCTCTTCACATTGAAGAACTTTCCTTCATTCAGTTTCATTCAAAACAATTCCGATTTCCTGTAAACGATTTAAAGACAAAAATAATAAAAACATTGCACTCCACTTAATTTAAAACGTATTCAAAGGAAAATAAACGCCTAAATGTGTAATTTTGATTTGAAACTAACTCCATTAGATGACGATGTCTGTATTGAAGACAGTGATAACTATGATGTACAAAGAAAAACAATGGCCCAAGAGAGAGAGAGATGGAGAGAGATGGAGAGAGAAAAGAGACCAAAAGCAGCAAAAACAACAGAAGAAGGATTGCATTCAGTGCAAATTAATTAAATGGCGCCACTCTATGGCTTTGCCTTGGTAAAGAAAATGAAAGGAGAAAAAAAAGCAAAAAAGAATGAATGCAATAGAAAGAAAACCACAGAAAGGAAAGAGAAAGGCAGCTTAGCGAAGGATGCGTCTACATAAGACAACAGCATTGAAGTATGTGTGTGTGTGTATGTAATGCAAGCCTTTTCATATATGTAGACAAGTGCTGTAAAAAAAAATAAGAAAAAAAAAAAGGTAATACAAAAAAAAACAGTTTAATGGAAAACTTAACAGTGTCGGTCTGTCTGTCCGTCTGTCTGTTTGTGCCTTTATGAAGACAATGCATGATGACACAGCATTTTCACATATTCACGTTAAGACAATGAAAGCAAGTGAAAGCGGAAACAGCAGAACAACGGCAGACAGCGCTTACCAGAAAAATTCAAAAGGAAAATAGACTAAAGTGAAAGGATGCAATAGCAAATGAAAAGAAAAATTGAAGAGTAAATAAGCAAACTAGAAAGGAAAAGTAACAAAAAAAAAAAAAAAATGAATGAAGCACTCCTACACATAAAGCAAATTAAAAAAAAAAAAAAAAATGATAAAAGCATTTTAGGCGCAGAAAAAATTGGCAAAATTAAAAATCAACAATCAAAAAGTGCCGAAAACTGCTTGCGCAAAAAAACAGAAGTCGAACCAAGCGCGCGTCTGCTAAAAGTGAAAGTTGCTAAATTTTGCATTTTTGACAGCTTTAAAAAAAATGGGTTAAAAAAAGATGTGAAATTTTTAAATTTCTTTTACAACAGCTAATGGATTACCGCGTTTTTTTTCGAAAAGTGCAAATTGACTTTGGTCGGCGCTTGATTAATTTAGAGCTTTAAGTGCTTTTTAATCAACGTGGCTTATTTGCAAACATGAAATTGGTATCATTTGTTAAAAAACATAAGTTAAAAAAAAAAAAAGAATAAAGTTCATTGTTATTAAGAGTGGAAAATGAAGTAGTACGTATAGCTATCGACAGCGTTTCTACACACACCGAAAAACGATGTTAGGAATTTATTTATTTATTTATCAACCCATTCGGCTCAAGCGCTCAAGCTAACGTTCGCATACGTTTTTACTCTTGAGTTAAAATCACTCAACTTGAGGTACACTTCTTTTTACTCGCTGAGTTTATTTCTGCTCGTTTGGAACAACAATGATATTGTTGAGTCAAAAAAGAATGAGCCGATCTTGAGAAAAGGCTGAGTTTATTCAATGCTTAGCTTCGCAGAGTGAGCAAAATATTAAAGAACGAAGGCTGTACGTTGTACACGATTGACGTGTTCGTCAGCACGAGCTAATTTTCATTCGACGCTGTGTTTCGCTCACATACTGGAATTGAGTAAGAATTTTTGCGTTTGAGCTGACTTAAGGACAGTGTGAGTTTTGCAGTTCTCTGGCGGTTTATACGATCATTACAATTTTACGATGGTCTAACATTTCCCCTGGGAAAGCAGCATTAGTGACTCGAATGTTGGCCTTAAGCTCATCAATTGTTGTTGGTTTGTTGGTTTATGGCCTAAACCTTAGAAAAACCCCAAAGAAAATAGTCCAATGGTGTTAAGTCACACGATCTTGACGGCCAGTTTTTATGGCTACTTCACAATATTATCGACTCACCGCACTAATCAGGCAATCAATTCACCGTAACGTTGGCTGTAAGCATTAATTTCAATTATTTTTGCAATTAAAAAATCGGTCAACATTGCATCATTTTGAAAAAGTACAGCCCTATCTTGGTGGGTGGTGCTATTCAAGTGACAAACAATGTAGCCAAATCGAAATCCAAGATAACCGCTACCAGCTGTTAAAATTCCATCATCCCAATTGAAAACACTTAATAAATATATTCATATTCAGCATTGAAAGGAGAATCTATATTTCTAGCTAAATATGTCTCTCCAACAGCCTTTATACTTGAAACTTACACACTCACAGGTCGTCAAATAAATTGATTTCGCAAGTTCCATTTTAACACTCCAAAACAAATAAAATTAAATTTTTCGTAAAAATAACTTTGCTTCTTTATCTAGGAAATTTTAATATAGTATAAACTATGGCTACGATGGTCTAAACAAAATATCGAAAAAATTACTCGTAAGTCATTTTGAATCCTCAAACTAATTTATTTTTAATTATTTTTATATATTTTTAATTATTTTTATTTATTTTTATTTATTTTTATTTATTTTTAATTATTTTTATTTATTTTTATTTATTTTTATTTATTTTTATTTATTTTTATTTATTTTTATTTATTTTTATTTATTTTTATTTATTTTTATTTATTTTTATTTATTTTAATTTATTTTTATTTATTTTTATTTATTTTTATTTATTTTTATTTATTTTTATTTATTTTTATTTATTTTTATTTATTTTTATTTATTTTAAATTATTTTTATTTATTTTTATTTATTTTTATTTATTTTTATTTATTTTTATTTGTTTTTTTTTTTATTTTTATTTATTTTTATTTATTTTTATTTATTTTTATTTATTTTTATTTATTTTTATTTATTTTTATTTATTTTTATTTATTTTTATTTATTTTTATTTTCATTTATTTTTTTCTAAAAATACTCTAATTAAACCAATAAATAGCTAAAAATGAATGTTAGTTGTTAGCCTCAAGCTAAATCATATAAAAACAACTCACACCAGTATTTGGAATTATATTTTTTTCTACACATTCTTTAAATCATTTTTTAAACATAAAACAACTATCAAAGCGACCACTTCAAAGCTAAAATTTAAAAAAAAAAAAAAAAAAACAAAAACAATTACAACAAACAATAAAATTGTTAAAAAAAAAAGAATGCCATTCAGCGGAAGAAAAAATAACATAATATGTTTCATTATATAAAATATAGGTAATATTTTGTTACAAAAAAAATAAACAAAAAAAGCTTCAAAAAGAAATACAACAAAAAAAAACAAAATATGTAATAAAAAAAAAAAATTACTACACAAAAGCAAAATAATGTTTTCATTTGAATTTATTTGACATTTTAATGAGCAAAGTAGAAAAAAATGTATGGTAAAGGCAAACGGTGACGGTAACGGAAGCGACAACAGCCATGACAGTCACTGCCGCAGTTCAAGAGACGCAAACAACAAACGAGCGCCAAACATGGCCGACACATATGATTACAAACACACACACACACACATGAGAACTTGATGCAGCATAGCGCTTTGCAACTAGGTCACTTATATATACAAACGTATGCACAGCATACTTCAACACACATTCTCGCTTGCTAACTCAAGTACTTGTGCATGTTAGACACAAAAATCTAAATTATTTAAGTGTCAAAAAAAAAAAAAAAAAAAAAAGTGGGTATGTAATAAAAAAAAATACACAAACCTTTCAGGCCGAAAAAAAAGAAAAAAAAAGCTGCATGAAACTGGTTGAAAGTGTTGTTGCATCTAAATTCTTTTCACTCAGCTCGAGCATTTGATACTGAAATGTATAAAAAAAAGCAAAGCAAAGCTTGTTGCAGCGAATGAATGTGCAAAGCCGCTGTTTTGCATATATTTTTAGGGATTTGCAAATTTTTTACTAAGATTTCAGCATAAGTGTTTAACTAATGCAATAACGAAGTACTGCAACACCGTAGGAAGCATTAGAACTGAGGCAGTACCAGAGGGAGGAAACTGGAGCATATTTCAAACGTTGAAGACCTGACAACTTGGAAAATACAATAAAGGAGAACTTTTTAGATCTGCCACTGAAATAATAAAATGGTTTAGTTTTAAACTTTATCAAATGATTTTGTCGGTTATTGGTGTAGGTGACAGTATGCTAAATCAGAACAAAAGATACAAGTAGGTACCCTGTGATGTCAATTGATGACTAGTCTCTTTCCTCGATGATATACCGACAGAAACATATACCGAAACAGGTCGATATCTCGATATAAACAATATTTTCAATTTATCGAAAGTTATCGAAAATTTCCCATCCCTAATTTTAACAAATTTTTGACTAATTAAAATTAACTAAGAAACATGATTTAATTTACCCAATTTTGAACGCCACTGACTAGATGTCTGATAAAATGGATGCGGGTACTATATTTCAAGCGCACACAGCGAGTATAAATGTTAACTAGTGACTGAAAAGAGTGAGTGAGATACTTGAGTTCTTTTTTCTTTTTTTCTATGATGTAAATTTTTTTTTTTTTTTTTTTTATTCTTTTTACAATTTGAAACATTTTGGCATCATTTAGACACTCGTCTGGCAAGCGATGCAGATTTCATTTATAAACGTGAAAAAATATTTACGCGCTAGTTATACGGAAGCGTGAATGCAATAAAAAAAAAAAAGAAGAAGTGAATTGACTCAAAAGGCTATGCACAAAACAAAGTGAGTGAGTTACGTTTTTTCAATACGCTTCATATGCATATGTTGTGTATAATGCAATAATTTAGATACAATATTTATTCGAGGCGTGTATCACATAATTTAGTAGTCTGCTAATTTTAAAAAAACCCTTTTAAAAACACATTTAAGGATTGAATTCATACAAATTTGCCCGTACGTCTGTCTGTCTATAAAATTTTATATTAATGCTTTTCACATGTGTAAAGCGTATTAATGATTCGGTTAAATTGAAGTGAATGGAACACTTTTTTTTATTTACTTATGCATCGCTGCTGCAACTAATGATGTTGCAGGCACTCGACTGAACAATTTTTTATTACTGCAATCTGTATTTTGCTGCTAGGTGCTGTGTTAGAGCGCCTGTAACTGCGCAACAGAAAATTTTCTGAGCGTATACAATAAATTGCAAATCTAACGAATATGTGGCAACATTTTGTGGCTACTCATATGCGTATATGGTTCGCTGATTTGACTTTGATGTTCGTTAGAGATTTGCAACTATAGTCAATAAAGTTCAACAAAAAAAGAAATGTAAATAATATTTATTTTGTAGCCAAAGTCAAGTGAGTGAGTGAGCTGCAATTAGTTATTTTTTATATTTTATATTTCCGTTGATTTTTATTGCTTTGACTTTTCCTTTCACTTTTTGGCGGTCAATTGAAAGTGTTTTTCAAAAAAAAAAAATAAATTAAAAAAGTGCACAAAGGCCAACTACGAACTTTTGAATTTCAATGCATGTCCTTGCTATAGCTGCAACTGATGATGCTGCTGCTGTAGCTGCAGCCACAATAACAATAAATAACTGCCTTTTATGTTACCTCATAGTTCACAATGTGGCTTACACAAAGAAGACGAGTTTCTTAAAGTAAATGGAAAAAAAATTTTGTAAGTTAAATTGAAACCCAAAACCAAGTGCCAAGTTCAGTGCACAAAAAGACAACAAAACAACAACAACAACAAAAAATCAGCAAAGAAAAGACAAACTTTCACAATAAGGCAGCCATTTTACTTGGATTTCATAAACCAGTACTTTTGCAACTCACACAAAAAAGTCTAAGTTAAGCACGCATTTTTCATTGCTTTGAACTTGTGCGTGCACAGTGCGCAGTGAAAACTTTCTAAGCAAGACAAGTTATGAAACCACTTAGACTACTGCAGATAACTCTTAAAAACTACCTACAGTGGTAGGCTTCAATGCCAAGATTGGTACTTGCAAGATTGGCACTTATATAGTACAGCTAAAAAGTATTGGGTTAATAAATTTAAGGTACTAAATCTTAAGCTTTTTCTGGTCACGAACACTTAAGAACACACTTAGTCAGTTAAAATCTATTCAGAACTCTTTACACGCTGTAATGGAAGTGTTATAGTATTTTTTTTTAATATCGAGTAAAGCACTAACTGGAAGTAAAATATATAGAGCAACTGTCAGTTAATGGTTAACGTTGTGTAGAGATAATGATCCTATGTCTGTGCAGATGTATGTAAAAGAGAGAAAGCGGCATAACAGACCTCGAATATATACTATAGATCGCCATTGGAAGCTGATTTGGTCTGTCCTTCCATTCTTCTAATCTAGTAAAGCAATACATAAAATAGATTACCCAATTTGGCTTAAAGAAAATCTATAGGCAAAGAAACAATAAAAGAATATAAAAACATAGCAGATGGGCAGATTTCGTTGGTTGTGTACATCAGTTGATCGATAATAATCGATAACAATCGATAATAATCGATCAAAATGAATAATAATCGATAATAATCGATAATAATCGATCAAAATGGATAATAATCGATAATAATAATCTGTAATAATCGGCAATAATCGGTAATAATCGGTAATAATCGATAATAATTGAGAGAGATGACCAAAATTTATTTTTTTGTCCTTATTTTAAAACTTTTTTACTTTAAAAATGTCACAAAACCAATAAATCGACTTATTTTAGAATCGATTAAAATCTATGTTTTGAAAGAAGCGCTACGTTTCGCAGGATCACACAAAAACCAATTGAGTTCTTAGTGGTACCAATTAGAAACTTTGTTTGGGAGTTATTGTAGTTCAATTACACTAGTTTACACCAAAAAAGGTTTGGGGTTCTCATCTTTCCTCATGTATTTTGGAGAGTAGGTTCCAAAAATGGCGTTCTTGACAAATGTCAAAAGTTGCTGGTTCGTAAAGATATTATTACAGGAGGCAGGCCGGAGACTTTCTTTTGACAGGCTGTTCGCTTCCTCGTAAAGCCATAACCATAAGAACTTGACATTGTGTCTAGACCGCGGTCGCAAGGTAAGCAAGTGCTCAAAGCGAAGTTGAAGGCGCATTGAGCTTTCAAATGCCTTCATTCTACACTTATGGCTGAATGAAGAAATGGCGGGCTTCCCAACAGACAAATCGGCCTGACCGTGATTAAGGACATTTTCTACTGCATTGATGAGTCTGAGAATGTTGTTCGTCGAGGAAAGTTTGATATGTTCAGGGGTTAAAAACCATTGATCAAACTGCATGAATATAAGTCTAACCAGAGCTGGGCATTCACATAAGTTTTGTTAGCCGGTTTCATCATCTTCCAGACAGAGTCTATACTCTTGTTCAGAAGACAAACTCTGAGGTGCAGAGGCCCTGCTGAGTCCAGAGGGCAGATCATAGGGGTTGACGAGCACGTCCTGGCTAACTCGTCCGCAAATTCAAGTCTTAAAGACGTAAGACGAAAATCAGATAGCGGAGAGCCAGTCTCCATGATGGCTTAGAGCATTTACTGCTTTCCTGGTCGCCAGGACATTTGTAGAAAAGATAGTATTTGCCAACAATGCTTTTATACTGACTGTCAGCGTAAAGATTTATTCGTTCTTTCGAGACTCGCATTTGTTGTGTTATCTCCGCTTGCAGCTTTCTTAATCGAATTTCAACACTGCATTTATACTTTTCGAAAACACTGTAAATACTTTTGCATAACTTTCAAAAACTAAAACTTTTATACTATACTATTCAATATAATATATAAAGATAGGTATTTCTTTATAGCGAAAACCTTTCAGAATGTCTGCTTGGGTGTATTTGGGATGCATTTATATGTATGCGTGTGAATGGTCTAAAAGTGGTGAAGTCTGACGTAAAGTAACTTTAAATGTTAGTTTGACTTTTTATCGAGATATACAAATGCAGATAGTGAAGGCAATATAGCTTTATAGTGTATATCGGTATGAAAATATCTGTTTGCAAAAAAGTTTTGCTTTTGGCTTATTGAATTTGAATGCAGCAGCAGCAATTTTAATGCGTTTTAAAGTACTTTTGGAGCAAGTGCTGTGCTTAAAGATTTAAGTGTCGCTAAGGATTCAATAAAAAAAAAAAACAAAAAGTGCGGCAGATGTCACCCGAGGGGCAATAATAGCACATAAAAAGTTGTGAAAATGTATTTCTTTCGTTTTTTTTTTTTTTTTTTTTTTTTTTTTTGATATGTGCGGATTTGTTAAAATGGTTTTAAATCAAAAGAAATTGTCGCTACGATATGTGCAGCTAAAAGATACGCAGATACAATTGAATTTACCGACAAAATACCTTCAGGAAAGATACCAAGAAAAGAAAAAAAAAGAAAAAAAAAAAAGACAGTCACACGCACGTTGCGCAAAACGCAACTCACAAAGATATATATTGACTTTGAAAATAATGGCTGGCAATTTGTAGCCTACTTTTAGGCGCATAAGTAGTCAATACAATGAAATATACTTTTCGTCTTTTTTTTTTTTTGTTTTTTTTAAGCCGCTGGCATTTCTACAGCGCGTTTTTGCCATCATCACAAAACGTGAATATATATAAATTGTATATATTCCTATAAGCACCATCATCAGTTACAAGTGTGAACAATAAATTGTCATCACCGTATTTTTTTTTTTTTTTTTGCCAGCTTTTTATTTTTTTTTCCTTTTTTACTTTGGTTTTTTTTATTTTTATAGGATTTTCAATTTGTTTTTTTGTTTCACTTTTTGTCTTTTTAGCTTTGTAATATTTTTTTGTGACTACCTACTTGTCTCTTTAAGTGTAGTGGATTTCGCATGAACGTCAATGAGGATTGTTTTTTTTATGCACTACTCAATGTCTTCAAGTTCGCTCTGTTTCCGGCTGTATTTTATGTCGTTACACTCATTTATTATTGTACGCATACATTTTGTATCAATCTGCTATTGATTTTTTATGCTTTTTGAAGTCCTTACATAAAAAAATAAAAACAAAACAAAAATGATACCTTAGGCACAAAATGTAAGAAACTTTTTGATGATTTACTGCATTTTTTCTGTCTCATTTGATTTGGTATATTTTTCTTTTATTTGTACGTGTGTTTTGGCATGGAAATTATTAAGTTTTGTATATGCTGTGCTGTGTTGCTTCATATTTTACATAAGGTAGCATTTATTTATTTATTTATTAAAAGAAATGTGTAGAGCAGCAATACAGGAGTAAAAAAAAAACCATTGTCATTCAGAAACTTAGAGAGATACTAGCGAAAACAAATTTTTTAAATAATATAAATATTTAATAAATAAATAAATAGGGTCTCATTTTACAGAGCAAAGATCACTGTTCAATTTGTAGCACGTCTTAGCTCAGATCTACAATTGTCTAAAAGCATTCAAAGAAGCTTGAAAAACTTAGTTAGATACTTGAGTAGCAAGTTAGTTGCATCTACCCAATTTTATGTTACATATAGTTTACATATATGGATATCCACAAAATACAAATTACAGATCACATATTATGTTGATCGATATTTGGGAAATCCTAAATATTAATAATGCGGGGGAGAGTAAACTTTTTTTGTTTTCTTTTCACTTTTATCTATTTCTTTTCTTTTTTTTTTTTTTTTTTTTAATAACTAACCATATTCTGGAACACAAATTTATAGTACAATAAGTAGTTCCGGAGACATCCTATACCCCAGAATGGTTTCAATATGCCGGGCGATTTTAATTAAATTCATTGCATTCAACCAAAACACATCACTCGGAAGTTCTTGGGATTACTAATTCACCTAAAATACGTCACTTGGGTTTTATTGGTTATATAGTATTTTTTTAATACAAAATCGCGAATCCAATATGGCGGACGAAAGTATTTAATTTCATTGCATTTATATAAGACACATAACTTGGGCGTCGTTGGGGTCGTCGATCTCAAATCTGAAGTCAGATTTTTCTATTTTTTTTTTAAATTCAAAAGTGACAAATTTAATATTGTGGACGCATGTATTTAAATCAGGGCTGCAAACCGGTTTTGAACCGCACCACAGCATTTTAAAGTTTTTACTGCGAACCATTAACCGAAACAGATCTTTTAAAAGAAAACGGTTTGAAAACAAAAGCCAAACTATTCAAGTGGCAAAAGTAGTTCGGTTCGAACCGGTTCGCGATTTCTTTAAAAGAACTGTATATTAAACTAGCAGATACCCGGCGTGTGCTACTACGGCGATTTGTGGCATTTCTACTATTTGCTGGGGCTAACTTAAAAACATACTAAAAATACTACTTTTTTTGATCTTACCCATAATGTAATGGGGAAAGCTGAAATCAGCTGTTTTTTATATTTGTTTTTTGATGGGAAAAAATAAAAATCGACTTCTTGAATGAACCGATAATTTATTAGGCATTGTTTTTGTGCAATTTCAATTTACTTGTATTGTTTACTTTCAAATGTAACCGGTTTGGAGCTCATCGGTTAGACGGTTTCAACGTAAATAGCGGACATAGAAACATTTTACTACTTTATAGATATAGATATTGTGAAATTATAAAATTTAGTTGAGTTAAGATGCTTGTATTTATGACGAAGTATATGCGGAAATATTGTCCTCTTAGACTTGATAATGTCAAAAACAATATAATAGTGGTGGTCAACACATTTAAATCGGTCCGTTTTGTGTATCAAAAGTTTATCTTTAAAAAATTTTAAAGTTTTTGTTCGAACTTTGCCGTGAGAACATTAGATTAAAAGCAATCCATATGAATGTCTCGTAAGGAGTTAAAAAGAGTTTATGTGAGGGTACATTTTATTACTCGAAACACTTGAACCGAACCTCTGTTCGATCCCAGACATTGCGAACCGCTGAACTGAACCACTGGAAATTTTAAGTGCTTTTGTAGCTCTGATTTAAATTTCTTTGTGTAGATTTTGTTAAACCCCAAATCTCCGTATCAAATATTGCCATAAATATTATCTGAAAACCAACTATTTTATTGCATTCTGATGCTTTCATCATGCCTTTTATTTACCTGCTTTAAAAACTATATAAAATAATTGATCCTTCAATGGTATTTCATTTATTATGTCAACTTCTTAAAACATATTCAATTTTCGTAGACATCAACTTTAAGATTTCTGCAATTGCACAAGTACAGTTTTCACAACGACACTTCAAATGCAACGACTCTCCAAAAAAAAAAAAAAAAAGAGATGCAGCATTCAGTGACGACAACAACAGCAATACGAGTGGAAACCTCAAAAGGATACTCCCGCTGCTATTGCTGCTGCTGCTGTATTAAAAAATTCAATATGATGGCACTTGTGTGGGTATTTATTAAAATTGTCGAGCGCAATTTTGTTTTGCATATCAAAGATGACTAGAAAACAGAGCTGAAATGGAGTATGTATCTATCTATCAACAACTTACTTACTATACAGACTTGGCTATTTGAGACATTTGCCCTGCGGACTTCTTTGTAGAATGTTGTCTATACGACAAAAGTATTTGAGAGAAGAAATAGTAAAGGAATTTTAAATAGAGCAAAACAAAATAAAGAAAATCATTTCTTTTTAGCTTTTTATTGCGGTTTAAAGAAAGCAAAAGAAAGAATTGTTAGTGATGGTAGCTTCTTTTTTTTTCTTTCAATATGCATGCGTTGCAGCATATGCAAATATCCTGCGGCCAGTGAGCTTGCGCATTATACTCTTTTTATGAGATTGAAATGATGTCCTTTAGCAAAGGTAGTGCATATGAAAATGCAGTTTCGTATGCATAAAAAAAAAAAGTAAGAAAGAAAGAAGAGATACTTACAGCTAAATGAATATAAATAGAAATGCATAACGCATTTGACATAAAGTGAAGTAGAAGTTGAACGCAAGAAGAACGTTGCAATGAATATTTATATATGTATGTGTATGTGTGCCTCTCTATAGCACCTCGCAACGAGCGCCATTTAAATTTTATGTAAGTGCATACCTCAAACTCTTGCGCACGCGTTGCCTCTGGCATATTTGCTGAATTCTCTTCATTTTACTTTTTATTTTTTAACGCTTTTTTTAATAGCAAACATTTGGCATGCATTTGCAAGCTGGCACAGCACAGCACTTCACTACACATCAACGCATTCAGCGCTCGCTTTAAGCCATAAAGTGTTCTGTTATTATCGAGGCAAGTTATATTCATATGCACGAAATGATAATCCTTTAGATTTCGTTGACAATTTCATATGGTAAAATATTTTGATGAAACATACAAAATATGCATACGTATACGTAATATTTTACGGAGCGAAATATATAACGCATACGCACTGTATATCATATAAAGGATTTTGTAGTATTTAATTCAAATTTCCTACTAGCACAATTAAGTAAAAGGATATTTTAAGTTTGTGCAAATATAAATAACACAAGCAGTAGTAGTATGCTATCAGATTTCATAAAGTTTTTGTTTGTAGACTATTAATGAAATAGACAAGCGCAAAGCTTGAATAAGCTCGCATTAATCATTGCAGCCTCGTGCCAAATGCAAGAAGAGCTTACGTCTGTAAACATTTGAACCCATACAAAAATAAGAAAAGAAAATAGATCTTTTCTGAAAATCGAAGACCGTACTCACCTAGTCTAATTAGAATGCTCCTATCAATATTCATTAATATTTTTGATAATTTAAAAATTTGATATGGCTCGGCATATTAACCAAAAACCGACCAAAATTTACTGGACCACTTGAACCGACCCGAAACAACGGTACAAAGTCATGTCGAAACGCTAAGCCGTGGTTTGCAGCCCTGGTTTTAGAACAAATAAGAGTGTTGTATATTTTCACATAAAAACTTTTTTTAATAAAAATTTAAAAATGGCTGGTGTCTTTACAGTAAAAGACGTGTTTGCGTTGGCAAACAAACTACTTTCGGTGACTTTTCACAGTGATTTTAAAAGCGCCATGAAGCACTGCGACTAAAAATAGTGATTTGCTATTTTCTTGTTGCTCTGTGAACATCGCTCCTTGCGCAAACAGTAAAACTGTTCATTTTGCTGTGATTCTTGTTTTTATCACTCTTCGCGAATCGTTCATATTCGCTTGAACACCGAACAATTTTGTTGGTACATTTGCCAGTCACTTGATTCATTAAAACGAGCAATTCACTGCATACGCGGTCTATTGAAACGATCATTCTTTAACGTAATTCAACAAATATTAAAAAATTAAAAAACCAGTTCAGTAGTACAGTGTTTTTTCCGAACTGCGATTCACTGTTCACTGTTTGCAGCTACTGTGATTTTCAAGTCAAAGTCGCTTATCACACTGTGACTGAAAAATCGCCGCTCTTTGCCAACACACAAAGTAGGCCTCTGTTCTACATATTTGACAGACCTAAATTTGAATCGCTGAATTCTTTATTTTATGGATGTCATCATCCCAAAAAGTCTATTTTCGAAATACTATTTTTTCTTTTATTTACCAAAATTTTTGACTTATACCACTTTCAAAATCAAGGGGTGTCCAAATAGCTAGGCTACTTTGGCAAAACTGCCATCCCTGGATTTTTGAACAACCCTGTGCATGACATTTTGCAGACTTGCCCAATCAGCTGATCGTTTTCAATTAAATTAATGTTTTTGATTTTTCTCTAGGCAAATCTTTTATGCTGCAATAGATGAAGTCTTTGGTTGATTTAATAGACGATGTCGTGAGTAGATATTCATGTCGTCGCGCTGATCAAGAATATTTTTATGTAGGTAATATAAATAGGTCAGATACCTTGAAAAATTGACCAACCCTGGTTTGAACAACCCTGTGCATGAAATCAGCTGTTATTTTTTTTTCATTTTCTCTAAGCAATTCGTTAGAGTAAGGGTTGCTCCGGAGGACTTAAATGAAGATTCCTTAAACCTCGCAAAATAATATTAGTCTTAAAACTTAAAATTTATTTCAAATTCAAAATTTAAAGCACAAAAAAAATAAATCGTTCGAGCACATTAAATAAATTAAATTATTATCTCGACAAAGCATATAATTTAATGCTTTAAATAATTGAATGCACAGCGTAGAAAACATATCAAAATCATTTTAAATATACAAATTTTTGTGATACACTCAACAAATAAGTTTAAAACAGATTTATGCACAAAATTTATTTGTATTATTTTTTATTATTATTGAATATAGCAAAAGTAGGTATGTAGTATAGTATACGTACAAGCAAATCAAATTTATTCAAACTAAATGAAGCGTAAAATTTGAAAAGAGATTCAGTATTTACACTCTAATCACTTCCGACCTTTTTGAACCCTAAAATAGATACATGAAAAAAAAAAATAAAACAAAAAATATATATTTAAATCGCAAAGAAATAAATTCATAAAGTAAAGCAGCCGCTAAAAACCCAAAGCAATCGTTTTTGATTAAAGCAAATCCGTTGGTACAAAACAACAACAACAACAACAAAAGCTTCCAAATATGTAACACTACCAGCAACAAAAAAAAAAAAATAACAACAACAACAAAATCTGCATATTATTGCCTATTTAAATTCATAACACAAACACGTACATGTACTCCCCCTTGACATAGCCAAAGCAAGCAGTTCTTGCCTAGCGCAATACTTTCAAACTTTTTGCCACTTGGGGATTTATTACCAAAGTGACTGTGGATGAGACGCTAATAGCGGCTTTAAAATTTATAGAGTTTTACAACTAAAAGTGATTGGACCATCTAGCATGCATGTATGTGCATGTAGCTCACTCAGAATGTAAAAAAAAAAAAGGAGAAACGTTAACTTTGATGGAAACGAAGCTTCAATACCTGTCGACACGATGATGTTAGCAAAAAAAGTGATTTTTGAGTAGCTGTTTGATTAGCGACTGTGACTTGAAAATCACAGTGACTGTAAACAGTGATTTAAATCACAGTTCGCGACAAAAAACAATAAACGATGAGTGATACACAAAAATCACCGCTAACTGAACTGTTTCGCTACATCCAACACAGCAAAATGACTTTTTTTAATTTATTGAAAAATAAAACATTGCTTTTATTATAAAAATTTTAATTGCACAAAAATAATATTTGTGAAAAATAATTGTGTTCTTGGTTGTTTCCTTTGCAATTGCAGATTTAAGTTGGTCACACTTGTTTTAAAAGGCAGAAAACATTAAGCATTCTGCCGTTTGTTGTGCTTTTTCGTATAAAAAACTGTCACAAATCACTTCGATTTTTTAAACATATTTTTATAGCAATTGCGCTTTCACCATTTAATCGCATTTAGTGAATTGCACATTTTAATGAATAAAGTGATTGGCAAATGTATCAATGAAATTGTATAGATTCGGTCTTCAAGCGACTATGGCCGATTCGCGAAGAGTGATCAAATCACCAATCACTGATAAATATTCAAATCCACTGTTCCCAAAGAACGACACTTTGCCGATAACTAAACATGTTCACTGAGAAGCAAGAAAATTGCAAATCATTACTTTCAGTCGAGGTGCGAAATATCGATTTTTAAATCACTGTGAAAAAATCACTGAAAGTGGTTTCAACACAACCATGGGTAATTTTCTGAACATTTATTGCTGTTTGAAGGATTTTGATCATATTTGAACAGGTTCAGTGTTGAAGCGATTATGAACGAAGCGCGAGGAGTGATAAAAGCACCAGTCACAGATAAATGAACCGTTTCACTGTTTGTTAAGAGCGATACACAAAATCGCCAAGAACTAAACATGTTCACTGTTTAAAAAAAAAAGCACTAAAACCAATACTTTCAATCGCAGTGCGTCATTGTGATTAAAATCACTGTGAAAAAATCACCGAAAGTGGTCCCATCTCAACAATGGGTCATTTTTTGAACATGGGTTGCTACAAGAAGTATTTTGACCATATAAAAACTCAAAATTTTGTGGAAGATTTGTGTGGGGCTATTCGCTAAAGTGGTCCCAGCTCAAGCATGGGTGGCTTTTTCTGAACTTGAGTTGCTGTTAGAAGTGTTTTATCTTATTTAACAAAAATCACTTTCAAATTGAATCATTTTTCATTTAAAAAAACTGCAAAATTTGTATGGGCGCTAAGCCCAAAACTGGGCGTGACACCTTGGATTTAACACGGCGTAGAGCTGAGAAAGGCTTATCTTTCGAGTTACAGTTCAAAATCTTTTAAAACTGAGCGAATGAAACGTGTAACTAAAGAAAGACAGACAGACGGACATAGCTCGTTTGACTCGGATTGAATCGTCGTCGTGCTGATCATGAATATATAAACTTTAAAAAGTCTAAAGTATCTCCTATCATGCATAACAAACTTTCTGACAAACTTAATATACCCTTTCATACTATGTGTAACGGTTAAAAAAAAACTACCCAAACTGCTGACATTAAAAATGCCAAAAGATACGCAAGGTACATCCAGTAGCAGCAAACAGCAAACAGCAGCGTACATTGCCCTTTTTATTTCTATTTGTATTTTTTTTTTTTTGTCTGCTTTTTGACATATTACAACATAATTCTAGGCACTAGATACGTTTAGTTAAGCCACATAAATAAATAATAAATAACATAAATAAACAAATTTGTTTGCGGTGCTTTAATGATGGCCATGAATTTTAGTCAAGTTTCAACAGAGTTTATGTTGCCTACAAAAAAAAAAAAAAAAAAAAAAAAAAATGGAGTCCTTTGGCATTTGTTTTTTTTATTTTAGCTTTGAATGATTTACAAACGTTTTATCAGTACGCTTGAATTAATTTGCATTTTTCGTAACGAAATAGCTTCTCTCCATTTTTTGTGTAATAAAATATTTTGAAAACAATTTCTATAAACAATTCTTTTTTCTATGAGATTTTTTTTTTTTTTTTTATAAATTTATAGTTTTACTTTTTGTTTATTTGTTAAATTTTTCTAATTATTTGCTTTGCAGCACAAACAAATTGAAAAACGCCTAAAAAGCTTATCGTTATGCAAATTTTCGATAAATATTTACTGCATTCGATTTATTTGAATTTCCTTTTTTTTTTTGTGTTAATGGAAAAAGTTTAATTTGTTTTGTGCTTTTGTGCTGACATGATTAAAAAATAGACAGAAAGAGTATCTAATTCTCGTAAATATAAAAATAAAAATAAAATTGAATATTTGCATAGACTAACTAAATCCTTAGGATTTATCATATGCCAATCACATAGCGTGAATTTGCTCTTGTTAAATCCAATATAAATTGGGCAAGATAAGGCTTTGCTTTTGCAATGTATTTAGTTTTATTTTATTTATTTATTCTAAAAAAAAAAAGTTATTTGGCTTAAATTAAAAAAGAAAATAATAATAATAAAAAAAATTGCATGCAATAAGACTGTCTAAATATCGATAAGGCTTAGTGTTGACTTTAATTAGAAATGTAAAGAAAAACTTTTCAAAATTTATAAATATTTATTTTATAGTTTACATTTTTACATTTAAATTACGCATTTGCATGTAAATTTCTAAAAAAAAAAAAAAAAAAAAAAAATTTCTTTGATTATAAATTTTGTATATTTTAGTAAATAATAATAAAATACTAAGAAGCTTAATATTGATATAGATTTAATTGAATGCAAATAAAACAAGATTTAGATATAGATAAATATCAGAACAATTAACCGTAAACGTAACGAAAACAATTTGAGACACCACTTGAACTGCACACCCAAATAATCGACTTGATTCGATTAGTTTGATTTCGGTATGGATTGACTCGATTATGTTACTCCGTCTTCGAAAAATTTCGAGTCGAATACTCGGTTACTCTGGTTTTCATAATCGAAACATTCAGAGTTTAGGTCAATCAGTGAATCAAAGAAGGCATTCGGCTCCATTCCACGGCTCAATTTGAAAATTCTAAAAACTTTTTAAATCCTATACATAAGTCAAGTTACCAAGGGCAGTAGTCAATCAAACTCCACAATATGTTGATACACCCGTTCCTTATGTAAGGCTCAGTATATAATAAAAAGTCTCCGTAATCCCTTTGGAGCTGTGAGTGGACAACGAGTACGTGCTCGCATGAATGACGGGCATTACCAGTTATATGACGACATCGATATCGACAGGAGCATTCAATATAAATGTTTGAAATGGGCTGATCACGTGCTTCAATAGATGCACTGGCTTCGGCGAAACATGTTTACGACAAAAACGTGAACGAAATATGAAGGGCACGCGTCACCGAGAAAGATCGCCGCTGCGTGATTGACCAGACCATGGAAGATATTCGCACAGATTGGAACCGAATTTGGTATCAAACAGAATTAACAATACGCCTGTGGACAATTTGTGAATATCGAGAATTTCAACTTTGGGGTTGTAAAAAAATAACTTAATCTACTTACGATCAGAGGCATTCTTAAACAATGACATCAGCTTGGTTATTAGGAAAGAATAATTAAGTCCGATTGCTACTTTTTGTCGTCTTGGTAAAAAAAAACGAAGCAGACTTTTATCCAGAACAAAAAAATCAAACTCTTCAAGACGTTGATGTTCCCGGTCAACCTTATGTATGATGATGAAAGTTGGGACCGAATCATCAGAAGAGCGCGATTAAATCGGCGTTGGAAACGTTATCAAAAAGAAAAAATTCTTCGTAAACATTTTTGAAGCTGTCAGAGTGGGCAACGAATACCGTAATCGCATACAATGAAAAGCTGTTGCCTCAACCAGTTAACGTCCCGATATACTCAAAAATGCATTTAATATAATCGTATTGAATTGGGCTGATGCTTTGCACAAATGGACTCACTAGCGCCCCGTCGTAAAAACAACGCTATACGAACGAAATGTGAACGGTTAATCGATGAGGAGCACGTCAACGAGGGCGACCATCGTTGCGTTGAAAGGGACCATTGGAATCCGAAGATTGGTATCAAACAGCATTACACTTTTTTTTTTAAACCATGTCACACTTAGTGTGAAACGGGTATATTTAGTTCGTCGGAAATTTTGTAACGCATTAAAGGAGGCGTCGTATACCCTATAAAGTATTTATATATATATATATATATTCTTGATCACCTCGACGAGAAAGAATCAATAAACGAATCGATTTAGCCATGTCCGTCTGTCTGTCCGTACGCACGTAAAGATATTGTTCTTAAAATTTTAAATTTATAGAGCTAATGGCTTCATATGGTACAAATGTTTCTTATATCAAGCCAGATCTTCAGTTTAAAATTGGTGCAGATCAGGCCGCGAATTCTAAATTTTTAAGAATATTTTTAAAATGCTCACAAAAATTTATCCACGTTAAATGATGTGTGAAAGGTATATTAGCCTCGGCCGACCGAATTTATCTTTTTTTTTTTTTTCCTTTCAAATGCTTATTTTCAGTTCTTATGATCTCATTGTCATGACTTTAACGGAAGATAGTAGCGCCATTTTAATCAATATCTGAAAAGCCTTTTGCTGTCTGGTTATTTGTTTAGGAATTGTCTATAAAACTGTCGAATACAATTTACCTAAATTTGGACAAATAAAGCCTTCAATAAATGTCTCAAGAGTTTCTAAACCAATAATCTCATAACAAAATGTGGTTCAGATGGTTGATGGAAATAAAACGAAACTGATATCTTCATATATTATCATGACAATCTGACCAGCAGAATCAAAGATAACAGCATTTGGAAAAATATAACAAAACAGTTTGCGTCCGAACGAATGCAGAGAAGATTTAAACATGTCCTTCAAAGCCAAGTTCGTTACTCTTTCACCTAATTTAATGATGTATTTCTGGGAAAAAAAATATCCATTTTTTAATGGATCTATACGCAAAAAGGCAAAAATTTTATGCCATTCCACACAAAACTGTTAGTCACTCCGCTTGTTGTTGTATTAAATATAAAACTAAATTTTCAGTTTCTAATAAATCTTTTTTAACGTTTAAATGTACATCTACTGGGAACAATAAATTACGAAAACTTTTTTTTTTTAGTTTTTAGTTTTTTTTTTTTTTTTTTTGATGCGTTTTTAAAGGATACAAGTTTTTCCGTCAAAACTTTTGATTTACGTAACTAAACTTTATCACTAATTTTGAAAACATTCAAGCAAAAGTAAAATTTTACAAATAAAAGCTAAACTTAATATTTTGTTTATAACAACTAACAAATATCATAAATGTGTGTGTGTGTGTGTAGAAAATTAAAATATATTTCATATAATGGCAGCAGTACTTATAAGCCAACCAAACATTACGCCGTACAAAAACACGCGTAACAAATTAAAATCAACTGGGAGCAGTCATTATGAAGGCTTTTTGCCGTTAATGTGCGCAGCGCACTTTGTTGACGCGCTAAGCCAAACGAAACCAAACTGAACCAGAGTAATAAACAGCAGCAACAACAACAGCAAAGGAGGCCTGAATCCTCTATTATCCTTTGCTGCGCGCCTGCTCGATGAGCAAATAGGTCGCATGAAATATTTTAAAAAATAAGAGAGTATGTAAAGGAGGAAAGCATTGGCATACTAACACATATACACTCTAATGCCTACTTCGACACAACACAACGTTTCTTTTAAATAGTGTTGCGGGCGTAGAAAGCTTAGCATTTGGTTTTCCTTTGTGAGGTCGAGTAGAGAGTAAAATGACGGAACGTGAAGTATCAAAGCGTACAAATATGCATAAATACATACATACATATAAATATATATCACACACACATATGTATGTACGCCTTGCTGTCATCATCATCATCGTCATCATCATCGTGGAGATGCTCGCAGCTATTTTGACTTTTTGCTTGCAGCTAAAGCTGAAATTAAACATCAACGCCGTTTTTGAAGGCGCTGCTAAAGCGAAAAGTTGCTGCTGCCGCTCGACACATAACTTAAGGCTGATGTTGAAGCTTTTCGGAGGATTATCAACACGTTTATATACACCATATGTATATGCAGCTGTTTACACACACACACACACACACATACATAGAGAAAGAGTTATACTCTTGCATAATTTTAAGGTCTGTGTCAGAAACTTTGTGGTTTGGATTTAATAAATTTGACTTTTGCACAGTTTGTGCAGAGTTTGTATCACGTTCAAGCAAGATGTAGCTACAATCATAGTAAAGGAATATCTTGTACGAAGTGAGAGTGTAAAAAAAAGGAAAAAAAATAAGAAAGAGTACTAAAAAAACTTAAGCATTGGGAGTACCAAAGCTTAAATACCAAGAGTGGCATAGATGGCATTTATCGAAATAATCCTATACAATAAATTTGACTCAATATTCGGGCTCGTGAAAGATAAGTTCAAGTTTCAACAGTGAAAAACCTTTTGAAATTAAGAACGCTACTACTGAAAATAGTGATTTGTGATTTTCTTGATCCTCAGTGAATATGTTCAGATTAAAAACCAACGATAGTACGATTTGGTGAAACTATTCACTTATCAGTGATTGATGCTTTTATCACTCTTCGCGAATCGCACAAATTCGCTTGAACAGTTTTCTGCCAAACTGTGATTCAAAACAAGTGTGACTATCTTAAAACGGCAATTGCAAAGAAAGCAACCAAAACCACATTTTTGCAATTATTACTTTTGGTTTGGGCAATTTCAATTTTTACCATACAAGCAGTGTTTTGTTTTTCAATGAATTAAAACAAAGTCGGTTTGTTGTAGCGAGACAGTTCAGTTAGCGGCGATTTTATGTATCACATCACTC
The DNA here is from genome assembly GCA_018903435.1 of Leucophenga varia. Taxonomy (NCBI): domain Eukaryota; kingdom Metazoa; phylum Arthropoda; class Insecta; order Diptera; family Drosophilidae; genus Leucophenga; species Leucophenga varia. The sequence goes on along the minus strand of JAEIFJ010000117.1, from coordinate 243,086 downwards.
TTCTGTTTCTGACTGTTTTTTCGGAACTTCGATTTAATTACTGTTTGCAATCACAGTGATTTTTAAGTTGCAGTCGTGTAGCACACTACGACTCTAAAATCACTCATTTTGCCAACTCAAAGAGTTTGTATTCAATGACTTCGAAAAGTTTTAAAAGTTTATATTGCAAAATGAGTGACTAAAGTAGTACAAATCTACGCTCTCAAAAAAAAGGTCTCAGCGCATAATTTATTTTGTTATCATAGCCTGTAACCAAAATGTGCAGGTGTAGGTTATATAAAGTTTGTGCAAATGTATATAACAGACATAAGTTAGCATAGTATCCTATAAAGTATACATATAATTGATCACCATTGAAAGGAGAGCCGATCTAGCTATGTCGTCTCGATCAGATTATGTCGGAGTCCATAAGAGATAGAGCCACCATATTTGAATCACATAGTTTCCTAAGCCGTCAAGTGGTCACTTTCAAACGGCTTTTCTTAAGCCCCACTTTAAGTGGTACCCCTCATACAAATACATCAAAAAATTTGTAGTTTTTGCATGAGAACTTCTGTGCTACGTAATCTAGGAACTCTAAATTTTACCTAAAATAGTTCAAACGAAATTTTCCAACATGGGTATAGCCCGTTAACAAATTGAAGCCAATTTTTTAACTTTATGTTAAAAGGTCTTCATATAAGAACGATTGCTCGTATTTTCTTGATATATGAACGAATGCTCTTGGTATGAGAACGAATATTCTTAATATGAGAACGTACGTTCTTGAAATGTGAACGAATATTCTGGTTATAAGAATAAATGTTCTTGATATGAGAACGAATGAACATACTATTACACCTTCTTAAAAATGTGCGTGTTTTAACATGAAAATTGCCTAAAAAGGATTAAATATCCTTTAAATATAAAACACTAAATATATTTGAATGACCAAGTTTTATCTAACTCTTACTTTACGAATATGAAATGGATTTACGCTTATTTCATTATGTACGACTTTGTTTGCTTATTTTTCTTTTGGCAAGAAATTCTTTTGCATTTTTTTTTTTTAACATTTCCTTGGCAAAAGTTTTTGACACCGTTTATACTCGCATATTATTTTAGCCGCTAGCAGACTGACGTCTCATATGCAAACATATATAAAAATGAGCCGTAAGTGTTGCTGCAAGAAAAAATTATTATATGGATGTGTGTGTGTGTGTAGACTTTGTTTGCAACATTTTTTTTTTCTTTACTAAAACTGTCTGAGTGATTAAAACTTTTACACATTAAGTAAATTTGCTTAAGCTTTGATTTAAGTAAAATTAAAGATTACCAATTAGAACTTTTATAAGCCACAATTTAATTAGAAGAGTAAGAAAACAAAATTTTATTTATTTATTTCAGTAAATAAAAAAAAATTGTAATTATTAACTTAAATAAAATTGTATGAGAAAAGTTCTGTGGTACAATTTAAATTGATTTTTCAGATACAGATCAATGTGCTTTAGGCAAACTACAGACTTTGCAGTTTATAGCTTGCTTTCTTTTCTTTTTTATTTATTTTATTATTTTTTTTTTTTTTTATTTCATTTTACAAATATTTATGAGTAGCATAAAATTTCTTTGCTTTCATGTTCAATAAAATGATTTTGCATTATTCATTTGCAGCATTTGCAGCAACTCCACAAGGAGCATTCAATTTGTTTTCTATAAATTTTTTTTGCATTCAAAGTCAAAGTGAACACACGAAAACATATAAAAAAAAATATATATAAATTTTGCATAACATTTGTAATAAATAAATGCCAGAAAATAAATATTTTATAAAGCGCACAACAGAGCGTATGTGTAATATATTTTTAAAGAAAAATATATCAAGTATACGACATGTTATGCAATATCATTACTATGCAGCATAGCGTTCATATTTGAATTAATACTTCAAAAAAAAAAATTCGAAAACAAAAGATTGAAAAAAAGAAACCAGAAATTGAACACCAACAAAACGTCCAAAACAAACAAACTTTAACAAAACTGTCCACAGCAATAACTTTCGCATTGAGAACTATTTTTTTTTTCCATTTTTTTTTTACGCGTTGATGATAATACTTTGCAAAGTTTTTAATCGTTGAAAGTTTTTCTTTCACTGACAAAACTTTGTTTACTAGTTTTTGCGTTGTTCTCTATTTGGTCCTTCTTTTTTTTTAATATTTTTTTTCAGTTCTTTTTTTTATACGCCCGCACACAGACCGACCAATGTCCGTGAACGTTGCATGGTGTACGTGATCTTGGATTTGGTCAAAACTTTGACCTAATTGTTTGTGCCAGCTGTCCAAATTTGTTACAACAAGAAATCTTAAATTTAAGTTTGTTACGTAATAATTTTATGTTCAGGTTAAATTATGCAATAATTTTATGAAATCAATTAGAAGGGAGTCGATTTGATAATGTCAATGAAAAGGTCATGGCCCGGTTTATAAGCATGACAATACTTTCCCCAGCAATATTTGATATCTTTAAATGAGTTTCGATAGCATTTAAGCTGAGAAATTTGACTGCGTACTACTTTTCCCGATATCGGCCATATAAACGACTATATACTGGAAAACGTGACTTTCGATTTTTTTTCTATACACAAAATTGATAAAACATTTTGAAAAGAGTTTTGAGTTTGATTTTTATTTGTTTTGTTTTAAAAGTCTTGAATACGACTGTGTGATTAATCGATTAATCAACGAACAATCGATTATTTTGTATAATCAACTGATCAATTATTTGAAGAATAAATAATTGATTAATCAACTGATTAATTAAAGCATAATCAGTTGTTTAATCATAAGTAGTTGATAGAGTATAGAGTCTCGGTATTGATTAGCAAGCGTAGTGAGAAGCTTTTTCCAGGAGAGAAGCAAAAAAAAAACCCCAGCGTGTGCTACTACGTTCTACGGGCATTTCGGCTGCTCTTTCGGCTCTTTTCCGTTTTGCTGTTTTTTTTTTCAATGTCAGATCTTTTCGATAGCATTTTTCACTATTTTTTTTTGTTGCAGCGCAACCAAAATGTGTTGGGGTTACATAAAAAATACTAAAAAATACCAGTTTTTTTTATCGTACCCAAAATATGTTAGGGGCGCTGCAATCAGCTGTTTTTTTTTTTGTTTTGTTGTATGGGAAAATTATAAAATCGAATTCTTAAATGAACCGAATATGCCTCATGCAACGTTTTAGTAGAATTTTAATTCATTAATCGTTTAGATGGTTGCAGCGTCCATAACGGACCTAGAAAAATTCTTACTGTCTTATACATATATATAGATATACAAGTTAATAATTAATTAGCACAACTTTTAAGTGCGAAAGAGATAGGTAATGACATTGCCCATCTGCAGGCCGATGACATTGCTGCCATCTGTTGGCCAATATTGTATTTGTAAAACAATCATATGAATGCGGTAAAAACAATTAAAGACGGGTAATTATGCTATTATTTATCGACATTTTAATCAATTAGAATATAAAAATAAATTTTTAACCAAACATTTTAATATTGGTCAATAGATGTCAGCAATGTCATTCTCCGACAGATGCCCAAATCCATATTTATCCCAATTTCTTTTGCACCATGCTCTTTACTAATAGATTCAACCTGCTTCGGATCTAACCCAGCGCCTTGATTCAGCTCATATTATTTCCTCCATTAAACGGTTAAACTTGGAAACGGTTATCCAAAGCATCGATTATGCGACCGAAGATAACTTTTGCTTTCGTTTATTCGCTCGATCTGATATTACTCGAGTAGCCAAGATAAAACTAAAATGCACCTAGACAAACCTCTTTCAAATAGCCCCACCGAAAAGGTTTACAATGGCCAACTATATTTGCAGTTGCTATTCCTAAGAATTATAACTGAGGCTATTGAGGGCCAGAAACGAAAAGGTCTTGCCTAAAAAAATGTACTTTAACTGCTTCAAGAGAAATCTAAATCATATATTACGCTAAAAAAAAAAAAAAAAAAAAACATGAGAAGAACAAATACCTTTTTATAGAATAAAATAATTAAAACTGGGGATGCAGTGAATTGAACCTAGGGCGTATCCCATGCACCTTTCTCATGCACCTTTCCACAAGACACGCAAATAATTTCCTAAAATATCCCAAAAAATTTTAAAAATTAAATATTTCCATTAAACGCACATATTCTCATTCAAAAAAACTTTTGTATAAAAGCTTCATACTCTTCCATAGCAGTGTGCTCTTCCATTATACTGAGTGTCCGAACAACTTAACCGATTATCCGAATACAATTTAATCGAATTCGACATACTCGACTCTATCAGCACCAAAGTCAAACTAGTCGAAACTTGAATTACCCGAATTGGTTTCATTTTAAGTATTCGATTAAAACAAGCAAAAACGTTAAGTTCGATAGCACCGAAGCTCAAAACCCGCCACATGAAACTTTAATCATTTCTTAAAAAAAAAAAATATGGAAGGGGAGTTTAAGGGGAATATGTTATATTGGCCCGATCCTTGTCAATTCGGTAGCATATTCATGGGATAACAGTTGAAGTGATTTTATACAGGTAAGAGTGAATATATCCATAAATAAGAACTATTCTTATACAAAATCTGAAAAATGGGCGCTAGGTGTGTATGGGGGCCATATCAAAAAATGGGCGTGGCACCTTTTTTTATAAAATTGGATGTTATTAAAAGTACTTGGTTCTGACATACAAACTGCCTAGGAGCACAAAAATGGCTAGGTCTAAAATTTATGGTCAATATCTTTATAACTTTCCGAAAAAAAAAAAACGCATTGCAACAGACAGACAGACAGACAGACGGACATGGCTAAATCGATTCGTCTTATCGAGCTGATCAAGAATATATATACTTTATGGGGTCTCCGATGCCTACTTTAATGCGTTACAAACTTTCACACTATGTGTGGCGGGTATAAAAAAATAAAAACCGTTGATATATTTACAACAATTACAACCAAATTACAAGTTTCACGAATTGCATAAACAAATCATCTACATAATTAAATGCATAATTATAGCTTATCAAAGTAAATCACTTTCTCACTCAAATCGAACAAATGCTTACACATAAATAATCATTAAATGCGTGACTAATTGTCTGTGTAATTTGCAGTTATTAGGCAAAGTAGCTAATAGTGACAAAAACAAAAAAGAAAAAAGATATAATAAGTAAAATGTCAGCATAAACATATTTCGCAGAGCATTGTTATAATTATTATTAATAAATAGCAGCCATTCAAGCAACGACATGAGCCAAATATAAAATAGCTAATACGCATATATGTACGAGTATCTTCTTCTACTTCTATTTACCCACAATCAAATTCAACGAAGCATGATAAAATATGTTGAAAAGCAGTCAAAGTTTTGCAAAAGATATTCACAGCTAGGACGAAGCACAAAGAACAAGGATATCAGATACACATATATGGAACTGAAATATAACCGCGATAACATATGCGCGTGTAGAAGGAATTGCTGCTGCTATTTCGGTGATGATGATTAAGATGACATCAACTGTCAACATTGCTTTCGTTTGTTTGTTTGTTTGTTTGTTGGTACCGCTGGTATTTCAAATAAATTCAAAGTATTTCATATACTTTGGATGGTGTAACTACAGCGAGGAGTTTGCTGAGTGTATTTGGAATGCAATGAATGTATGAAAAATGGTATAACTTCTATAAAAGAATCTCTATTTAAAAATGCTTAAGAATTTTTTCTAAGTTCTGGGCTCTGAAAAACTTCAAAAATTCATAAAAGTGCTTCAACTCAGCCAGCAGCAATTGGGTCCAAAAGATCTGACTTTAGAATCTTCTTAATTCTTGTAATAAATTTCCTAGATTCCAAGAAACTATAAGCTAGACTAAAAAGTCTTTTAATATATGTGCCACCCCGAGATCTAATAATCAGATTTCAATGCAGTTTTACATATCATTCCAATTAATCTAACTACTTCCTTCCATTGAGCTATGTAAAAACTTTTAGCTAAACCCACTCTACACATCATATAACTTCATACAACTTGCCAACTTATTCATCTAGTACTAGCAATGCTTCGTTTTATATTCCTTAAGTCTCATTTATTCATTCATTGCTTCACTCACGCACACTAACTCGTCACACTTGCGTGTGTGGCTTGAGCTTTGTGGTTTAATGAGTCTTGATTTATTTCATTTCCGCTTTTCGTTATGCGACAGTGCGCCACACAATGTTTGCGGTTTATGCATAGAATTTTTGCATGACATGGAACGTTTTACGTTTGTATCTGAGAACTTAATCTATGCTTCATTTGAAATATATATATATCTATTTCGACTTGTATTAAAACTTTGCGTTTATTAATTAAGCAACGCTTCATTGCTGCTGCTGCTGAAATTGGCAAGTCATATCATTTGAGAACTTGTCATAAATTCATGTTAAGCATGAGATACAATATATTTTTGTGCTTAGTAAATATCTATCTGTAACATACATGTACATATATAGACATGCAACAAAAAAATGGAAAAAAAAAAAGAAAACGTTTTTCAATATCCGGGCTTTTAAATTTTATTACAATGCACATTTTTTTGTCATTTTTTTTTACTCAAATATTCTTGCTACGATTTTGCAAACTTTTTACAAATGTCCCAAAAGTATGCATCAAAATTTTTTTATGCACACACTGAGCTATGACGTCTATTTGCTTGTTCGTACGTAGTTATAGTACAGGGACGTGCCTAGGCACGAATATGGGCCTTGCGAAAAATATAATCTAAAAACATTTTTATTTAGGATACATTTTATTCATTTTGAGATACTTTTATACTGCAAATCATGAACTTTGTGACAAATGTTTGAAATTATAATCGGCGTTTGTTGAAATTAAGTAAAATTAAAAAAAAAATAAATGAAGTATATATAGTATCACTCGTAGAACTTATGAAAAGCAACTCCAATCAAAAGCGCTACCACAACTAAAAATTTTTAAAAAAAATGTATCTAAGACTCTGAAATACTGAATGGAATTATAAAAGCGTTGAAAAATTAACAAAAATTTGGACTTACTAGAATAATTTTTTTGATATGGGATTTAAAAATCGTTCAAGCAGCATGTAAGTTCAGGGTGCTCCATTTTTGACATTTGGTTTTAGTTTAGCATAATGTGAGCACATGTTCAACGCGACAGTCTTTAAAAATTTTTGACATAGAAATTGGCAAACCGGCAAGCCTCGACGTCTTCAATACCTTAAAACATGCAAGACATCAAGGAAATCGAGCTTCGATTTTCGTCAAAATTTAATCATGACTGATGGGTCTCATTTGAATTTGTGCGGCATTTGTTTGAATGTAGAGTCTCTGGGTCAGTTTCAAGACAGCATATGCCGAGAAATTGCCCATATTCCCAGAAATATGCTGCAAAAAGTGTTGGAAAATGGCGGAAAAAAAGAAAAACTTTTAGTTGCTGCTGAGGACGGGCTTTTGCTCGACAATATCTTCCGTAAATGACCAATCAAATTGCACAGGTTCAAGTAAACGGTCGATCTAATACATCTAATTCACTGAAGTTATTCACTAAAAACATAGCGGATCACAAAATGAAGCACCCTGTATATGTAGTTTTTATTAAAAATGCTGCTTTGTCTCCAACATAAGATCATATACAATTAAATATTCTTGATCGCCACGACAAGTCATATCGATCTAGTCATATCCGTCTGTCCGTATGTCTGTCTGTCTGCCTGTGTGTCCGTCTGTCTGTCAATCTATCTTTAAATTTCTAGAAGCTTTATTCAGTCAGTTTCAAAGATATTAAGCTGAAAATTTAATTAAGTATTTTATATCGTGTACCCGAGGAGTACAGTAAGCAAAAGGAGGCATGCTCGACGCCATATAGTATTTATATTCTTGATCAGCATTGAAAGAAGAGTCGATCTAGTTATGTCTGTCTGTAAGTAATGCTGTCTGCCGTATGCAACAAATTATATCGGAGACTATAAGATTTTGAGTCATCATATTTGAATCCTAAACACTTCTAAGCCGCCAAATGATCATTAACAAACGGGTTTTATCTAGCCCTCTTAAAAATCTCTAGTGTTAAAATTTCGATTGCTTCAAATACACAACGAATGCTAAGGGCATAAACACATAATCTCTTATTCCATAAGCTTCCAGATTTTTAATACACTTTTATCAGAGAAATATTTAATTTTCTTTAACTTTTCGAAGAGCACAATTAGAATTTTTTTTGATCAGCACAACGAAACAAGTCGAGCTAGTCAAGTCCGTCTGTCTATTTTGTTGTAGCTGAAATTTCAAGCTTAATATTTTCTTGTTCAGGCCTATTTTTAGCTAATGTATTTCTTCATTCTGAATATAACCCCGGTTATCGTTTAATAGATTTTATTTTTATCCATTTTAAGATTTTTTTTTTTTTTTTTTGTATAATTCCAGCGCCTTTCAATATGACACTGTATATGTTTATATATATTCTTCTACATCTCTATCTCTTTTCTATATCTTAAGTAGCTAACATGCGAATAGTTGCATAAACACACACACACACACACACACACACACACACACACACACACATGTACACATATATATATAAATATGTTGAAAGTTTTCATGCATATGTCTACCACATCCGTTTTCATTGCTTTTCGTTGCCAACTTCCGTTTTATTCGCACGACTACATTATAATCATCTCATCGCATCTCATCGCATTTCGTCATCATTTGTGGTGTTCGGTGACATACACATGTGTGCATGTTATGCGTAAATATTTGAATAATCTTTAAACCATAAATATTTTTATGCCAACAGCTGCTTGCATGCTTCCGTAATATTTCTTCGATTTTTTCTATGACTTTAAAAACTACAAACTTTTTAGTTCACTAAAAGATATCGCTTTAAGCAATAATTCGTTGGAAATGCATTGCATTCTGAAAAAATATATTATTCTAAGCCCGCGAATTTTTGGTTGATTTTTATCGCCACATCATATATCACAGAATTTTTGCTTTGCTGTGTGGTGTCAATTTTATTTACTTTTTAGTACATTTTTCGCAGTCAGTATTTAAATATTTTTTTATGAGCTTCATACACGCGCATGCATTGATATGAAAATTGTGAGATATTTGTTGGCGTTTGTAATATTTTTTTTTTATTTGACTTTCTTTTTTTTTTATTATTTTTGGTTGTTAAAAATTCCGCCATTTATTGTGTGTGTGTGTGTGTGTGCCTTTGAAATTAATAGCTTTTTTATTGTATGTTTAGCAATGAAAACCACATTGTCGTCTGTTTGTCTGTTTGTTTGACTATTTCATAATTCATATTAATGTTACTTTATATGTCTACGAAAATATGTATCTGTCTGTTTAGAATTTTATTGCTGTAATATTAGCAAATTAAAGGAAGTTGAAATTACTTTAAGTTATTAAATTGTTTAATATTGTTGAAATTAAATTGTTATATGTAGCACGAAATTGCTTAACTTTTTGGTTTATTGAATCGTTGTAAAATATAAATTATGATAAAAATCATAAATTCGATTTCAAGTTTTAAATTTATAAATTAAAATAAACAATTGTAATGTCCATTTTGTTACTAATGAATTTTCAGGGTGTAAACTTTGTTCTTTAGCTTCTTAAGCAAGCTAAAGTGAGATAAACATTTTTTTTATACTTTTTTCAACACACTTTCTGCATAAAACTCAACATAATATATAAGCCAAATAGAAAGAGATAGTCGCGGAAAACTACAACTTCATAAGTACTTAATGGCTTTAAGTAAAACAAAATATTATATGTGCCCTAGGGTGGTCCCACACACAGTTTATATGCGCTCACCCCTTACGATTGTTTCATTTCGATAATAAGAGCCCGTATTATTTTTTTAAATCGGATAATATTTAAATAGAGCCACAAAGCCTCAAAGTTGCCCACATATATTACATGGAAAATAACACTATTTCGTGGATTTAATGTAGAAACCTGGAAAATTAATAATTTTAACCAGATAACGATGTTTCTCTTCATAAATGGTCATAGAATAACACCCAATCATTTATAACAAAATTTTTAAATATTAACTATTTCTTTAAAATTTTTTTTTCATGCATTTTTGAACTACCCTAATGTACCTTTTGTCTAAATAGACGTGATTTCTGATAATTGACGAGCGCTAGGTGATATCGGTTTAATTCTTACATATCCGAAGTGAAATACTTATATAAATAAGATTTATATTAGTACATATAAAGTGTTTTATATAAAAACAAGAAAGAACGCTGAAGTCGAGTATGCTCGACTGCAAGATACCCTGTACCCAATCTAAATGTACCTTAAGTTAGGTTCTATTTGACTACCATACCTCATTGAATTGGTTTTCATAGAAAAACTAAAAAAATCGGGTATATCTTTAAACGAGGTTATACCTAAAATTTTGTTGGGCCTACCCATATTGGTCTATTTCATTGGGACTATCATAGACATAATTTATACTAAATTCAAATTTTCTAGAATAAAAAACAATGACGTTTTTATGTAAAAACCCAAAATTTTGGGGTAAATTTGTGTGGGGACTATAACTAAAATTTTGTTGGTCCTACCCATATTGGGATATTTTATTGGGACTATCATAGACATAATTAATACTAAGTTTGAACTTCCTAGAATAAAAAACAATGACGTTTTTATGCAAAAACCCAAAATTTTGGGGTATATTTGTATGGGGGTACCCCTTAAAATGGGTCTAGAGAAAAACCGTTTGTAAGTGCACACTTGACGGCCTAGGAGAGTCTAAGTTTCAATTTTGAAAGCTCTACCTCTTATAGTCTCCTAAATAATCGTTTTCATACGGCAGACAGCATGACAGACGGACGGACGGGACAGACGGACGGGCGGACAGACGGACGGACAGACAGACAAAGCTAGTTCGACTCCCCTTCCAATGCTGATCAAGAATATATATACTTTATATGGTCTATCTTGCCTCCTTCTGTCTGTTACATACATTCGCACAAACTTAATATACCCTTTTACCCTTTGGGTACAGGGTATAAAAATAATTTATATCGGAATTTAAAACAAATATACCGCAACCATCTCTAATGAAAGTCTTTCAAATTGGACATTACTGAAACTTTGACAAATACTTTCAGATTGGCTTTTATGAACGCCTCTTCGAGGCATCTCACTAGTCCCTTCAACTAGGTACAACTATAAAATTTAACTAAAATTTAAGACTATAATTTTGTCAATGGAAGAGAATGTGAGAGAGAGTGGCTAAAAGCCCGAGGAGTCAAATTTATATTTTATGCTCTAGAGAAGTAATGCAGCTATTTTTTTTCGCTCATGTCTTATGATTGCGTATACAATTGAATATGCGAATTTGCCAAAGAAAAAGTGGACGTCACCACTACTGAGAAAGCAGTATACATATACATTTTTAAAAGTATATAAAATATTTTTATTATATTTAAACATTTATAAGCAACATTTTTACTGTTGCAAGCATTTCGCTTAAAAAATATTTCAAATTTTAATCAAAATACTGCACACAATGCATGCGCATAAAAAATCATAAAAATAGTCTAAAGAAAACGATTCAAAACTAAATTAGGATTTGCCAACACCAAAACCCAAACCCTCCAAAAAAGTGCAACAAATCGAAATAAAGCGAATAAAAATTGCGCTATAAGAAAATTGAGGACAACGACATGACCGCTTAAAAAAAAAAAAATAAAAAAATTTAAAACCCTCTTAGATGCCGTTGTACTCATGCTCATCTGTAAGGACAACGCAGGTCAAAAGCATTTGACTGCACTTGCTGCTGTTGTTGTGCAATTTTAACGACAATGCCATATCCTGGCATATATGCATATGCATTTTTTCCTATCCTTTTGCGTATGCTAAACTGTTCGGCGCTGCTACAAAAAAAAAAAAAACAAGTAAAACGTTAACTTCGGTGGAACCGAAGCTTAAATACCCGTCACACGAATCTTTGAATAGTTTAGTGTGATCATCAGTGGCTTATATACATTTATAAATATATATTCGAAAATAATTACTTTTTCAAACATTTGATGGAAATAATCGAAAAGTTTGTGTGGGAACTATAGCTAAAAATAGGCGTGGCACCTTGGTTTTGTTATTGGATATCATTAATAGAAATGTTTTTACATAAATTTGAGTGAATAGTCTCATAAATAATACCTATTTTTATACAAAAATTCGAAAACGGGCCTAAAATTTGTATGGGGGCTATAGTTAAAAATGGGCGTGGCAGCTTGGATTTGACATTGGATGACATTAGAAGTTTTTTTACCCAACTTGGTGTGACTACATTCGTAAATAATAGCTATTCTCATATAAAATTCGAAAATGGGCGGTAAGTTTGTATGGGGGCTATAGCTAAAAATGGGCGTGGCAGATTGGATTTGACGTTGGATGACCTAAGAAGTATTTTTACCCAACTTGGAGTAACTACATTCATAAATAATTGCTATTTTCATACAAAAAATCCGAAAAAAACGGTAAATTTGTATGGGGGCTACACCTTAAAATGGGCGTGGCACTTTGATTTTAACACTTGAGCTGCTTAGGACTGAGAAAAGCTTAAGTTCCGAGTTGCAGGTCAATATCTTTAAAACTAAGCGAATGAACCGCATAAATACAGACGGACGGACAGACGGACAGACAGACAGACGGACATGGCTAGATCGACTCGTCTCGTCGTGCTGATCAAGAATATATATACTTTATTGGGTCTAAGAAGTCTCCTTTAATGCGTTACAAACTTTCTGACAAAATGATAATACCCTCCACACTGTGTGTGACGGGTATAAAAACACAAAACTTTGGTAGCTGCAGACAAATTTTAAATAAAAAATCAAAACAAATATACAGAAACAGAATAGAACGCATGCTTTCTGCAAATATTTAGAGATGCATGAATTTTTTAGTACATATTTATCTTGGTAACTGCTGCTGTTTAGCCATAGCAGCAGAAGCTGTGTTCCTGTAGCTTTTCTTTTTCTTTTTTTCTCCATTTTTGTTTGTTTGAAAGTCGCTTCGGGTTATTTGCCATTTGCAATGTTGCGCTTAAAATTCATTGCATGTAGTATTCCGATTTGCTTTGCTTCTTTCAAATAAAAAATTTTGCACTAAAATGTCTTTTTTTTTTTTTGTCTGTTTCACAGCTGTCTGCTTTTCTATATAAAATTGAAAATTTTTTCATTTGCATATTTTTCGTAATCAGCTGCGTCTGGTGTATCTTTTGTCTGCTATTTTTTTTTTTTTTAAATATTTAAAACATTGATAGCCTTATTACGTATACCGTAACGAATAACGCAGTTTAATGCGTTGATGATTTAATTAATTATAAACAGACAGACAGACGGACGGACGCCACTAAAAATATTCATGTCCGCCAACAAAAAATGATAGCAGCTGCTTGTTTTGCTGTATCTGTGTTGTAAATTCATTTATTATATTTATATCATTCAACATCTTCAATATACATAATATTTCAACAATGGTCTGATGATATGCGTTATAATTACTTCACACCTTTTATACGTAAAGAACGGAAGAACTTCAGCGTAGCACAGCACAAGCTGCGCATAATTACATAGTTCGCCCACACAACTCTTTTCTATCTACCGAACACATCATTCAAATTAATTTTGTAAAACAGAAAATGACAGCAGCTGCAGCGCTCGAATTTATATATATTCAATTACACTGAAAAAAAATATTATATGAATTGGAACAAAGAGATTTTGAAGCCAATTTAGATAGAGATTTGAATATTCCGAATTTATATTTTCTTTTACGTCAGATTTTTGTTCGATTTAGTCATATTTGTCTGTTTTATTCTATTCAAGATCTCCCCATGTATTCTAAATATTTTTGAGGTCTCTGAAAACAAATTCGAACTATTTTCTACTTTAAAACTTAAATTAAAAAAAAAAGTGTTTAGTTTGTAAGAGCAAATAAGCCTAGACGTGGAAACTTCTAAAAAAAATATCAATAATTTTCAATACTGGGCAAGGACTCTGTCAAAAAAGTGATTTGAAAATGGGATTCCGTTTTTTTTTTGTAACTTTAGAAAATAATAGTCCTAGATGAAATAATTTCAAAAAGATTTAAAAAAACCACAGTAGTGCTATTTAAAAATCAATATTTTCGAAACTGTTCGATGGATTTTAATTAAAATTACAGGCAATATAGTAAATTTAAAAAGAATTGTACACTCCATAACTTGAGAACGGCTCGACCTATTGCCATAAAATTGCATTGGAAGGTGCAGGGAGGAGTGATGATGATTAGGTAATTTTGAAATCCAAAATCGGTCCAGCCATTCTCAAGTTATGATTTTTTCCTGAAAATATTCAACATTAAAAAAAAAAAAATTATCGGCCCGACATAACGAAAAAATCGATTCAAACTAATACACAAACTCATACAAACACACATTCATTTGATTGAATCTATGCTGAAAATAATCGTTTTTCAAGTATTTGAGAGAAGTGACATTCGGAATACGTGTTACTAAGACTCCCTAAAAGCGATCTAAAAAAAATGTAACGTATTTTTGCAAATAATTAAACTAAAAAATGAAATTTGGTATATGTAAAAGATTCGAGCAAGGGGCTGGGTAACTCAACTAGTTTAAAAAAACTCCAAAATTTAGACCGAGAAAACTTTTTTTATTATTTTCTAAAAATATTTTTTATATATAAATATATCGATACTTGCCCTAACATAAAAGAAAATATTGAGAGACCGATACATGAAAAAAATCGATATCATATCGATATTTCGATATTTCTCCCAACCTTAATGCAGCTGGAAGCAACAAATACATAGACAGACGGACTTAGCAAAACCATTTAGAAATTTTGGGTGTAGGCTTGTATGGGGCTAGAGAAAAATCGTTTGTGAGTGTCCACTTAAAAGCTCAGGGTAGTTTAAGTTTTAAATAAGATGGCTCTATATATTATTGTCTCAGAGGCAATTCGTATAATTAAGGCAGACAGCAGGACAGACGGAAGGACAAACGGAATAAGCTAGATCGACTCTCTTTTCAATGTTTATCAAGAATATATATAATTTATAGGGGCTATCATCATGAAACCGATTAATCGATACGACTCGAACGGTTTGCCCTCGAAGCAACGAAGTCTCGAGAGCGTCGTCTTCGTTAAAAATCGACTCGTATAGACGGTTAACTTAATCATATTCTTGAAGTGGTGCGATTTAAGAAAGCATTTGAAAATTTTTTTTTTTTTTTTTTACTTTTTTTGAGTATTTTCTTTGGGGATGTTACCAAGTGAAAAATTTTTGCTTTGTATGTGAAAGGCACGACATCTCCAATTTTAATTAATTAATAACTTAATAACTGATTTGATTTTCTATCAATGCAGTAAAAAACTAAACATTTTTCTCTTATGACCTTCTCAATTGCTTCATTTATCATTTTTAAGATTAGCAACAGTTACCTTAGAAACCAAACATTTTTTACTAGTTACTTCCATATTTGCTGTGAGCACACAATAAAAAAAATACAACAAGCACACTGTAGCATATTGCAGGCATACAACAACAAACACATTGCTTAGGTTGCGATGCAAACATAATACTGTAATTGCAACACACAAGCTCAAGTCACATAAACAACAAACACATCGCAGGTATATACAAAGTCAAAAAACAACAAACATATCGCATTTTATTTTTCTTGCTGCGTTGATTAGTGGTACAAAAGTGGCTGTAGCTGCCCATTGTTCTTTCAATCTCTGTGCTAAAAATGTAATAGGATCTAATTTATAAAACAGCAAAAAATTTCTCACAGTGTATTTCTACTCATGCCAATATATATATTAACAAAGCAAAAAATGATATTTTAAATAAAGTAAAAACGCAGCATTTGAAAAGGCAAAAATGAGTCAGTAACATTCCAACACGTTGCTATATTTAACACTCAGGCGCCATATACTATAGCACAGCATAAAGCGTTCTGTCTGGTTTGCTTCCTGTCAATGGCAGCCGGCGGAAACGGAAATGGCAGCACTAATAGTTTCATCAACGCGTTGAAACCTTTTCAGTTGTTGGGTTTTTTTTTTTCCAACGTGTATATTTACAAGTGTTGGCTTGAGTTAATATTGAATTTCATGCTGCTGCTATAATGACAAGGTTAAAGGCGTTATATTTTTCAAGTATTATAGCGAATCTTAATGAATTCTATATATTGCGTATACGTAATAAATTAACATGTCAATATTATTGAACGTTGAATTTAGGTAAAGGCAAAACGCTGCTTAATTAAACAAATTCCAAAAATGTCTAATCGAAAAAGATGCGCACAAAAGTGAGATGTAGTGACAATTTTACATGTAGCATGTTTATTTTAGGCATATAAACACGCACACTACAAGCGTTAAACCGCAACTGACTTAATGAACAAACACACACACACATACACAAGTGAGGCTTGAGATAAATTCAAGTAGTATTTTCTATCGATTTTGTACATTTGTTCATTTCTAATTGAATGCTTTAGCAAACGCATACAAATGATAATATTTACAAATGACAAAAAAAATAATCAAATTAATAGAAGCAACGCTTTTGCTTAATGATGTCCTTGATTAGAATATCGACAGGCTTCAATATGTTATATCAATGTCACAGCAGCTCATCATCAACATCATCATTATTATTTCCTAGCAGCATATTGTCTCAACAATAATCCCAGTAATAGTCACTGACATATTAAGTCGCACAGTCGTAAGTTGCTCATCACTATCATCACTTAAATTTGTGCACGTCGCATTTAGTTACGTCACGTGACTATGCAAGATACTTCCACTTATGTCAGTAATCTAACCAAAGCAACATGCCAATGTACAAGCATTCAATATATACGAAACATGCTTTTCTGTGGCATTAGTTTAAATTAATATTATTGACAAATTTTACATATCCAACTCCCAGGTTTTGTATGAAACCCGCATGTCTGCTTCTTTGTCTTCCTGTCACTATCTCGCAAAAGTTTGTTTTGTCATTTAGCTGTTATCCTTCGGGACAACTTGTTATCGACTTTCGTTTTGATGTTTATTTTTTTTGTTTTATTTTATTTTATTTTAACTTTATTGGTGTATGTCAATAAAGTAAATTAAAATGTTTTTACAGATAAACATTAATTTGCCTTAAGTATTATGGTTTTTATGCATACATATGTACATATGTATTTATGTGTGTATATACACATAAAATAATGACATGAAGCTACCATATGTCAACAGCCTACGTTCATATATAGTAGCATATGACGACGAGAGCTATCGAAATATTTTTATTACTTTGTAAAATGAGTTAAGCGTCATAAATCATTATTTTGAGACATATAAAGTGGCTTTCAATAAATTTTATTGTTATTTTAAACTTTTAAAAAAATCCGAGCATGTTCCCGTAATCGAAAAAATTTTGTGATTTACTTTTCAATTCGCCAATTTTGGTGCTCGAAGGTGATTTCAAAATATCCGATTTCATCGGCAGTGTTCGAATCAGTGAAAATGAAAAATAAATGCATTATATAACTTAAAAAATAAGTGTCGTTTATTTAAATTTATTTTTGTTTCATTGTTTTTGAGTTTCACTTTTGACCTTTTTAATATCATTTTTAAGCTGAATTCAAATTTTAGTTAATTATTTTGTTCTCATACATAAAATTCAAAGTGCAAAACAAAATTATTCAATAGCACAAAACCAAATTTTGGAGAATTTTGGTTTGCCAGAACCGATTTTCAAACATATTAATTTGCAACCGATAGCACTTTTTGAATGCATATTCAATGCAAAGAAACGTTTTGGAAGTGGAACATAACTTTTAGTGTTTGCCAGAACACGATTTGGTTGGACCGATAACATATTAATTTGCAACCGATAGCACTTTTTGAATGCATATTCAATGCAAAGAAACGTTTTGAAGTGGAACATAACTTTTAGTGTTTGCCAGAACACGAAAAAATTTCAAATCTAGAATACTACGATTAGTATATGATTACGTGTGCAAGGCAGCAAATCCAATAAACTAACGGTATATGTCACATAAAAAAAAAGTTATCGGTCGTGTTTCTATATTTTTGAAATCACAAATTTTTGTATTTTATGTTTTCATAAACTCTTGCTTTGATCGGTAACTTTGCAATACTCAGATGTTAAATTCTTTCATTTTCGATATAGTAAAAAGTTTATCAAAACGCAACTCGAAAATCGTCGATATAGAAACCGGACAGACAAAAAAAGTCTGGATTTAGACTCATTCCCAATGCTTGGTACAAACAGAATAAAATCATCATGGAATTTTAACACCAAACTTAATAAATCATTTAAAACGTTAATTAAAAAATATAAGTCGTGAAATTGAAATTTGATTTGATTGATCAAATATACAACATTAAAACACTCAAATTTGATGTTTTTTTCTCACCTTATTTCTTCTCGATTAACATGTCAGGTAGAAGGATACACAAAATAAGAAGCTAACGAGAGAACACCCATAATATTTTGAAATTTAAATTTTTCAATGATTACAAGGACCAAAGAAAAACTTGAATAAGATTCTTTTATTGAGTAAACAGATAATCGGTCTGTTTTAAAACAATAACACTTCAATTGATCTGTACAGATATTTGATATGGAACCTTTTTGGTAGAACAGACTAGGGCTGTCTGATTCTTACAAATAATCAATTGTTGATGACTGTCAAAAAAAAAAAAATGATTGTCTCTGATTAATCTCGATTAACACAAAATGCTTTTTGATATAAGTTTTGATATTTGATGATCTTGGTTTCAGTTAAGCTAAGTGAACCGTTATTTTTTGCTGCTCTTTCATTTGAAAAAGCTTTCTTATCACGCTAGCCGAGACTATGGTCCTCTATAAACTACTTGAGTAATGATTAATCAATTATTAATTCTTGAACTAATCGATAAATTGATTATACAAAATAATCGATTGTTGCTTGATTAATCGATTATTCACACAGTCCTAGGACAGACTAATTTAACATCGAATTTAAATAACAGAAAAAAATATTCCACAAAAATTAACAATATAAATCAAAAAATATATTGCTCTATTTTAGCGGATGCAGACTCATGGCTTTAAAAATTTGTTTATATCGATGTAATGACAGTGTTGCAAAATAAACAGTTCAAATAAACAAATGGCGGCCCAAATTGAGATATTTTATACAAACGATGCTAACAAAAAAGAAATTTAAACAATGAACAGAGAGCATTTGGAGAATGAGAGAAAAACTAAAAACAATATGTCAAACAGCTGATTGATTTGCACAGCTTTATTCTGTTCACAGTGCTTTCGCTGCAATGTTACTTTATTGCACTATTGCAGGACGATGTGAATACCTTAAGTATTCTTTTACGTCAAATCTGCTAATGGATTATAAATTATGTGAAGCATAGATTTAAAAATTCTTTAAAACTAATTAATTTTTTTTAAATATTACAATTTTCATAAAACTTCCTTAAACTTTCAAACCATTTTCCCTTCAATGTAGCATGCACGCGATTTGCATGTTTAAAAACAATAAATAAGCAATTTAAATATGATATTATTTTAAATAAGCAACAAATGATTTTAAAAACACGCAAAGTAATTAACAAATAAATTGTGGCAAATAAATTGAATGCATGTTCATAATTGTGTCAGCTAATTTTGATAATAAAAAAAATGTATATTAAAAAAATATGACATGCGAGAATAATAATAAAACCAAACTAAAAGGTGAAACATAATAATAAGTTCTGCTTAAAATCAACAAAATGAACAACACAGAAAAAAAAACTTTAACTAAAAAGGTTAGACGCAGAGTAATGAAGTCGGTTAAAAGGCTTATATATAAAATGACACAGAAGCGACAAAAAGGCGTCACCACAATTACCAGACAAAAAAAAATATTAGAGTTGGGAAGAAAATATGTATATGGTTACTTGCATAAAAGGATAAAAGGATAACAGAGCACATAACATGCAAGAATACAAAAAAAAAAAATGGAGAAAAAAATTCCAGAAGTAAATGTGGGGAAATAAAATAGCACAAAAGCTAAGTAAAACTGTGAAAACAAGAAAATTGCCTACAGTGTTAAAAGGCTTATTATGTTTTTCTATTGCTGATGTCGCTTCAAACAAAATAATGGAAGAGCAAACAAAACAAAAAAAAAAAAAAAAAAAAACAGAAGAGAAGAAAACATTTAGAACAATCTCATGACTCCATTTTGAACACATGCAATGGGAGCTAAAAAAGTTTAAACGGAAAGGCTTAGTTCAACGTTTAAATAACGAACTTTGCCAAACCACTCGCATGTACATCTAACTACAGCAATAATTTATGTGTCTGAATGCGTATGCGTGTGTGTTTGTGAGTGTGTGTGAATGTGTGTGTGCTATAATTGTTAAGTAGCAACAGCAACTGAAATGAAACCACGACAATTACAACAACAGCACCAGCAACAATGATACAATAAAAATGGCGGCAGCACTAGAATAACAACAACAACAACAACAAAACAACAACAAAAACAATAGCCATGCCATTTGATATGTCAACAGTAAATTTTCTGTTAGTTTTTACTTTTACATTGTTGTTTTGTTTTTGTTGTTTTTTTATTAAAGCAAAGTTCATGTAACCCTTTTGGGCTAATATTCACACATACAACACATACAAACACACACAAACACACACGAAAACTAGCAAACATATTCAACGAAAGTGCTAAGTGCTAAAACAGCCAAAGAAAAAATTCGTCGACAAAAAATATTTTCACAATTTTTTGTCTCTGTCTTTCCATCTGTTTAAAGTTTAGTTAGTTTGGAAGATATAGACCTAAAATTCGAGACTTAAAGCTTTTTTCCGACAATTACTACTTTATGTGAAAATCTCGCCTATTCTCGCGCTTAGCCCCTTTACAAACCGACCGCCAAATTTTGATCTTTTATACGCAAAAATTTTATTTATTTTATTGTTGTTAAATTAGATAAAAATACTTCTAATGTCAATATAATACACTTCGGATTTCATTGAGATCGATCCACTATAAGATAAAGTCCCCATACAAATTCAAAAAAATATTATTTTAATTTCTGTATTTAACATACTACATAGCTCTTGGGGTTCTTTATATGATCTCTGAACTTGAGTTGTACCGGACCGTACACCTTTGTCATCCCTTTTCGCAAAATATTATCAACGCCACTAATGATCACACAAAAGGAATTTGAAGATATATATTAAGCTTCGGTTCTACCAAAATGAATGGTTTTGCTCAACTGTTTTTTAAGGGGTTATATACAGTTACGATTTTCAAAAAATCGATTTTTTTTTGCATTTTCTTAATATATATATATATATATATATATATATATCTGAGTATACACACACAAAATTTCAAGTCGATCCGACGAATATTTTCGAAGTTATAGACTCATTAGTGAAGGCGCGCCGAGAGATCTCGCAGTGCTTTCAAAACTTTAAACGCGTTTTTCTCGAAACGGTGTTTTCAAAGTCTGTGAGCAAGATTTCTCAGAAACGGCTGAGCCGATCGGTCTGAAATTTTTACACAAGCTTCTTAACTATATTTTTTAGTAGTTAATCGAAGGATTTCCCCATCCGATGAAAATTTCTTATTTTTTTTAAACAATTAAAGAGCCGAATTTTGGTCAAAAATCGAACCTTTTTGCTTTGAGTAGCCGCCATTTTGTCAATAAATTTTTATTTGCTAATTCCTTCGATTAATCACTAGATTATTTAATATATTAAAGAAATCTATTTGGTTTTTGCATTTTAGACCTGCGGACCTCTGCAAAATTGGCAATATCATCGTTCCCGATAATTATTTTTGGCAATAAAAAATATGTGAAAAATATGGTTTAAGGTTGGCATAATATACCTGCCAAGTTGCAAATCAATAAACCAAATAGTTTGCTTAGAAAAATTCTTGAAAAATTACTTTTTTTTTTTCGACCTCCTAACTGTCTTTTTAAATTAAAATTTTTTATATGTATGCTTCTTTTGTTAACGGAAACATTATAACATTTTTTTAGGTCAGATCATTGACTCCACTCCACCATCTTTGCGAATAGTTATCCAGGCCCCTGATGGTCGTACATTTATTGCTTTGCTCAAATAATTACTTAATTTGGCGATTTGCGGTTTGCGATTTGAGTAAATTCGAACGATTTTAAAATGTTCGTCCATCGGAAAACGCAATAGTTATGTTTCATGCTCAACACGTTTCCTTTTTTTCTTATGGTAAAAACGGTCGAAAACTACTTTTAGTGCATCTACTTTGCATCTACTTCTCATTTCACTTTCTCAAACTTGACCGATTTGAAATCAGAAAAAAATGTTGCGGTTTGAGTATTTCATTGCACCAAAATTTACGATTTAAAAAAATTCGAGTCCATGATTTGAATTCGGTGAATCTTTTTTCAATAAAACAAAAATATTCTAGTTGCTTTAATTGTTTTAAAAATCTTCATATAGTTGTGAGTGAAGATAGGCGCGGAACTCCAAAATCCACGGGAAGAAAATTGGCGGACGGGACAGGAAATAATTCTAGTCACGACATTCTAGAAAATAAAAACCAGCATAAATAACAAATTTAGATTATAACAGGTGTAATTGAAATCGCATTTGGTGTTTCTAATAAAAGTCATAAATAAGCTATACGAAAACCTCAATATTTTGGGTAGTAACTCTTAAAGTTGGGAGGGATTTTGGAGTACTGTGTTTTTGATACTCTACGATATAATCGGTTTGAAACAAGCAGGCAGACGGACATAGACATTTGCACTCAACTTTCAGTCTGTCTTGCCTCTTTCCGACTACTTTATAAACGGTAAATGAAGAACAAAAAAATCTTTACAACGGGATGGGTAGAATCAAAGATTTGGTAACGCCTCCATCTCTAGTTGTTGGATTCAAAAATACAACCAAAATATGAAGCACAGCCATTTCACTACATATTTTCATTCAAATCTTTGGTTTATATTGAAAAGAATACAAACATTTTCACTTGAGTTTAAAATTTTGGTACTATTTTTATAGGCAAACACATATATACACACACACACACACACACACACACAAGAGTAGGCCAACTAGACAAAGTATTAAAAAGAAAAAAATTTAAATTTACTTAAAAAAAAAAAATAAAAGAAATAAAATAAAATAAAATCACTAACAAAGAACAGCATAAAGCGCCAAAGTAGCACAATTTTAAAAAGTATTTTCATGTACTCCAAAAAAAAAACAGCGGAAACGGAAACGGATAAACTACTTCTGACTGACTACAAAATGTCATAAAGGAGTACACAAAAAAAAAAAAGATGTGCCCTTGTTAATTTAAATACGCATAAATTTTGTAGTTCTACGCAGCACAGTAAAGTTTAAATGAAAAATATAGTACAACCAACTTACTATTCCTTTATTGTCCTTTTTTTTTAATTCAAGGAAAACTTAATAAAAAATAAACAGCCTAAAAGCAGACAAAATACTCGTAAATTACAGAGTAGAGCGTCATTTTAAGTTTATAAAACATGAGAAAATGTACGCGTAGCGTGTAAATGAAAAGCATTTCTTAATTAAAAAATCTCATAACAAAAACATTTCTAGGTAAAAAAATAAAAAAAAAAAATAAATAAAACAATGAAAAGTAAAGAAACTTGTTAGGAACCAAAAAGATAATAAAAGACAATAAGAACAGCAAAACCAAAATCATTATCATTAAGAACAGTGGCAGCAGCGGCAGCAGTATGAGTTGAATAAACAGAAACCATAGCAACACTGAAGACGGTGGTCATTAGGCAATGCGACGCACGCTTAAAAATATCAAGAAGCAAACTTTTTCGGCAGAAATATACCTGAAAGGCTGCTGTTCTTTCTTTTTGGAAAGTTCTACAGAAAAATAACAAAAAGAAATAATTCGGAAATGTAAATAACAATGCCGCCACAAGAGCAACACGGGCCCAGCAAATGCATTAACAATGCTCGAAAACCTCAAACCTATCCTCTATTCTAAAAGCACCAAAACTTCTTAACAAATCCAATTCAATTCAATTGAAATGGACACGTTCAACGTTAATGAGTCTCAGATATGTTAGTTAAGTTGGTCCATAGCATGCCAAGTTAATGACAGAGTTCAACAGGATTTCTTTAATTAAATAAAAATGCTAAAATTATATAGAAAAGAATAGAACCGAATAGAATAGAATATCTTAATTTGTGACCAGAAAAAAAAAATACTGTCATTTTGTTTGTTGTTTTTTTAACAAAGCCAAAATCATGCGTTTGCATGCATATAAAATGTGACACTAAATTAGCGCGTCTGTTTAGCAGACTACGACTTAATTAACTAAAATTAAAATCAAGTGTCTGTTAAGTGCCACTCTTTTTTTTTGGGGTCTCTGTTAGGGTCTGTTAGTAATTCAAGCAGTTAATTAGTTGTAGACAAATTAAATTGATAAAATGCAGCATTCGAATCTTTAAGTTTTTTGGTATTGAATCTGCTTTTTTATTATTAAAAAGATTGTGATAAGAAACAGTGCTGTGAAACATTTTTTTACCTAAACTAATGCCTCCTTTTCTGTCCATCGAATATTACATTAGAGAATCAGGCCTCTGGTAGCCAACAAACTATGGCCGCAGCGCTATCCTGGCTCTCCCTGCTCTCTGCTCCTTGCTGAGCTTGTAGGCTCGACAACCGACTTTCTGTCTGTAAACCTAGATTTTAGTAAATCTTTAAGGACATTTCTGCGCTCTAGATAGCACTGGGAGCTGGTCTGTTAGAATGCAATTCTGGTTTGTCAATCGACACCGGTGTGGGATCTGGGTATACTCAGAGGACCTGGGTGTTGTGATATCGTTTCGACTTCCTGGTCTCTGTATTGTTTTCCATGAGGAGAACGCTATACTTGCAGCTTGTGAGCTACTTGTGGAGCTGAACGTCCGCAACAGATCAGTGTTCATCTTCTCGGACAGCCAAGCTACCATAAAGGTTTTAGGTTCTCACGTCATTAAGTCAAAGTTGAGAAGGGACTGTAAAGAGCGGCTGAACGAAGCTAGCCAACAAAACTCAATCATCCTTTTGTGGGTTCCGGGGCATAGTGATGTTCCCCGAATCGAGCACGCAGGCACATACTGGCCAGAAAGGGATCAGCTAGCGTCTCCCAACCGGTTTAGGTAGGGACTCCAATGGCAATCTCTGCCATTAGCAACCAATTCGCCAACTTGGCCTCTAATAAATAGTCAAATCTGGACAGCTGCAGGAAAGCTAGAACGATTTGGGATAGGTTAGACGCAAATGTGCAGCCAATGGGTTAGGCAGTAGCTTGGTGTTGTTATAGCCCAGGTTCGAATACTTTACAGCTACTATGTTGTACGGGCGTTTTGGATGCTCTTTCGTCTCTTTTTCGTTTATATATTTTTTTTTTTTTTTTTTTTTTTTTTTTTTTCAATTATGTTTCATCAGAACTACTCTCTTTAGTGACTAGACAGAAGCTCCGGTTGCTTCATTGAAAGTATTCTATGCATAAATCCAGTAGTCTGGATCTGGCAACAACTGATTACTTCATATTTCAATTAATGACGAACGATTCCACTGGGAATAAATTAGTCTCAAGAGAACTTTTGTGAAGATCGATTGTACCAATGTGAAGTGCCTACTAAGAACCCCGGAGTCTTTAGAAAGACAAAGTGATTTTGCGATAGGAAAATGGTCTAAATGAGAAAACTTTTCAAATTGCTTTATAAGCTTGCATTTTCAAATTCAAATTTTAAATTAAAACGTTTTATATCAAGTTTCCTGAGTCTGCATTAAAGAAAACATTCTTTCCATTGCTTCTGTACCAATAAGAGAGACTCTCAAGGTAATATCAAAAAACTTTATAAACAAAATTAAAGCGTAACTATGACAAAAAGGAAATTTGTTTGACAAGAAAATAATTAATACTAATTGGAATGCTGTCATAAATCTAATTAAATTAAACTAAGCCAAGCTCTTTGCTAAACTTCATTAAAATTATAAATGGATTATTGATTTTTTTTGGATAAGTTTTTTTCTTTGTCAAACTATTCAAAAAGGTTTCCATAGAGATAATAACTCAAAAATAACTTTGAAATGCAAAAATCTGAGTTAAACAATTCGCATAAAATTCAAATCGTAAAAAATTTTTTTGGTTTGATTTTTGCGGTTTGTGCATAATTCCAAAGACATTAAAATAGAATTAATTATGTAAAAATCTTTATTAAATACAATAGTTATTCGTGGTCTAATTGCGGTTTTGCATTTTATTTATAATGAGAATTAATGAGTATACCATTGGAATGTAATATAAAATCCGAACATTAAGTATTTTAGACTGTTTTATTTTATTTTTTCGATAATGTATAATTTGCATAACTATAAAAATATTTAAGCGAAAATACCGGCAGATACGTTCGAGCCGCTCTTCTGTTTTGTTTTCTTTTGTAAATATGCAGAGAGAGAGAAAAAAAAAAACCTAGCACATTGTATTTGTATCAAGCACATTTGTGATAAAAAGCAAATAAGATATTGATAGATATTGCTAAGGAAACTGTACAATTTTAAGGTCTAACTGTAATATAAAGTTTAAGTTATTCAACTCGCCCCTCCTAAATAGCCCATTACCCCATATAAAAAATTTTATTTAGCCCCTTCACAACTTGAGTTATAGTCTTTCAGAGAAATGAAGTTCATTTACTTTGCTAAACTTTTTTCTTCTAATTCTAACTACAGCCAATCCACCTAATCAATTTGTTGTAGGAACTTGTTTTATAACATGTAATTAAATTATTGACAATCGCTGGTGTGAAAACAAACGTTCTCAAATCAAGAACATTCGTTCTCATATGAAGAATACTCGTTCTTAAATCAAGAACACTCGTTCTCATACCTAGAGCCATTTGATCTTCATAAACGGACAGTTAAAAATGGATATGTAGACAAAAAAAAAAAAAAAAATAAAGCAAAATAAATAACACAAGAGCAAATTTCTGAGAGCTTAGTTTATGGTTATCACATCTTTGCTCTTTTATTTTGTAATTAAAGCTTTGGAAACTTGAATTAAGCACGTTTGTTCTCAATATAAAAACATTGTGCTTGATACTAGAACCTATAAAAACATTTGTGCTTGATTTCGTATGTTCTTAGATCAAGTAACAGCTTCTACGGTTTTTCTCTCCGTGTATGCAGATTTATTGATAAAAAGCTACTTTTGAGTGAAACTGAAAAAAATAAATAAATAAATAAATAAATATACGACTTCATTGTGCATATGAATCATAATTTTATATAAACAATTATTATACTCACTTTTGAGTCTTAGAAATCGAAGACGCATCTACAAATGAGCAGAGTGAATGAGCACTAAGCAAATATTACACTCTCATTTAAAATTAAGCTTTTGCAATATTCGTTTGTTTGCAGCGGATTAAACAAAATCAAAACAGTTTTCTTAAGTAAAAAAAAAAATGATGACTGATAGTGAAGAAGAAGATCTGGCAGAATTTTTGCTATACGAAGCATTTCTACAAGAAGAAACATTAATTTATGCAACAAAGCAAATTGAAATTTCAACTAAAAAATGCGTAAAAGAAATAAATAAGAATGAATTGATGGAGAGTACAATGGACTTAATGGAATCGATTAACGAATGTCTTGACTGTCAGGAGTGTCGCATAAATGCTGCCTATGCCAACTATAATTATGAACTTTCGCAACTTGATAAAAACTCAAGCAATTATTATGAAGAAAAGGAGCGTATAATCTATGAGTTGGTTTGCGAATTGCATGATGCCAATGATGAGGAGACAACTGCAACAATTCCAATATATTTTGTGCAGCAAGATGCGAAATAGAACAAAGATATTTGTTAACATTTTCATAACTATGCCTTAATTTTGTATCTTACAACTCATACTTTGTATCTGCTACATCAAAAATATTGTAATCAATCAATAAAATGTATAAAAAAAAAATATATACAACGTCTTTAAGTTGTTTTGAAGTGCAGCAATTATGAGTTGTCTTCAATCAAAGTAAAAATAAGAGAAAAAAAAACAAAACCAATCTACAAATTCAATCACTTACACACAACGTACTACTTCGTTAGGCAATCTCTTAAGGAAGTTAAGTTTTGTAAAAAAAAAAAAAAAAAAAAAAAACTAAAACAAAGAAAAGAAAAATCTAATAGGTTCTTCGATAAACAGCCAAATGGTTCACCAAATGGCAACGAAATGTACAGTTAGGCATACCGGAAGCAACCTATAAAAGCCATTATACTAGACACAAGCATACAAACATATTGAATTCACATCATCATCTCACACAGACACAAAGCCCTCAAGCAAGCAAGCAAAGCAATGAAACGCTTAAGAATGAAGTGCAAACCTTTCATGGTCAGAAATACTATATGTATTTACTTTTGTACACAGAAAAAAATATATTGCAACTTCGAGTAATGCCGTATATTTCGAAAGGATACTCGGATATGCAACATCATTCCATGGAATAATATCACAGTACAAGAGATCATTAAATATGCACTCCAATATAACTTCAAGCCAAATTCTATTGAGAATTTTTAATTAAGCATTTCTTACAATTGATACATGTCGTGCATGAAGTCTTTCATGACTTGTCATCTAAGAAGTCTTGCATACTTGTCATCCAAGAAGTCTTGCAAGCCTTGTCTTCCAAGAAACTTACAAGATTTGCCATGTAAGAAGTCTTGTAAAAACTTGTCATCCAAAAAGTCTTGCATGAATTTTTATCCAAGGCGTCCAACAAGACTTGTCATCCACGAAGTCTACCAAGACTTAAGTCATCTAAGAAGTGGAAGTCTTGTCATCCAAGACAACTGTGTCATTTGTATGAAAATATCGTCAACAAACAGGTATCGGGCTGTCATCGGATTGTCATCGAGAAAGAGACTTTAACACATCACAACGAATCTTGATGCCGCGTTGATGAAACGCCTAAAGAGTCAATTGTTTGGTACACCACATAAAAAATAATATTTTTACCCCCTAATAGCTCCAGATAATCTGCGTAATTTTCTGTTGTCCACGAAAGAAGAGTGCATCACTGAAACCAGAGCCCTTTATTGAGGTTTTTTTTATTATTTAAATTTTTAAAGCCTTGGAGAAAGTTTAGTGCCAAACAGATTAGCTTTTTATTGCCAAACTAAAAAAATTTTATTTATTTTCAATTACAAAGGTCGGATTAGGCTGGAATCTAGCCTAACTAATCTTTCATCACGTCGAGGTTTAAAGAAAAATATGTTTAAAAGCTCAAAACCAGATGAAACTGAGATGTTGAAAATCCTGAATTGGGCTTAAATTGAAGCTGGAACCTTTGGTTACAAAAAAGCAGGGTCAAGAAATCCATGGATCAATCATGAATTTTGTTGTAGCTCCAAATTTTTAAGGTCATATTCCTATTCACTGATAAAAATTCTATAAGATCAACCTATTCCGATGCTTAAATCATTTTCCGTGACGGCCTGTGTTGTAACTATTTTGAAATAGCCAAACACAGGGTGTTTCGATCTAACCTGACTTCATATGTGTTCTCATATCTAAATTCGCAAAAACTTTTCTCAGTGTTTTAATCAAACAAACACTGAAGTAAAGCACTCAAATAAAATCCATATTACATATTACAACTTTCAAACACATACATACAAGAAACGTTTACTTCGAACACAAAGTTCACTAAATTTACTCAAGAGCAAACAAATTTATGCCAATGATATCCTGTAGGAGTCTTTAGGCAATTTTTGTTTTTTGTTTTTTATTTTATTTTCTTTTTATTTCTTTCTTTTTTTGGTCAGCTTTTGTTTGA
The DNA here is from genome assembly GCA_018903435.1 of Leucophenga varia. NCBI lineage: Eukaryota > Metazoa > Arthropoda > Insecta > Diptera > Drosophilidae > Leucophenga > Leucophenga varia. The sequence continues at coordinate 213,122 of JAEIFJ010000117.1, read as the reverse complement.
TGAAAATCATTTATTACACTTGATATGCGAACACTTTAGCTGTTGCTGCCCACAGAATTCATCATCAAATATATAAAAAAATATATATATATATAGAAGACAACGGATCTGATATATTATTTCTTAAATTATTCTTTCGTTCGTTATAAAAATTCACGCTGTTATTTTATTCTTTTTTTTTTTTATATTTTACGAAACTGCACAATTTTCGACAATAACGACTAGGATTGATTTTTTTCGTACAAGTAATGCGAAACGGAAATGTCTTCTTGCCAACAGAAAGGATAAAACGAAGTAGTAAGTCATTTATCTTGGCCAAAAATATAAAAAAACAAGGAAAAACGTTTACTTCGGTGGAACCGAAGCATAAATACCCGCCACACGAATCTTTGAATAGTTTATGTGGGATCATCAGTGGCTTATATACATTTATAAATATATAGACGAAAAAAATTAATTTTTCATACAAAAGTGCAAAAAAAAATCGGTGAGTTTGTATTAGGGGTTATACATAAAAATGGGAGTGGCATCTTGGTTTTGGAATTGGATGATATAGAAGTGTTTTTACCCAATTTGGAGTAAATAAATTCATAAATAATACCAATTTTTATTCAAAAATTCGAAAATGGGCGGTAAATTTGTATGGGGGCTACACCTAAAAATGGGCGTGGTACTTTGTTTTTTATATCGGATTTCGTTAGAAGTGTTTTTATTCAATTTTGAGTGAATATATTCATAAATAATACCTAATTTCATACAAAAATTCGAAAATGTGCGGTAAATTTGTATGGGGGCTATACCTAGGAATGGGCGTGGCACCTTGGATTCGACTTTGGATGACATAAGAAGAGTTTTTACCCAATTTGGAGTGAATATATGCATAAATAATACCTATTTTAATACAAAAATTTGAAAATTTTTGGTAAGTTTGTATGGGGGCTACACCTAAAAATGGGCGTGGCAACTTGGTTTTAACATACAAAGTAGTCGTTGCCGAGAAAAGCTTAAGTTCCAAATTTCGGCGTAATATCTATGTATCTTCATCAAAAAAAATGCGTAGAAGTAAACAGACAGACAGACAGACAGACAGACAGACAGACGGACAGACGGACAGACAGACGGACATGGCTAAATCGATTCGTCTCATCAAGCTGATCAAGAATATATATACTTTATGGGTCTACGACGTCTCCTTCAATGCGTTACAAACTTTCCGACAAACTGAATATACCCTTCACACTATGTGTGGCGGGTATAAAAATAAAAAATGTTATCTTGTTGTATTTGGCAGCAGCACGAGGCTATTTCATCAATCTTATAATCATGTTGCAAGTGATTTAAGTCAAAAATATATTTACAAAAAAAAAAAAAGGTGCAAAGCCTACCAGTACAATGTCATGTAAATTTATCGCAACCGTATAGCGAAGATTATGTGTAAAGTACAAAATGTATGGACTACCTGACGGAGTGAGTCAATCAAAAAAAAAAAAAAAAAATAAAACAAGTAAAAATGTTAACTTCGGCAGCACCGAAGCTCAAATAGCCGCCACACGGAACTTAAGTCATTTTCTTGAAAAAAATAAAAAAATGGAAGGTGAGTTGGATCAATATGTTATAGTGCCCCGATCCTTGTCATATCGGTAGCATATTCATACGATAACAGTAGAAGTGACTTTGAACAGATTAGAGTGAGTATATCCATAAATAAGAACTTTCTTTACACAAATCTGAAAAATGGGCGCTAGGTTTTCATGGGCGACCTATAAAAAATGGGCGTCGCACCTTTCTTTTGATATTGGATGTCATTAGAAGTGTTTTTACCCAATTTGTGGTATAATAAATTCATAAATAATAACTATATTCGTTCAAAAATCGAAAATAGTGGTAAGTTTGTATGGGGGCTATATCTAAAAATGGGCGTGGCACCTTGGTTTCGACAATGGATGACATAAGAAGTATTTTAAAACAAATTTAAATGAATATTTTCATAATTAATACCTATTTTCATACAAATATTCGAGAATGGGCGGTAAGTTTGTATGGGGGCTATACCTAAAAAATGGGCGTGGCACCTTGGTTTCGACAATGGAGGACATAAGAAGAGTCTTTACCCAATTTAAGAGTGAATACATGCATACATAATTTCTATTTTTATACAAAAATTCAAAAATGGACGCTAAATTTGTATGGGGGCTATACCTCAGAGTGGGCGTGGCAATCTGAATTTAACATACAAGCTATCTAGGACTAAGAAAAGCTTAAGTTTCAAGTTTCAGCTCAATATCTTTAAAATTGAGCGAATGAATCACTTCGCAACAGAAGGGCAGACAGACGGACAGACGGACGGACATGACTAAATCGATACGTCTCATCGAGCTGATCAAGAATATATATACTTTATTAGGTCTACGACATCTCCTTTAATGCGTTACAAACTTTGCGACAAACTGATAATACCCTTCACACTATGTGTGGCGGCTATAAAAAATGTTAAATGTTGCAGTCTGCAAAGTCGACATAAACGACTTAAATAAAATAAATGAAAGTTGTAGCAAGTCAAGTTATTTTTTAAGTAAAACAAAAAGTAAACAGTGAGAAGTAGCAGCTTGTTGTAAAAGGTTATATGTACTATGTATGTATGCCATATAGGCCTACTTTACAGATACAGCTACAGCTACAGCGCGAGTAAATAAATCATTGCGGTTGTTGGCTATATCCAGACATATCGAACTTGTTTATTTTCTTGTTTCTTGTTGATCTCATAGGAAATCCTTGAAATGTCTGTCTTATACTTTTCGGTGCTGGCCTCGCTTGACCGAACTTAAGCATTTTATTTATTTTTATCATTTTTTTCTACAAATGCCAAAAGGAATTTCTTTGAATTTTTTTCCTTTTTTGTAGCATTCCTGGGTTTATTTTTGCGCCTTCAATAGTCGATAGCTAATAAATTGTGCTACTTCCTTTAACGTTTAATAATGTTTTTTTTTTTTTAACTTTAGTCCTTGTTGTATACCCAAAAAACAATTCCTTTCTTTTATTTATGTTTGCGTTTAGCTTTTTATTGATTATGCTGCGTAAAATATTGTTACTCATTTCACAAAACTAAAAAAACTTCAATTTTCAAACATGGCGCTTACAAAATGGCAGCAGCAGCAACAACAACATCAAATGAAATGAAAGATAGTTAGTGCGGAAGCACGTCATTTCCGGTGTTAAAAAAAAGAAAAAATAAAACAAATGTTTTCTTTTTTTTGCTTTTGTTTTTTTTTTTGTTTTCTGTCTGTTTAAGTTCCGGTTTAGTGCTTCTTTCAGTCTTTTTGGCCTTCTTTTTAACATTTGAAATATCTTTATAAGAAGTATCTTTCGTTTGGATACAACTGCAGCTTTATGCTTCATTGCTTTAATGAAGTTATTGTTGCGCGTCGTAGTAGTAGCAGTAGCAGTGGAGGAGAAGGTAATATGTTTTCATTACGCAACAAATTGAATCATTGCTTTTTTTGCTTTTACACTCAAATTTTGCTTTTCTTTTTTTATTTTATTTTTAATTTTGCTTTTACTTTAGCTTTTGGCATTAGTCAGCGAAAATTTTCTTAAGAAAAAAAGTTAAATAAACGACAATTATGCGCTAAGTGGTATAAATGATACAAAAGTGATGTTTTTATAATTAGAGTTGGAGTAATGGATTATTCTTTTTATATTTATTTTGTAGTTAAATATTTGACCATCTAAAAGCAACATCTTTATTAAAAAATAAGCGAAAGAGACGTATGCGCAGTGAAACTAGTGTTGGAAAAAAAATCACTGTGATTTTTTCACAGTGATTTAAAACTTGCAATATCGCACAGCGACTGAAAATACTAATTTGCGATTTTCTTGTTCCTTAGAAAACATATTCAGTTATCGGTGATTTTGTGTATTGCTCTACGCGCACAGTGAAACTGTTCATTTAGCAGTGAATGGTGATTTTATCACTCTTTGCGAATCGTTCCGACTCGATTGAGGAGATTCAAACCGCATCGAAGAATGCCCTGAAGGCGATTCCGCAAATCGAGTTTAACAACTATTTCAAGCATTGCAAAAAAAAAAAATCGTTGTCATAAGTGTATTTTATGCGGAGGGTATTATTTTGAAGGCGACGAAATAAGAAATGGAAGAATAAATGAACCGTTTTTTTATGTCTTATTTAAAAAGTATTACTATTTTTTGATCACATAAAGTTTTTGCTTACTGTATATTTTAGCTAGCGACCTCTTTTATTGTTTAATTCTGAATTTTAGCAAGCTCAATATCTGTTGTTGTTGTTTTGTTGTTTGATTCAAATCTGAGGCTTAAATTCAGGCGAAAATCTAAAGTAAGATCTTACAAAAAAAACAAAGAAAATAGAAAATAAATTATAAAAAAAAATTATTTATTTCATATGTACTACAAATGAGTTCAGTAAAAACTGTTTGCGAATTATATCGTAAAAATTTAAAATATGCATACAAATTTTACATTTTTTAACTTTATTCTCACAAATTTATTGATCTTACCCAAATTAAATTATTGGATGTCTCAATACGCATGATTTATACCAAATTTAGTTGAGTTTTTAGATAGAGACCCAAAGAAGTTTTTATGGAAAAATCTCAAAATTTTGGAGAGTGGGAATGAGAATAGGTACCACTTAAAACGGAGTTAAAAAGAGAAAAACCATTTGTAAATTTTAAATGGGGTGGCTCTATATCTAATGACCTCCGAGATAGCTAGATACAGCTAGATCGACTCTTCTTTTAATGTGGATCATAGTATAGTATGTCGATTCGATTTTATTGCTAGTCTGATTACACTCATCCTCAATTGTGTCTGGATGAGAAAGAACCAAATGAGTGGCATGTCTTCGTTGTCTTTGATATTGGCAAATAACTAACTTTTCTGCCTTTCGAACTAGTCTACTACAGCAACGATTAAACGATCGTTCACACAGAACAACACATTCTCGCATGTTTCCGAATTCTTTCAGTATGCCTCTCTCTCTCTCGCACTCAAGTCTCGTCTTGTTCATGTCTGCAGATTTAAGTTACGACGCGCTGAAACCGAAACACGACGACACCAGTCGTCTGGCGGCAAAACAATAATAATAATAACGGCTTCACTCGCGACAGTATGTCGTGTGACACTTTTATTTTTTTTTAAATCTCTTTGTTATTTTATTCAGTCACATCTATACATTTCTTAGAGAATTTGAGAAATATATTTTTATTTTTTTTTTAATATTTAAGATACAAATTTTAAATATGTATATTTAACAATGCTGGTATCTAAGCTTCGGTTTTATCGGAGTTTGGGTATTTTTTTTTTTATAATTTTTTTTTTGCTCAAAACTGCATTATTTTTCCGTTAATTAGAAATGCAAGTGTCACAAGAAATTATTGAATTGCCATTTTAAAATAACAAATTTAAAAAAAAAAATAGCGACAAAAACATATTTGACAATATTTTTGATAAATTTGCATATGAAATGAAAACAGACAAAGCGAAAAAAAATATTTCACTGACTACTAAACTAAAAAAATAAATATACAAATCGTGTTAAAGTATTTTGTAAATAAATATCGCATAAAAAAGCTGTTTACACTATGTCCACAGACATATAGTAGTGTAAACATGTTATTTCTGCCAATGTCTGCAAATGTATATGTTTATTTATGGAAAAAAAAATATATATATATATTATATATATCGTTTGAATATCAATAGAAATCCGAGACAAGATAGTTATTGTAATAGATATTTTTTGTTAGTCTTGCATTATTTTAGATAGATACATATAGATACAATACATATATACAACAGCAGTTTCTATGGCATTCAAATATTTCAACTCTTTGTTCTGAAGTGAATATAGCTGAATAAATAAATATATTAAATTCACAGTCTAATGTGTCTGTTTTATAGTAGAAAGCTCAGAGATCGTTACTAACAACGTTTTTTTTTTTAAATTATTTAATATTGAATACTTATATCGACAAGCACATTCGTTTTCATATCTACCACTTTTGCTTTCATATCAACCACTTTCGTTCTCATATCAAGAACATTTGTTCTCATATCAATCAATTTTGTTCTCATATCAAGAACATTCATTCTCATATCAATCAGATTCATTGAAATATCAAGAACATTCGTTCTTATATCAAGAACCTTCATTCTCATATCAAGCAGATTCGTTCTAATATCAAGAACACTCATCGTTCGTCAATATCAAAAACATTCGTTCTCATAATAATCACTTTCGTTGACATACCAAGAACATTCGTTCTCACATCAAGAACATTTGTTCTCATATCAATTACTTTTGTTCTCATATCAAGCACTTTCGTTCTCATATTAAGCACTTTTGTTCTCATATCAAGAACATTAGTCCTTGTATCAAGAACATTCGTTCTCATATGAAGCAGATTCGTTATTATATCAAGAATATTTGTTTTCATATGAAGAACATTCGTTTTAGTTTCAAGAATATTGGTTCTCATACCCAGAACATTTGTTCTCATATATCAAAAACCATTTGTACTTAATAAACGAAAAGAAAATTATAAAAATAAAAAAAAAATTAATGATAGGACTAGGGTAAATTTGTGAGAGAATAGTTCACTTTTTGAACTACTTGGTTCTCTTAGCTTTTGAAGCACGATTGTTCTCAATACAAGCACATTGTTCTCATTGACACACACTAAAAGACGACTTACAGCAAATCAAATAAACGCTTAAAAAGACTAAATGCCGTAAGGATATGAGTACAAACATTTAAGTCTTTAAACAATTCGTCTCGTTTCCTAAACTAGTCGAAACGATTTGATTGATCGTGCCGACTCAGTAAAGATATGAGTCAAGTCTTTTCAAATGGTTTTAAAAAATGAGCCGAATCGATTTAATTCAGTTAAGAACTAAACCGATTCTCTTGTAATCGATTAAGAAACCAATCATATTTTTGACGTACTTTTGTAAGTGAATCATTTGTGATGCTCAATAATATTAAAACTTTATGAAGCCCTTCAAGTCTCCTTTAATGCGTGACAAACTTTTTGTTAAAGAAAAACTAAGTATTTCACTCTGTAGATGCTCTGAGATACTCTGAGATACTCTGAGATACTCTGAGATACTCTGAGATACTCTGAGATACTCTGAGATACTCTGAGATACTCTGAGATACTCTGAGATACTCTGAGATACTGTGAGATACTCTGAGATACTTTCTGAGATACTCTGAGATACTCTTAGATACTGTGAGATACTTGAGTATTTCATAGTCTACAATCTATTAAAGTATTTCATAATCAAGCGCTCTGAATTGTAACATTCTTAGTTTCTTTTATATTTAAGGTACAGATGCACCTTAGCGCTGCCAACAACTAACTATAAATTATTTGCCCCAATAAAAATCCAGACTGAAACGAAGTTAAACGATGCATTTAATCTAATTTAAAAAACAGCTTCAACTCAAATGCAGCTGTTTTTGATTTGTTAAACTTGCGATAAAAATAAATAAATAAATAAATGAAAAAATCATTAGTAATGCATTTGAAGTGTAAAGACTCAACAGTTCGCTTGTGAAATGCAATCGTTAAAGACGTGAGCTAAATTTATTTGATAAAGTTATAAAAATTTAATACACAAAATGAGGTACTTAAATTATTGCAAATAAACGGAAATCTTTCTGAACTTAAAATGTCTTTTCAACTTGAAGTGAAGAGAAAATTGCTACAACAACGTTTATAGGCGTCAATGTTATACAAAACACAGCACAGGAACCGACACAGTCACAGTCACAGATACAGATACAAACGAATGCAAATGAATACAAAGCGCTCAGTTTCATTGAACGTTTGAGTGGTTTTTATCGTTATCATTGGTCTGGGGTAGTACTCTTTTGCAACACCTTTGCTTTTGATGCCGCTACTCTTTGTACAGCCTGCATTGGTAAAGCAATTTTGGGTTAAGGTTATTTCTTATTTGCTCATTTTATACCTTCCATTTTATTTTACTTCAAAGGAATATCGTTGCGCCTATGTACTTATGCTGATGTCGGTCTATTGGATTACTGAGGCAATACCATTGCATATAACCTCATTGTTGCCCATAATATTATTTCCAATGTTTGGCATTTTGGTAAGACAAAAAGAAAAAGTATTTCAGGGAAATAAATGCCGTTTTATGTGTTCTTCGTTGCTTTGTTTTTATGGCGTACATTCGCCACATTTTTATTTGTATTTCTTGCAGAATTCTGAACGTACTTGCCGCATGTATTTCTCGAGTTCTTTGGTATTGTTTCTTGGCAGTTTGATTATTGCGCTGGCCATCGAGTACAGCAATTTACACAAACGTTTAGCATTGTACGCGATTTTACTTGTTGGTTGCAATACAAGAAAGTAAGTAAACCATGCTTTATAGCGTTGCACTATTTTATTTTATTACTTACATTTTTTTTCTAGATTACATTTTAGTTTAATCCTGGTCACTATGCTTATTTCAATGTGCATTTCAAATACGATTGTTACATCAGTGATGTGTCCCATTTTGAATGAAGTATTGAATGAAATGAATGATGTAAGTTATTGTTGCTGTTATTGTAGCGAGTTACTTGACTTGAATTTGATAATATTGCAGCAAAATATGTTTGGACTGATCGATGAGAAAAAAAAGGATAATGACAATGAGTAAGATATATGAAATATAATTTTAACTTAATTTTTAGTTTCTCCCAAGACGGGCCAAATTTAGGCAATTTTAATAGATTATAACATTCCTTGATGACATACCGACAAGAGAGTATTAGAAGTCGTTGACAACGTTTCCATTTCATGCATGACAGGTCTTGTGACCAACCTGCTTTAGAAAATAATTCCACAAACATATTGTGTACCACAAACTCGCCAATGGTAACACAACCGACGATCGACATCAATAAAACATTTTCCCGGTAATCTCTTTACTTGTTGACATGCCGACGAGAAAAATCATAATGTCATGCCTACATGCCTTACACGACTTCATGCATGCACACGACTTCATGCATGACATGTCTTCCACAACTTCATGAATGACACGTCTTACACGACTTCATGCATGACATGTCTGGCACGACTTCATGCATGACATGTCTTGCACGCCTTCATGCATGACATGTCTTACACGACTTCATGAATGACATGTCTTACATGACTTAATGCATGACAAGTCTTGCACGACTTTATGTATGACATGTCTTAGACGACTTCATGAATAACATGTCTTACACGACTTCATGCATGACATGTAGTACCACAAGACATGTCTTAGACGACTTCATGATATTACATGTCTTACACGACTTCATAAATGATTTGTCTTATACGACTTCATGCATGACATGTCTTGCAGACGTCTAATGTGTTTGACATGGATGTGTCTTCGACCGCATATTAAATCCTAGTTTCGCATTATTTTCGCTGGAGTTATAATGGTTCCGAAATCGTTTAATTCCGTTCGATATTCCATATAAAGAAATAATTTTCCAGAATAGTCCCCAGTTCAAGAAACTTTCCCAAACAAATTTTTTGGAAGTTTCGACACGAATAACACTTATGGTGCTACCAGCGATTTATTTATATTTTATTTTTACACATATTATAAAAATTTTAAATAGATTTTAATATTTATAAACTTTTTCTTTAGTGTTCCAAGACCATCAAAATATGTTATATCCTACTATTTGGGCATTGCATATGCAGCAACACTAGGCGGCTGTGCAACATTGATTGGCAGCGATACCAATGTCGCATTCAAAGCAATCTACGAGAAGTACAAACATTCCATTCCATTCAAACTTTTTGATTTTAATATGCCAAATTTTTTTCAGACACTTTCCGAACGCTACACCCGAACTAAACTTTATCAGCTTTATGCTCTATAGTCTGCCTATAATGCTGCTCTGCATAGCGCTGCTCTGTTTTTGGTTGCAATGCTTACATTTGGATTTATTTCAAAGAGAAAGTGGAGCAGCAACAAAACAGCTTAAAATCAAGGAAAAAACTGCTATGAATTTGCTACGTAAGCGTTTAAATGAACTTGGACCAATGACATTGCATGAGCTGCAAGTTGCGTTATTATTTTTAATATTGTTGCTACTACATGTGACACGCGGTCCCGGCTGGTTTGGTGGTTGGGCGTATTTGGTGCCAAATAAGTATTTAAATATTTTTATAATTTTTTGCATAAATAATTTAAACAAAAATTTTAGCATGATTGAAAGTTCATTGCCGGTGATAATTATTGTACTGCTGCTCTTCATGCTGCCCATCAATTATGAATTCATCGATAAACTTCTTAAACCATTTGAAGCTGCTAAGGAATTGCAAGAAACACCAGCACTGCTTTCGTGGTACTACGTCAGAAATAAACTGCATTGGAGTCTTTTGCTGTTAACAGGTAAAGTAGTAAATAGAATCTTGATATAATATTTCCCAACGCTTAATTTCTCTCAAGGTGGCGGCTTAGCACTAGCTCAGGGTATATCCACCTCTGGGCTTGCTGTGCTCATTGGTAACTCACTACAAGCGCAGTCCATGCCCGCACCGCTTGTACAATTCATTTGTATTTGTGCTGGTACCCTATTCACTGCTGTTGCCTCAAATGTTGCCATGTGCACAATAGTGTTGCCAATTCTAATGGAAATCGTAATGCGCTTTTATTCTATAAATTAATTTAACTTCATTCAGCAATTTCTTCTTCTTCTTTACAGTCACTAAGCATTCATGTGCATCCTTTGTATCTGTCGTTGCCCACTTGTCTTGCGTTGAGCATGTCCTTTTTAATGCCGATTAGCACGCCGCCGAATGCAATTGTCACCGCATGGTCTGGCATTCGTAGCAAGGATATGGTAAGTGAGAAAGTGTTGCATCGGTATGAGTATGCTTTGTCAGGCAGTACGAACTTTACGTCCGTCTGTCTGTCTGTCTGTCTATCTCTGTAAATGATATCTATTGATATGCTAATTGAGCTCTATTTTTATCTTTTTCCATTTTATTTTCAGCTCATTGCTGGCTGTGTTCCTTCTGTATTTGGCATTTTTACCATTTTCCTTAGTTCACAAACGTTGGCCTATCTGATCTTTCCCGCTTATGGCGAATTTCCACAATGGGCAGCCAATAGAGCACAGCCAATGACATGAACTTGAAGTTTAAATGGAACAAGCGCAATTAAATTTTATTGGTGTAGACGTTGAGTCTAATTAAATATGCATATTTGCATTAAAAAAATATATATTTTATGTATTCAAGAGTAAAACATGAAATTTTATATATACCCGACATACCCGGCGTGTCTATTGTGCCTATTGCATTGTTTTAGTGGAGTTTTAATTTACTTGCATTGTTGCCTTTCAAATGAAACCGGTTTGGAACTCAAGGGTTTAATGGTTTTGAAGTGCATAGCGGACATAGAAACATTTTTACTGTTTTATATTATAAAATTTATCTATATTCAAATGAAAACAGTTTGGAACTCAATACTTGAATGGTTTTAAGCTCTTTAAAGCGGACATATAGCCATTTTTCTATAGACATCTATTAATATATAAAGAATTTATCCATATAATATATTAAAAATTGTTTCTATGTCCGGTATGGACTTTGAAACCATTCAACCGATGAGTTCCAAATCGGTTTTACTTGAAAAGTAACCATTAAAACAATGCAATAGACACATTCGGTTCATTAAAGAAGTCGATTTTCTAATTTTCCCGTTCCACAAAATATTTTAGGCTCCCTGCCATTAAAAAGAAACTGGTATTTTTTAGTATGTTTTTATGTTAGCCCCAACAAATTTTTGTGAAATGTCATCGAAAAAGAGCCTAAAGAGCAGCCAAAACGGCCGTAGAACGTAGTACCATATGCCGGATATGCACTTATTTAATATAAAATCAAAAAATTTCGCAGCTCAAAAAAAAAATTTTTTTTAAAAAAAAAAAATAAAAAAAAAAATCGCAACTTTATTCTCATTATTTGCATATCTTTTTTTTTCACGCTGTCGCACTTGTAGAACGCATAAAACACGCATTAACAAACTATTAGCGTATTCCCAAAGGAAACATTAACGCCTGTACGCGGTAATAAGGCAAACCAACTCACACACACACACACACAAAACACAACAACACATTTATGCAGACCAACACACAGAAACATAAATTTAAATTTTGTATATAAAAAAAAAAAAAAGAGCGCAGCACAAAATAAGATATTTTTCTTATTGTGCAACATTTTTTGAGCAATTTGCGAAGAATAATAAAATTTTTCAACGTATTAAAAAAAAAAAAAATAAAGAAAATAAAAAACAAATTGCATAAATTATGCCGTGTAATAAACGCGCTAAATGCGACTAATGCGTAACTGACCAGATCAGAACAAATTCACACCACACCACAACACACCCACGTAAACGCCCACAAAGTGAAAAACAAAAGAATATCTTTACAAATGAGACAAACAGCGAGGTTCAGACTCAAAAATGAATGAAAATGTTTGGAGAAATGAATGATTATAAAGACAAAGCGAATTTGAACAAAATTAAGCGTAAATTTACAAGCCACACTCACTGCGTAGTTGGTGAATTTGAAATGTTTTGGATCTTTTTTTTTTACAGTTAGAGTGAAACCAGGGATGTGAAAATTTATTCCTTAATATTTATAATGAAAACCGAGATGCTTCCATTGACATTGAAAATATTTGATTATAAATTTTAGAGATAATGCTTAATTTAAACCCAAACTAGTGATAGAAAGTTATAGGTCTGGTCGAATACAAACATACTACTCCGAAATTTATGTCTCCGGAAATCTGGACTTATGGTTCGGATTTTTTTTTTTTTTTTCTCTTTTTCCACATATTTCTCGAACTGGCTGAAAAATAAAAATCCATCCCCATTAACTGAGTTATAGCCCCATAAGATCAATCATATTTTTAAGTTTAAAAAAAAACTTGAACCACATTTCAGTATATTTTTAAGAATGTGTGTTTATTTCAAAGAAAATTTAGCTGAATTTAAGAAAAATTGTACTTGCATAAAGAACGAATTGAACTTATATTCAGAACGCATTGTACTTATATTAAGAACAAAATGAACTCAATTGTAAAGTTAAACTTGAGAGACCAAAGGAGTTGCTTTCCATGGCCGAAAGTGGTCAATTTCCGAACATCGTATTTCTCAATTCAGCAATTAGAAAACCCTTAAAAGGTTAGAGTTTACTTGAACGAACTTTCAAACCGAACCGCGGATGGACGCTCTTCAGTCGTTTTCATGGACCCTGACGTCAAAGTAAATGCGTCATACTATCTTGAATGTGCTTAGGAGGCTGCTTTGAAGTCGAGTGCAGACAAACATTTAATTTACAGACCATAGAGGTTTTGAAAAGAATTCGGAACCGACTCAGGAAGCGCGTGTGAACCAAAAATGACTGAAAAGAACATTCTGAACTTCATTTCGAGGCGAATGGATTATTCTCTCTTGGCTATTTTTGAGAGCAAGACCAGATCTACCAACTACACAAGCCTCGAGATATTCAAGAAAGTCATTGTGAATTGTTTATTATTTTTGACTATTTTCACACTTTCAGTACTTTAAATTAAATAAATCAAAAAATAATAAATCATTTTTTGGTGGACCCTGTATATTAGCATACATAAGTACTAGGCTCATTTGTTTGTAACTACGATCATACACCTAATTAATTTCCATCGTGAACTTGCTGTTTAATATTTGTACAAAAATGTTAAACGAATGGTCATCGCTTCTGCAAGCTCATATCAAGAACATTCTTTCTTATGTCAAGAACCATTTGTTCTTTATGAACGAACAGACACAAATTTATTAAGAACAAAAAAAGAGAAATAGGAAAATTTTCAAATTTTGCAGAATATTGTTTCTGATTCAATGTTAATTATTTATCGTTCTTATATCAAGAACCATTAATTTTGCAAAATTTTGTTTTCGTTTCAATGTTAAATCTTTTTTAAAGGCAAATTACTCACTTAACAACAACGTTTGTATCCCGCTAATGACGTATCCCGCATTCTACTGCACAGCTGGATACTTTTTTTTCAAAACCAACGCTCAACAATTGAAATGTCAGCTGACCGTCATTGTTGTTGTTTACTAATAGCATTGCATGAAACATGATTCAATTAACTTTTCATGTACATACCTTGACAAAATCATGCTGTGATATGTGATCGACTGAGGTTTGATGTACTATGTATAAAAAAAATCTTTCTAAAAAAGCGAAATACATATTTGTACAGAAACAAACATTTCAATCATGCCTTGTTTATATCTATTTACGTGTTCATAAATGTGTTCAAGGCTGAATGCATCATAATTTCATTTGTATTTAATTTTCACTTGCGACTTTTGCAACTCACCACCACATTTCCACAGTTCCGCTTTGGCATTTAATCTTGTTTTCGCAGTCGCACAGACACACAGACAAACACAGTGTACAGTGATAAATGCATTAGTTTACTTCGCTTTTACTATCACTGCTTTTGCTGTTGTCCACGTTTTACTACGTTTATACGTTGAAAATATCACATGGTATACTACTGCGACATCTATTCAACTTTTGACAAATTCATTTGAAAAGTGGAATTTATGCAAACATGTAAAAGTTGCTATGAAAAAAATCACGATATGTATATAATATTTGCCGCATAAACGTTGCAATAGTCTTGTACAAAACAAACTAAACTTCTTCAACGCCTTGCGTTATGCTATATTATTTTTATTTCGCAGAAAAATTATATTTGCTTTTGCATGTTTTCAAATAATTTTTCTCTACGGCATTATTTAAAATCAAAATATGTTTTCACATTTCACGCAGTATTCTCTTTTTCATTTTTTGTGAAGCTTTATAATAAAATATTCGTATACAAAGTACTGAAAAATAACAGCAGCAGCAGAAGCAACAAATGCTGGAAAATACTTCTATAAATGTTTGTTCATGCTTTTTTATTGCATTTTTTTGTTGTTGTTGTAGTGGTAGCATTAGTGATGTATTTCTAAGTGTGAGTATCTCGTTACTTGCTGTTTGCTCTCATGTTCAACTACGCCATTTTTTTTTCACAACACCATTTTTGTTTTTGTTTTTTTTTTTTTTTTTTTCTTTTTCATTCCTTTTACTTCTTACTGTTTTGTTAGCATACTTTCAAGCGCTGATTGAAATTAAACGCATTTGAAGTGGCCTATTTTTCAGTCAAGCTGAAAGCGCAAACAAGTCTCGAGTGCCTTTCGTATTGCTTTGTTTGTTTGTTGCTTCGTTTGTTGTAGCTCATTCATGGAATTAAGAAAAAAGAAGAGAAGAGAAGAAAAATAGCAGCAAAACTAGAAAATTATGCACGGCTAATTTAATAGTAGCTCCATAATTTTGCCTTTTTTCCTTTTTTTGTCTCTTGTACCAATTTTTGTTGGCACACTCCACTCACTGCTGTAATGCAAAAGTTATCGCATTTTCTAGTCAAGCATCATTAATTTGTAATATTTCGTTTGCTTTTGCTATTTTTCCATTTTTTCTTATTTTTTTTTTCTTTTCCATTCCTCACTTTATCTCACTCAATACGCTTTAGTTTTTATTTTACGTTTAAATATTTTACTTTTTTTTTTTTTTTATTACACACAATACAATTTTGCCTTATTTAATTATGCGCTACACGCGTAGTCTTTATGGTATTTTAGTTTTCTAACTGAGCTCTTAACAAAGTTTTTTTGGCAGTGAAGAAGTTTTGTTACAAATATGCATGTCCGTCTGTCCGTAAGATGCTACATAACTTGGCATGATTCAATATATCTGACAGAAAGCTCAGGAAAACTTATGTTGGATTTATCTGGTGAGCTAAGCAAAAGGTACCGGCATAAAAGGTCTCTAGATCATAGCTGCACATAGAGAAAAAACCAAGCACATTGTACTGATATCAAGAATATTCGTGGTTAAAAGTAAGGTAAGCTGAGTTTTTCAATAATCAATCGATCACATTTTAAAGTTAAAAAAACTTGATTTAAGCACATTTTATATTTTATTTCAATCTAAGAACACAATAAGCTTATATCAAGAACGAATTGAACTAATATTAAGAACATATCGTTCTTATATTAAAAACAATTGAAAGAAAACGAATCGTATATTTGTATATTTTATTTCAATTTAAGAACACAATAAGTTCTATATCAAGAACGAATTAAACTTATATTGAGAACTTATTGTGCTTAAATCAAGAACGATTGGTCTTGATACAAAATTAGATTATTCAAACTCGTTCAAAATATATAATAAATTAAATATGTAACATACGTTTTTATATGTAAATTTTGCAACTGCAAGAACATCGTCCTCATATCAAGAACATTCGTTCTTATTTTTAAGAAAATTCATTCTTATATCAAGAACACTCGTTCTTATATCGGAGAACATCCGATAACATTCTTCTATATCGAGAATATTGCTTCTCATATTAAGAAAATTCGTTCTTATATCAAGAACATTAAGTCATGAGCATCAGTTCTATATCAACTACATTAGTTCTTATATCAACAACATTAGCACGTAAATCAAGAACACTTGTTCATATATCAAGCACATTAGTTCTTATATCAAAAACATTAGTGCTTAAATCAAGAACATTAGTTCTTAGTATCTTATATCAAGCACAGTAGTTCTTATGTTAAGAACATTAGTTCTAATATCAAGTGCATAAGTTATTATATCAAGATCATTGGTTTTCATATCAAGCACATGCGATCTTATATCAAGAATCATTTATTCCTACTTTGGTTTTTCATTTTACACCAAAGGTATTGAAATTTCAATCGAGCACATTTGTTCTCAATACAAGCACATTGTGCAAGATACTACAACCAATAGAAACTTTTGTGCTAGATTTCATGTGTTCTAAGATCAAGTACACTCGTTCTTAATTTGCTAACAGCATTTCTATCTCTATGCAGGCTCAAACCCATAAGAAGAATGCATACTGAAACACTAAGAAGACGTTTATGGGGCTTTAAGATAGAGAATAATGTTACACTGAGTACAATTCATTCCAAAGCCGATTTAAGACTTCGTTGATAACTATCCAAGCTGAAATCTTAATTCATTTTAAATAGCTCAGTAGCGGGCGAGAGCGTCAAGAACGTTGCCAACGTTGCGAACCATGTATTTCTCCGCAACTGATGTTTCTCAGGATCAGAGTTTCGAGTGCTTCGAGGAGCATCTCTATATGTGTGCAAACCTGGGCTTACGAGCACCTCAGCTTCAACAATATAAATCTTTAAGCTATTTATTTATGAGAAGAGTATTTAAATGACATTTCTACCAAAGTCGCCATTATCTTACTTTTTTTTAAACAAAATTTATACGAGTTCTGCATTTTGTTGCTTGCCAAAAAAAAAAAAGAAGATAGATAGCTTTAAATTCTATGGCAGCTAGACAAAACTGATGGCAAACTGAATTTGCGCGAATGGCGTGGTTTCCGTTTCAGTCGAGTGCATAAATCGCATTGGCATAAATTATTTTACTTTTTGTCTGTGTGTGTGAAGTTTTCTTTTTATTTCGATTTAAGCATTATATATGACACTGAGGTCATTGCGAACTATCACTTTCAAAAATGTTACTAAAGTCATGAAATGTTGTTGGCAGATTGAAAGAATACAAAAAAAATATAGAAATTAAGTTCGCCATGATAATTTGATAGCTTTAAATGAAAATTTGTGAGTTCTCTACTATAGTTCTGACATATTATTTTACAATTCATCACTTTTTTTATAAAATTTTTTAATTATTGTGTTGCAATTGAAACAAGCAGCGAAGCATTGCTTTATTTTACAAATTAATTAATTTGATAACGAATATGTAACTTAAATTTCAGACTACAAAAATTTTTTAATATCAAAAAAATTTTTTTGTGTAAATGTAATTCCAGCGCTGAAATTTTTTTAACAAACACAGCATTGCCATATAGTAAACAAATGTGGATTGTGTTGATTTTATAAAAATTTATACCATATCAGTTGGCAAGGCAAAAACAATTGTCGATCTAAATACTAAGCAAAACAACTGATATAAAATTTTCAGCAACGAAATAATGAGAAAATAATTATTTTGTTGGACAGCACAAAAAAAATTATTAAACAGAATCCACATAATTTAAATTTGCTAAAATTGTAGCAACGATTTAAAAATAAAAATGATTAATAAGCAATTGAGACGAAAAAGTTCGAAATTTTATATTTTATTCCAAAAAACCAAAAGAAACGTAGGCATTTTAGGCAGTTAAAAATTTTTTTACGATCCACATTGAATACATTCCACATAAAGCAAAATAATTACTATTTTTCTGTTGAAATAAATTTTTTTGTCGTTACTAAGATTAAAAAAAAAATGAAATAAAAACTGAAAAACAGATAAAAGATTTCTGAGAAATTTTCCATTTTCTGTTTTTTCGTTAACTACATATGACATAACTTTAAGCATGCCAAAGAGTTCTCATGCAAACACTCCAATATCAAATTACAGCAATCAATGATAATTGAAAATGCCTACAAAAACTATGCAAGAAATGAGTTAACCAAAAAAGGACATTCGACAAAAAAAAGGGAAATATTTCTATAGAATTTTTTTCCTGTGGTTAACTATGAAGATGACTAATGTCAAAGAAGCAAATAAGTAAAAAACAAGACTAAAATTGAAATTCCTATCACACACACATATGTATAGAATGTATCTAACACAATAAGGACTCAAAACAATCTACGTATGTATACATTTAGTGAAAACGATAAATTCCTAAGAAAGATACAGCACAAATGCAAGTAGTCAATAACAAATGTTTTGTAATTTAAAAACAAAAAAAGAACACCTTTTTGCTTCGTCAAAATGAGTATCTTTACTCGTACTACTTGTTGGAAGACGTATCATCTGAGCAAAGGCGCACGTACAACTTTGCGCAGTGAATAAGAATGAATGAGCAAAGGCTGCTTGCAAGAAAGTCCATATGTGTATTAAATTCGAACCAAAGGAAAGTCAAATGAAAGCCTATCAAAGAAGGCAACGAACCAAACAACCATCAAACGCATACGAATGGAATAGAAAATGTGGTTCCTAGTAGCCAGTATAATTTCTGTGCTGTATTTTTTTAGAAAATGTGGGCAAAATGTTTTTCTCTTAACAAAAAAAAAAATCGACTGGAAAATCGTAGAAGAAACCCTTTTTTTATTTTATTTTTTTATTTTATTTTGCAGAGAGTGTGCCAAGTCTAAGACATTGCTCGCCATTGCTCGGTGTTCGGTTGCTAACTGTAATCTACAATACGATATGATATTATTATATAGAGAGAAAGATGCTGTTAGGCAATAAAGAACGACTGTGATTAATATGAGAATATACGAACTCAACCCAGAATGTTCCTATTGTTTCCAGTATCAAGCACAATGTGCTTGTATTGAGAACAATCGTGCTTAATTCAAGTTTCAAAAGCTTCAATATGCAAAATGAAAGATCAAAATAGTGAAAAACCTAATCTACGCTCTCATAAATTTTCACTAGTCGTATCATTTAATTTGATTTTAAGTTTTGTTTGATTTTTAACTGTTCCATTTTTAAGAAGAAATAGTTCTAGATATAAGAACTAATATAGCTGATATGAGAACGAATGTTCTAGATATGAGAACGAATATTCTTGATATAAGAACGGATGTTCTAGATATGAAAATAAATGTTCTAGATATCAGAACGAATGATCTTGGTATAGAAACGCATGTTCTTGATAAGAGAACGATATTCTTGATATAAGAAAAATTGTTCTTGATCGACAACAAATGTTCTTGATATGGAAACGCTTCTTATTGTTAAGAGAACGAATGTTCCTGACATAAGAATGGATGTTCTTGATATGAGAACGATTGTTCTTGAGATGAGAACGAAAGTTCTTGAAATGAGAACGGATGTTCTTAACATAAGAACGGATGTTCTTGATATGAAAACGAAAGATCTTGAAAACAAATGTTCTTGATATGAGAACGAATTATTATCCATTTACCATACAAAAACAAGTTCATACAGGATATTCGTAAGATGGCTGACTGCAGTTAGAGAAACTCAGCGAGCAAAGAAGACTGTATATACATATATAAAGTATTTGTATAGGTGGAGGAACATGTACGAATATGTTCTACATGCGTAGATGGAAAACACCAACTTTATTTCAAGAACAATCTTTTTTTGAAGCAAGTACAGTTCTTAATAAAAGTTCAATTTAATTCTGAAATAAACACAATTCGTTCTTAATAAAAAACAATTCGTTCTTGAAATAAGTTCAATTCGTTCTTGATAAATGTAAATAAATTTGTTCTTATTACAAATACAATTCGTTCTTAATAGAAGTTCAATTCGTTTTCATAAAATTACAATTCGTTCTTAATATAAGTTCAATTCTTTCTTAATAAAAGTTCAATTCGATCTTGGCATAAGAACAGTTCGTTCTTGATAAAAGTAGAACTTGTTTAACTTATTGCTTAATAATTAAGAGATTAATGGGTTAAAAATTACTTAAATCGAGTTTGTTTGACTAACCTAAAAATGTGTAGAGTAAGAGGTAGATAGTCGGTACACCGATTTGATATTTGTTAATTTCCTAGCACAATAAAGTAGTACTAAAGACCTCTAAAAAATTCACAAAGAATAGTGACGTACATACGAATAGCAAATTATTTTCATCAACTCCAATGCTACACGTTAGCGTTTTTTGTAATTTATTTTCTTTTACTTTTACGCTTCGCTTGTAATAGCTTTACTTGTTGCATTCGATTGCTTGGCATGCTGTGCACAGAATTTGATGAACACTTCCGCTTGCCTGTGCTAATATATTTTACCACAGCCAACACAAATACACACGTGCACATTTACAAAGTAAAAAGTTTCACACACATGCTGTATGCTTTTACGCGTTGCCTTATTGCTAAGTATGGCTGCCACATCCGTTTCCGTTATCAAAATGTAATGGTATACATCGCCATGGTTTGTGATCAAGACATTTCCGAATGAATGAATGAATGAATGAATGAATGTGTTTTGCCATGAGTACAGTATATGTTAAAAGTAATCAGACTTTGCTCAGTGATCAATACCATTTGAGAATAACACTAAATTAACCAAAGCACGTACGTACGTACAGATACAAGGCAGACAGACAGACAGACGGACAGACAGACATTAAATGCGACACATACATCGTATGTGTAAGTAGCATGCTGCAACGACACATATCTTTGTATAAATACAAGGCTCAAAATAACAACAACAACAACAGCAAAAATATTTTGTATAAAAACAAGATGGACGACAACGAAGAAAATGCAAGATACAAAGTCTGAGCAAAGTAGCGATACATTCTCAAAGATACACACAAGTATAAGTCTTATTTGTGCTATAAACTCAGGCCAAAGTGAAATCATTCATGTGTAAACTTTCTTCATTTACTATACACGTTGTATATGTGAATAAATGTCCTTGAGGTTGCTTGTTACCTGGTTGCAAGGATATGTATCTTGCTTGCTTGTTTCAGTATCATTCTTGATGCGACACTCGTATACACATACAGCTAGATAGATACATATGAAACTAATGAGGCACATATTTCTTAAGTGCTTCTCAATTACGCTGAGTGCCTTGTGGGTGCATGCAATGTACATTGTAGGTATTTGTCATGCTTTTTTTTTTTTTTTTTTTTTTTTTTTTTTGCATTTAAGCGTTTACTGATGCAACAATTCCTTAAGTCATTCTTTGTTCAAACTACAACTAAACTTGTATTTCAATGCGAATAATTAAGATATTTTCATATACAAAAAAAAAATAAAAAAAAAAAACTTTTACCTTCAAATTCCTATGAGAATGCTGTATGCAACTATTTATAAGTTTTAAGCGTTGTTCTTGTTGTTGTTGTTTTTGTTCTTGTTGCATAGTTAGATTGAAAAAAGTAAAAAAGTCAGTTGCAGAAATTTTTAGTCAAATGAGTGACGAAAAGTAAAATATATAGTTTGGTAGTTAGGTACTTAGTTATGCTTAAAGTTCAAATGCCTAAGGTTATGGCAAATTAGTCGCTAGTGACTAGAAATAACAGCAACAACAAAGCTTAAAACTTTAATCAAATATAATTTGAAAACTTTTGACTTTAAATGGCACAAACAGATCAAATTCAAAATTTTTGTTGCGCTTGCACTTGGAAATATACATTTTCATGGAAACAAATCAGCAGAGAATGTAATATTAGTAGAGGAACTTGTCGCATTTTAAATCATAAAAAATGAAAAAATGTATTTCAAGGAGTTGCAAGGACTTTCTTATACTAAGAAAAAGGATTAATTAGTAAGTTTTTAGAGACCCGATAAAGGAGTCAATTTCAATAATCAGACATCACTTTACTCCACTTTTCTTTAAAAAACACTTTAAAACTAAAAGTGGATGATTGAAGACAATCCACTGCTTAGCCTTGAGCGATTTAAAAAAAAATCGATTTTTTTCAATTAATCGATTTTTTAAACAGTTTTCAAAGTAAAGAGAAATAAATGGACCACTAAAAAATACAAAAACAACATTTATCGTTAGAAAATCGATTAAATTAAACGATTATACTATTTGAAAATGTGATTAAATCGATTTTTGACCGATTAATCGAGAGGTTGGTAAATGTATTGGTACTTTAAAATATGGAATACGGAGATGGCATACTATACACACGATATCTTTGTCATTTTCGTAAAATTTGTACCACTTCCTCCTTTATACCGGAATAGACTAAAAACTAAGACAGGCTTGATGAGGGGATGAGTGGAGACAGTCCACTACTTAGCCTTGAGCGATTATTTGAAAAAATCGATTGAAAAGCGATTCTTTAAAAAATCGATTATTTTCAATCAAACGATTATTTAAACAGTTTCAAAGTAAAGAAAAAAAACTGGTCTACAAAAAAAAAAAAACAAATACAGCATTCATGGTTTAAAATCGATTAAATCAAGTGATTAAACTGTTTAAAAAATCGATTAAATCGACTTTTTCAGAAATCGATTCTCTGCAATTAATCGATCATTTTTCACTCCTGTCTCGTATTATAGGGGTGTTATTTAGAAAGTAACTTTTTTTTGTTTTTGCTCTCCACAGTCCTTATTTGAAAAGATTTGAAATTTAGGCATGTATTTTAATTAAAATTTGTCTATATTTGCTTATTGTAATACGTTCCGGGCAAACAATGAATAAACAATAAATTTGTTTACTGGAAATTGTGTAAATAAATTTAATCAAATATGAATATGAAAATCGAAGGCTTGAATTGCTGCAAGCGAAAATTCTGTCAACATATGTAATCCATTTGACTACAACAAGGAATAACTTGAATGTTCGTTCTTTGAAGTATGAAGAAACTATGCCAGAGACAGGCTACAAGCTGATATGCCAACACAACTAAGCTTTATTGATTGCAGAAAATTGAAACTGAAGTGCAGCAAAAGCGCATAAAAAATAATAATAAAAATAAATAAATAAAAAATGGAGAAAACTTTCACTTCGGTAAAACCAAATCTTCTATAACCAACACACGAAAGGCGCTAGTTTACATGGTTTCCAACACGACTTGAGATGCCATGTTTAAAGATAACTTAAAGATAAGTTTCATTAGTTTTTGAATCAACTATAAAATTCAATCCTGTATCAAGAACAATTATTAATATATCAAGAACAGTTGTTCGTGTATTAAGAACAATTGTTCGTGTATCAAGAATTCTTCGATATTAAGAACTATGGTTCGTATATCAAAAACAATTGTTCGTATATCAAGAACTATGGTTCGTATATCAAGAAATATTGTTCGTATATCAAGATCAATAGTTCTTCGTGTATCAAGAACAATCGTTCTTCGTAAATTAAGAGCACTCGTTCTTCGTATATCCAGAGCTATGGTTCGTATTTCAAGGACAATTGTTCGTATATCAAGATCAATTGCTCGTATATTAAGATCATTTGTTCGTGTATCGAGATCTGTTCGAATATCAACAACTATGGTTCGTATATTAAGAACAATTGTTCGTTTATCCAGAACTATGGTTCGTATATCGAGTTCTTAGTTTATCAATAACAATCGCTGTTGCATCAAAGAAAAAAAACTAGACTCCATAAAATATATTTCACAAATGTTCCACGAACTTTTTAAACTTTTTTTAAATACTTTGATGTAAAGTTTAATTGGGTTCGTATGATTGTATAAACGGCAGCGTAATAATTTGATATGGACCATTGGACCCACCCAACCTTGTTTGGATTTAACTTCTTACCATTTGGTTATAGATAAAGGCTTACACTTACCTGAAAGTAAAAAGAAAATTCAGTTATTAAATAGAATTAAATGAGTGCATTAAGTTTATACAGCATATACAATAGTATTATATTATCAATCTAAAGACGAATATATTTCAATCAAAAAAAAAAGAATAATGAATGAAATTATAATTATATATTGAGGACTTTGACTGATAGTACCCATTTCAGACAACTGGAAGACTATTTAAAAATTTTAATCAATAACAATGTTCAATTTAAGTCAACTAAAAACTAGCTTATTTGCAAACCTATAAAAATCTATATTTCTGCAAATGCATTTCACTGAAATGTCCTTTGACATTTCCATATTGAGAGAGAGAGAAAAAAATTACGTTCAATTAGAAACAATGTAAAAAGTTTTTAATTAATTTAAATTACAATGCAGTAAAAAAAAAAAAAGAGAAAAAAAATCGCAACATAATCAACTCAATTCAAATTAATGAGCTCAAGGACAATAACAAGCAAGCATGGCAGTCAAGCATTGAGGCAATCAGGAAGGATATGAAACAAAAGTGACTTCGTATTGAAAGACAATAGAACATTGCATAAGATTTATAGTGCAAAACTTTTTGGCATATAGCGTAAACTTTTTATATTGTTTTACTAGAAAAGCCATAGATAACTGACACACAACACACACGAAGAACTAATCTTTTGTAAAAGCGTATTAAAAGAACGCATGTGTGTGTGTGTTTAGTAAATATTTATGTTGAAATTGGTAAATCGACAAAGTTTCGTAAACGTTGGACAGCCACAATGACCCAACAATCAGCGCTATAATCTATCAGTAAAGTTTTCAAAACTGCGGCAAAATATACGCAACAACAACAACAAAAAAAAAATAGCAGAAGGAGCAACAGCAATAATATTAAATTGAAAAGCCGAGCAGTATTAAATTATAAAGAACAGCAGCAATATTACTTAAATATTTTAGATCTTAACATCTTCTAATTATACTATACACATAAATTTAAATGCATGTGGAGAGATGTGATACTAAAGAAAGTATCGATATTTCGGTAACAGTATCGATATTTCGGTAACAATGTCAGTGAAGTATTGATACTTTGGTAACATTATCGATATTTCGGTAACAGAGTAAATCAAGTATCGTTAAACTAGTAACTGAATCGATAAAATATGGATATATCGCTAGCAGTATCAATAAAGTATCGATATTTCGGAAACAGAATGAATCAAGTATCGAAACTTTGAAAACAGTATCAATAAAGTATTGATTTTTTTGGTAACAGTATCGATAAAGTATCGATATTTCAGTATCATTATGAATCAAGTATCTATACTATGGTAACTGTATCGATAGAGAGTCAATATTTCGGTAAAAGTATCGATGTTTCGGTAAAATTATCGATTAAGTATCGATTCTTCGGTAAGAGTATCAACAAAGTATCAATATTTCGGTAAGAGCATCCACAAAGTATCGATATTTCGGTAAGATTTCGATAAAGTATCGATATTTTGGTAACAGTATCGATAAAGTATCGATATTTTGGTCACAGTATCGATAAAGTATCGATATTTTGGTAACAATATCTATAAAGATTCGATATTTCGCTTAACAGTATCGATAAATGTATTAAAACTTCATTGCTGGCATAGATACTTCAATAAAGTGGCTCTTTAGAAATTTATTACATATAAAGTTACTAATATATGCGGAGTATAATACAATTGGAAACCTCTATAACAGCTTTATTTATTTTTTTTTTTTTTCTTGTATAAAATTAAATCTGCTTTTGTGATATTCATTCAAGAAAGTATTTATTTTGCAATTGAACAAACCGCAAAGTGTATTTAGTATCTCATTCTAAGAAGATTTAACCAGAAATAAACTTTTAAAACGCTTTGAAATTACAAAATTTTGTGTTATGTTGTTGGCGGCAGCGGTTTTATACAAAACTTTCTCCGTTTTAATGCATACAAAATTGTGTATTGATAAAAGCTGTAAAGAAAAATATATACGAGTATAAGAAAAACTTTTAAATAAAATATATATTGAACTAACCTACGCTTTTCAAAGGCTTTACGAAGTATTTAAGTCGAGTATTATGATAAAAGTTTTGTTTTTAAAAAAAGTTGGAAAATTTGCATAAAAATTGAGTTTTATTTTATTTTACTTTAAATTTTTACAATTTTATTATGAAAAATTTAATATTTCATAATGTAAATGTAATGCGTTTAACTTAACGACGCTTTTTTTAACATACTTAGAATTATCCGATTTAGAAGGCAACTTCATTATGCCCCCCCTTATAAAACACCCCCTCCCTATTTGAAAAAAACTCAGACAACCAGTTTTCGCAAGCCTTTTTTAAGGCCAACGTAGTACCACCAAGAGCGTCTTGCGGGTCACACATGTGAGGCCGAGCGTTGTCTTGGTGGAACACTACACTCTTCCTGTTGGCCATTTCTGGCCGCTTTTGGTCAATCGCCTGCTTCAAACGGTCGAGTTGCTCGCAGAAGATGAACAAATTAAGCGTCTAGCCATAATTGACCAGCTCATAGTGGATGATACCCTTCCAATCCCACCACAATCCGGGCTTTTCGATGGTTTGGGTCGGCTCGCCGCGTTCCAACCACGACCCCTTTTCGCTGGACGTTATCGTAAGTGATTCACTTTTCATCTCCAGTCACCATCCGCTTTAAAATGGGTCGAGTTCGTTCCGTTTCAGCAGCGTATCACAAGCGTTTATGCGATCCAAAAGAATTTTTATACCCGCCACACATAGTGTGAAGGGTATATTCAGTTTGTCTGAAAGTTTGTAACGCATTGAAGGAGACGTCGTAGACCCCATAAAGTATATATATTCTTGATCAGCTCGACGAGACAAATCGATCTAGCCATGTCCGTCTGTCCGTCTGTCCGTCTGTCTGTCTGTCTGTCTGTCTGTATATTTCTAGGCATCTTTTTTGTTGAAGATATAAAGATATTAAGCTGAAATTTGGAACTTCAGCTTTTCTCGGCAACGACTATATTAAGTTCGAGAATGAGAGTGCCACGCCCATTTTTAGGTATAGCCCCCATGACAAACTCAACGTTTTTTTTCGATTTTTTGTATAAAAATACTAATTAATTATGAATGTATTCGCTCCCAATTGGGAAAAACATTTCTTTTGTCATCCAGTGTTAAAACCAATATGCCACGCCTTCTTTTAGGCATAGCCCCCATATAAACTTTCCATTTTTTCCGATTTTTCCGATTTTTTGTATAAAAATAGTTATTATTTATGCATATATTCACTCCAATTTGGCTAAAAACATTCTAATGTCATCCAATGTTAAATCAGATGTGCCACGCCCATATTTTGGTATAGCCCCCAAACAACCTTTCCACCCATTTTCGAATTTTTGTATGAAAATGGTTATTATTTACTGTATTTTAGGTAAAAAACTCTTCCAATATCATGGTGCCACGCCCATTTTTAGATGTTTCTTCCATACAATCTTACCGCCCATTTCTATATATTTTCGAGAAATATGTTGTTAAACATATCTGTATTTTTAACTCAAAATTTGAAATTAATATTGTGTGTAAACTTGGGTGACCACTGATTATTACACATAAAACTCTTAAAAGATTCGTGTGACGGGTATTTAAGCTTCGGTTCTACCGAAGTTAACGTTTTTTCTTGTTTGGCGTTAATTTGTGTGGCACCCAAACATCTAACTTTTTTTTAAATCCAATCTTCTGCAAATGGTTCTAAATGTTTGTATGTCTTATACCCAGTTCCTGGCCAATCGAACGAGTGCTAACAAGCCGGTCCACTTGGATGATTTCGACTATTTTATCGGTTTCTACGAGTATTGGCCTACCAGTACGGAGTACATCTTTGACATCCACTACACCAGAACGATATCGATTGAACCAACGCTGTGCAGTGCGAATAGTTACAGCATCGGGTCCATAAACTTCACACAAATTCGTTCGGCAGCCTTCGTTGGATTTTTACCACTCAGGTAGTAAAAACGTAAAATATGTCGAATTTCTTGCTTGATGGACTCCATCTTTGGCGCGCTATAACTTGAGACTGAAACATATGATCACAACACAGTCTGGGTGTCCTTGTAGCTCTGGGTGTCCTCTTTAAATCGCCGTACAGAATGATCCGATGTGATTAGTACAACCTAAGATATATTAAAGAGTCGCCATCTATTGAAAAAATACGACATTACTTATTTACCAACCCGATATTTTCACTTGCGTACAAGTTTTTGTAAAAGTGAAATTGAGAATACGGCTGATATTTTACTTTTCGGTATATCATTTTCCTTTGGTGTATAGCATGATCTTTTTTCGATTTAGCATAAGTTTAAGTAAAACTTTTTACAGGAGTCACGCAATTTGACTTATGTAAAATATATTAAATAAAACAGTTACTAAACTGCTAACATTTTAGCTTAAATACTTAACAAAAAAAAGAAAATGTGCTTCAATTAAATAAAACTGATTTAATTAAATATTGACATTTTTTTTGGTGCAATTTCAAGGATTCACTCAAATGACAAAATCTTAATTGCAGAAATTTTGTTAAAATTACATACCAACAATTTGTACAAATAACAAATTCCATAAAATGTAAGTAGCAAGTAAATATATAAAAAATAAAATTTCCGTTTTATATACACTGCGACACGACTAATTACAAATATCCTGTCAGAGTGACACTTTTGGTGTAAATAAATGAAAATGAAAACGGAAATGGGAAGTAATATGAAGAAAATCGGCGGCAAAGAGACCACAAAGAAAGAAAGTAAAAAAAGATGTGAAGACAAGTAGTAATGTGTAATTATGCTGTTGCTTCTTGCGACAAGCGCTAATAAGTTTGTTCACACACACACACACACACGCTACACATAAACAACGAGATACACACAGAAAAAGAAAGATAACTAATGATGCAGCGGTATAACAAACAACTTTTATACACACACACACGCGCACATGCATATTTGTATAGAAAGTTACTCGACAACTGTCACCGCGCTGCTGTAATACTAAAATTAATGTGTATGTGTGTGTGTGTGTGAGTATCTATGTGTATATTTGCTTTGTATTTGTAATTCACATTTACTGTTACTGTTGTTGGCGTAAAGTAAAATGCATGAGCAAAAATTTTCTTGTCCTGAATGCTACTGCGATCTGTTTTGTCTGATAGCAGCATACAATTTCGTAAAATTACACACACAATACTTGTTTATCTGTGTAAAGTATCTGTCACCGAGTACTACACGTACGTATTTCATTTTAAGCATTCACATTCACTACTGCTGTTATTTGGACGATCGACCATACATATACTCACAAGTATCTGTATGTATGCATGTATGTATCTTGTATCTTTGTCGTGCGGGTAATTGAGTTGATAAAACGTTTGGCGCGTTCAAGTAATTTAGGTAATGCATTCAAAGTTAATTACCTCAGGGAAATTTGTAATTAGAAATTTTGATTGAGTGCGTTGCTGCTGCATCCTTAAAACGTATTATCCTTTCCTTAACTAACTTCTTTTTAGTGCTTAAGTTCTTTACAATGTTTTATATTCTTATTATTTTCTAAAGTAGCTCAGTTGACATAAATCACTGTAATAGCAAAAGTCAAAATAGCAGCAGCAATTTCTTAGCTTTTTAGCTTCTCAAAACTCAGACAATTCTACTTGAAAATATGACAAATTGTTTGCAAACCTGTGGAATTTCATTTCATATTTTTTTCCCGTTGTCGTCCTTGTGGCTGCTGCTTCTGCTGCTGACTGTCATTAGCATAATTTTATTTTGTAAAATAAATTGAAAATTAACTTTAACTACTCAAAAGCTGAAAAAAATATAAATAATAACAAATTTATTGTATGGCAGCAGCAATTTGTCAACGAAAGAAAAAAGTTTTTACATTTATTGATTTTAGCTCGTTTTGTTAAATTTCCATTTTTATTTTTTTGCTCGTTAAAAGTTTTTTTTTTATGAGATTTTCTAGAATTTTACGCAACAAGTTCAATTGTATGAAAATTCTAAAAAAAAAATATTGATTGATTGTTGAATTTTTCAAACCAAATAATTGTTTATTAGTGTCATTCAAAGATTTATTTATGTAAATATGTGGCTAGTTTGTAAAGTGATGAATAAAAATGTATATTTAAGATTTAAAGTAGTCACTTGTATGCACTTATGTTACGCGATAACTGTTTTACGTTTTGAAATCTTAAAAAAATTCCACTAGACTCCATGGAGTAGTGTTATCATAAAGAGTGATTTTTGAGTCGTGGCTTGAAATTTGCAGTGACTTCAAAAAGTGATAAAATCGTCGAAAAACAATCAGGTGAACTGTTTGCGAAGAGTGATGTGATACTCAAAATCATCACTAACTGAACATGTTCACTGAAGAACAAGAAAATCATAAATAACTACTTTTAGTCGCAGTGCGACGTTGCGATTTTTAAATCACTGTGAAAAAATCACCAAAAGTGATTCTTTTACCAACCATGTAGTATATACATTTGTGCTGGTTTAATTTGTTCAAGTCACTAACTGAACATGTTCACTGAAGAACAAGAAAATCATAAATAACAACTTTAAGTCGCAGTGCGACGTTTCGATTTTTAAATCACTGTGAAAAAATCACCGAAAGTGATTCTTTTACCAAACATGTAGTATATACATTTGAGCTGGTTTGATTTGTTCGAGTCAAAAAACGTGACCAAGCGTATTGCAAGAACGTAATCTTTGGAATATCCTTAAAAAAATTTATCCAAAGAAGCATAGATCAAAAGAAATATTTGAACCTCCGCATTATCACTTGAAAATTTGATCTTGTTTTTGAAAAATATTCTTTTTATACCAAAAAAAGAGCTGGTTTTCTACGAACCTATTTTATGATTTTTGAGGCTCAGAATCCAAAAACGGCCATAAAATATCCTTAAAAAATACGTTTTAATAAGCAAATTTTCAATTGGAAATGCGGAGGTTCAGATTTGGTTTTTTGAAAAATTATCTTAGAATCCTAAAGATTATGTTGCTTCTATACGCTTGGTCGTGATCAATGTTGACCTACTCTATACATATGCTTAATCAGCTTGACGAGTCGATCACGCCATGTCTGTCTTACAAGTTTCATTTGCTCATTTTTAAAGTTGAGTTTAAAATGTATGCTTTTCTCGGTCCTAGGCGTAAATTTAATGATAAACGCCCACTAGACTTTGGTCCGCCTATACAAATTGATCTCCTATATTCGAGTTTTTGAAAAATATTTTTGATATCAATATGGACTGGGGCAATAGTATAAAACCCCCTTATAAACCAACCTCTCAGTTCCTGATTTCTTAAAAAAAAAACTCAAAATTTGATTGAAATGCTTTTTATGCGAAAATCAATATGGTACCTGAACTATAAATTTATCGAACCATTGACCCACACCTATCCCATTTTCAAAATATTATCTACACCACTGATAACACTTATGCATAATTTTTCTTGAATCTGAATATAAAGATATGAACTATATTTAATTTTGTATGTCCTAAAGAAGTGAGTTCACTAAATAGCAATTATTTCTGGATCTACTTGTCTGATTTCGAAGTTGATTGATTGAAATTAAAGATTATAAAATTTCCTATTAAACATGTGTGCAACACTTTTCAATCAATTCGACAGTTTAGGAGTTATTAAAGAACTTTTCGAAAATTGAGCAACATTTTCAAGAATAAAAGTACTTTTTCTTGTAAATTTTATCTTGAAGATACATGTTTCGCATTTAAAAGTAAAAAAATGTTCTTTTGAAAGCTTGAAATATTAGAGAATGCCCCACGCTAACACGACTTCACATAAATCTGTAGTTTATATAGATGAGATATTAATTTTTTTTTGCACGGTTCTATATAATAAAGTACTCATAAAACTTAAAAATATTCACCCAAAAATAATGATATTCTAATTTTTTGTTATCTTTAAATCAAAGTCAAAAGCTATTCGGTCATTTTTGGTTTGTTATTAAAAATTATGCATTCAAGGCTCTTAATATAAAACAATAAAAATTCAAACAAATTTCATAATCAGCATGACTTGCTCCAAAAAAAAAAAAAAAAAATATGCAAAACGCTTGCAGATATACACTTCAGCCCACTACAAAAGTTCAACAAACCAGAAAAAAAGGAAACATTTATGTATGTATCCCAAGTAAAAAAAAAAAAACTGGAAATAAATCTAACAAAGGATTTTTTAGCTACAAATTTACTTATGTAAAAAAAAAAACAAAAAAAAAAAAATAAAATAATAATAAAATAACAACATGCAAACAGCTTAGCAAAGAAAAACATTTTGCCGATTATGCATGTGCCTGGGCGTATGCGTAATATGGCTTTGCAAATCGTAAATCGTCTCTTTCACCCCTCGCTGTGTAAAAAGTTAGGCAAGCTTAAGCGTGTATGTGACGACGACGACGACTGTTTTCTATGTGCATTCGGGTTTGTTTTGAGGTTTAAAAAATAAATAAAATCCGACACAACACGAAACGACACAACACGACATGAACGAACAAACAAAAACAGATTTGTTATAGATTATGCTTGCCACACACTCACACACGCACACGCACACTATAAATGTAGACAATATGCATAGTGGTACAAAAAAGGTAACTAAATATTTTAATTTTTTTTTACTTCAAGCTGTTGTTTTGCTGCTAAAGAATTTCTTTATTTCGTGAGCTTTTACTTCAACTTGTAACATAAAATTTCCCCGTCGTGAGAAGAAGAAGAAGCGAGAAAAACTAAAATTAAATTTAGTCGCTCGACATAATTTATGACTTACTATTATTTCACCTCAAAGCACACCAGATACACAGATGTGAAACTAGATTGTTTGTAGAAAATGTAAAAAAAAAAAATATAATACTTAAGTACAACCATTTTTCTTTTTTTTTTTTTTTTTTTTGCATGTTTACGCAAGCAAATGTGTGGGAAATCATTTATTGTATTTTTAAGTACTACAAATACTTCATTTTTTCTTTTTATATTAAAGTTTTTCTCCTTCAAATTCAATTAGATTAATTTAAGCAACTACTTAGTTACCCCAGAAAAAAAATTTTTCGAATGTATTGTTAATTTTTTTGAATTAATTCATCATCACAAACATTTTTTCAATTCCATTTGGTATATGCGGGTTACTAATTATGTACAATATACTTAGAAGCACGTCAATTTGTTCAATCGATTAGAAAATGTAGCAGTTCATTGAGTAATGAGTTGCTAGCTTTCAGTTATGAAAACTATTTTTAGTACGCTAAATGCTATCATCAATCAAAATTCAAACCATTTACAAAAAAAAAAAATGTTTGTTGATATGTTGTCAACTGCAATTACTGAAATAGAAAATATTTGCTAAGTGATGAACGCTTAATAAGCAAGAACAATCATTACCAAAAATGCAAAAAAAAAAAAAAAACATTTTGTTTGACAAAAAGAAAGGAATATCATATACTGTAATGATATTTTCGCTTTTTTTTTCTCTCTCTTTCGCACTCATGCATGGCAGATTGTAGATAAATTTAAATCAGTACACCATGTGTATGTGAGAAAGAGAAGAAAAAAAGCGAAAATGACATCACTGATCATATATATCTGTTTATTTCCGCATTACACGCATCCTCAATTACTTAAATTCTTAGTACTATGATCTCATACAATAATAGCTAACTTTAGTTCTTTTCGAACTAGTGTAATGCAGCAACTTTCTTCAATTTTGCAATTTATCTATCCCTCTCACACATACTCACGCTTGTGCTGCACTACAGCATAACGGTACAATACGCAAAAAGAGAACAACATAAATACTTGGAGTCTTAGCGATTAGCGGCGTCAAAGGTGACAGTGAGTCGTGTGACAATTTTATTTCTTTTTGTTTTTCTTCATAATTTCTCCTCTGTTGGTCGCAGCTGAATGCTTCTGGCGATTTCTTACTAAATCCAGATTTTTAATAGAACTAATAATTTTATTTCCCATTACTTTCTTCAACCAATTTTTACCTCGTTGACTTCAAATTGAGTATTATGAATATCAAAATCATATATTAATGGAAACTTTTTTTCGATATTTATTTATAATGATACGTTTACCTATGAACGAGAATAGTGCGGAATCATTTCGCAAACTCAAAAAAGGCAAAAGTTATTAAATTTGATAGAGCAAAATATTACAGTATTTCCTCGATAATGGCGAAAACAGACAAGGCAGACAGTAAAAAGGTGATTAAGAGCCAACTATGTGGTACCTCAAGAGCCAACTATGTGCCATTTTGGTTTCGTCAACATCGTTACGATAATTTCGATGTCAAAGATGCACCACGAACTGGAAAATTCCAGCAAGAACGGGTATGTGACATAAAACTATTACTTCGGGATGGGCGGAATCGGGATCAAATATTTAGACCCGCCCCATCTTTACATCCAATCATTATGACTGGTGTTGAAATGCTGATCACTTACGACAATATCAAGAGAGAAAACATAAACCCGTCTTATATTTGGAAAAGTTATTCCCCGAAGCCGAAAAAACTCTTGAGAACTTTATTTCTTTTTGACTCAAATTAATCCTGATTATTTCATCATCATGAAAACTGCCCGAAACTTTACCATAAAAGCCCGATGCTGTACCTGGGCCCAGGCCGCGAGACAATCAAGTGGTCAGAGCGAAAGTGAAGACTCAAGTAAGTATTAAATTAAAATTAGATTAAAAGGGCATTAAAAAATGGTTAGGTTATTGGACAAAGAATCCTCTCAGCCTCCCAGGGCGACCCTGATTTAATCGGTTGTAATAAAACAGCGATTGAATAGAGTGAATCTGAAGCGAGCCAAAGCCGGACTCTCACAGATAATGTGTGTGCTAGTTTCCTCATCCTCCAAACAGATTCTATACTGTGACTTTGGGGACAAACCTGTTTTGTTAAGATGATATCTCAGTCTATTATGACCGCTAAGGTAACCAGTTACCAATTTGAGGTCATGACGATTGAAATATACGATGTTTTTAGGGCAGATAGGGCGAATTAATTGCTTAGCTTGTCGTAGGCCCAAGTTTTGAATCCAATATTGTCGAAGAGATACTGCGAAGAACCTATTTTAGGGCCCAACTGCCCCCAAAAAATTTTTTGGAACAAAAAGGGGGGGAGGGGAGGTTGGGGGGGGTTGTTTTGCTGGTTTTTTGCTTTTTTCTATTTTTTCATTTGTTTCAAGTTTGACAACTCTTCTTCGAAAGAAATAAACTTTCTTACAAAAAACCTTTTACTTATGTCGTATTGGTTTTAAAGGCATGCATCTTGTAATTTTTTGAAATGAGTTAACAAATTATTTTACATTTATACAAAACTAATTAAGTATTTCATATTTTATGCATGAATGCCTTTCTTTTAAAGCATTCCACAAAATGCACAACTGTAAATTTAAATTTTTATAGATTTAATTAAAAACTCAGCTCAATTACACTGAAAACTTTAAATTTTATTTAATATTTTATAGATTACCAATTATATGCTGCATTATTTAATGCTAGAACTATTTTATACTTTATTTTATAAATTTTAAAGCAACTTTAATTTTACACAAATTTGAGCTTTTAAATAATTAAATATTTATTATTAAATTCGATATATTTATTTTAACATAATTTTTATGTTGTTTATATTTATTAATTATAATTAAAACCAATATTTTACTCCTTGCATGTATGCTGATATTGCATAACAACACACAGAAATTTTGGAAATTTGTAAATATCTCAAATCCAAAAACCGTTTAACCGCAATTCACACAAATACTCACACACACACACACACACACATAAAGTAGAGTATCTGCTTTACTCAACATCAGCAAATAATACTACTGCTGCTGCTGCTGCCAGTTTAGTTGTTTATAAGTATCTAAGGCATAAACCTGTTTGGCTCCCATAACGCTCTATTGCGAAAACCCAAAAGCTTAACTGCATCAAAATTTCATATATCAATAGATACGTGCCGCTCATTACTCAAATCTAAGAATGCTCTTAGCTCTTTGCTGTTCTGTTCTGTGCTGTTGCCATTTTGCTGTTTGCTGTTGATCTAATTCTGCTATATCTTCTGTATCTGTATCTGCAATGCGAATGCGAATGCTTGTGTGTTAGATGACATTTACTTTGGCATACTGTGTATATTGGACTTTATGGAATTAAATGGAATTCCACATGCTTGTATCGGGTATATCTGAAATTATATACATACACACGCAGGCAGCAACCACAAGACAAGTTTGACATTTATATTTAATTGCAGTCGATGCGTGCTTACCATACATTGAGAGTGAATTTTTTTTTTTTTTTTTTGAGTATCTTGTTAACAAAATATAGAAAATAAATAGATAGTTTGGTATTTTTTAATTACTTGTTTTGCTAGTTAGGAATATTTTGTAAGCAATTGAATCATTAAATTTTGAAATGTTGTTCAAATATTATTCAACTGCAAATAAACTTCATTACACTTTTCATAATAATAAATTTTTAATTTAAATAAGGAAAAACTTAAAATTCAATAAATTGGAAGCTCAAATACTTTTTTCTCATGTTCTAAATCTTTTCCGGGGCTTGTTATAATAAGCAGCATATTTAACGGTAGTTGGATCCTCTAGAATACATGTCCCTGCCACAAAATTCACCACGTGTGGATTTTCACCTTTGTGCTTCGTGTTGTTTCGTGTTGTTTTCCAATTGAGGGGACCAAGAACTTGGAAAACCAACTTCATTCTGAGGTTATGTCTCTCTAGATGCCTTTTACGTCAAGCTGAGCCTTCTGTGGTAACATTCTTGAACGCCCACACACCACACCGGTAATATTTTCTTCAATATTTTAATTAAATAAACTATTTTGCTCGCGTACGCTGATGACATCCACATAAACGACAAAAATCAGCGTACAGCCAGCAGGGCTTTTAAAGAGATTGAGAAGAATTCCAGTTCAATGGGTCTAGTGCGGAATTCCACCTTCGAGGTTCGTAGAAAACTTCGTCTACTTAGAATCAGAGGCAAACAAGAACAATGACAATAACTTGGAAATCAAACGAAGAATAACTCTGGTTAAACGATGCTAATTTGGGTTCGGTAAGCCTAATGCGAAGTAGAATTTTATCCAGAATAACAAAAAATCTAACTCTGCAAGACATTGATTCTCCCAGTCTTGAAGTAGGGGCTCCGGCGAGACAAGTGTACGAAAAAAACGTAAATGAAATCGGAGGAGCACGACAGCGAGAACGACCGCCGCAGCATTGGAAAGACCAGATCTTGGAAGACGTCCACAAGATTGGGATCCGAAAGTGGTATCGAGTATCGAGCATCCCAGCTGGGTGAATACTCTAAGTGATGCCCAGGCTTATAACAAGCTATAATGGCCATATTATTTTCCTGGCAAGAGATTGTGGCACAGTCGTATTTTAAAATCTTGGAAATTTAGAACGGGTTTATTTGGATATTTTGAATTTTTGCTAGAATTTTTTAGGACGCAGAAGTTTTGTTTTTTTTTTTTTTTTTTAATTTTATGATTATTTCAGAATTTTCTTGAATTTTCTTTCCGCAAAAACCTTCTAAAAAGTATTTGAAAAATTTAAAAAATAAGATATATGAAATCGGTGAAGCGATTTTAAAAACAAGAAAAACAGTTAACTTCGGTTGGACCGAAGCTCATATACCTGTTACACAACATTTGACGTGGATAGACCTTCGTGTGCAGCATTTGTATTAAATTTCATCTTAAAATAGTAAACCAATTAAATATATTCTTAAAAATTTAGGAATTCGCGGTCCGATTTAGACCAATTTTAAACTGAAGATTTGGCTTAATATACGAAGCATTTGTACCATATTTGAAGCCATTTGCTTTATAAATAAATTTTTTCTTATAAGAACTTGACAAAATGTTATTCTTTTCTATGGGAGCCATATCTAAAAGTGGGCGTGGCACATTGATTTTAACATAGAAACTACACAGGACCTAGAAAAGCTTAAGTTTAAAATTTCAGCCCAATATCTTTAAAACTGAGCGAATAAACCGCGCAGCAACACACAGACAGACGGACAGACGGACGGACGGACAGACGGACAGACAGACGGACATAGCTAAATCGATTCGTCTCGTCGAGGTGATCAAGAATATATATACTTTATAGGGTCTACGATGCCTCCTTTAATGCGTTACAAACTTTCCGACAAACTGAATATACCTGTTTACACTAGTGTAACAGGTATAATAACATATCTATATATATATAAAAAATAGTTAATATATTTCTATGTCCGCCAGGTACTTTGAAACCATCCAACCAATGAGTCCCAAACCGGTTTCATTTGAAAGGCAATAATGTTAGGTTGATTCAGGACTACTAAAACAATGCATTAGTCACATTTGATCCATTCATGAAGCCCATTTAAGACTTTTTCCATACAAACTTTTTTTTTTTTTTGCTTTTTTGTATGTTTTCATACTAGCCCAAAACAAAATATACCAAAATGCAACTCAAAACAGAGCTGCAATAAGGCAATAAGCAACAAAATAATTTATAATATAACTTTTTCATATAGTTTTAAGAAAAATTCTTGTCAGGTAGTACTGGACTGGACCAACATTTTTGAAAATTAGTTTCTTTTTTTTTTTTTTTTTTTGTTAGTTATAATTCTTTTTGTTATCTTTCCACATCTTAAATGAAATAAACTATTTAAACCTTTATAGTAATTTTCCAGAATTTTCCACATCAGTGTACCCGTCTCATTGTGCGTTAATAAGTCCGCTTGACGACTGAATTGAATGCCAGCAAAAAGTCGTAAAATAATTTTATTATGCTTCAATGTGGCCGCACACAATAAAAACGCTGGCCTACTGCTTGCTGCCTGCTTCTAGGCGCACAAGCGAGTAGCAATTAGGGTGGCCATTTTGTAGCCATTTGCACAATAAGTTGCAAACGTGAGCAATGACTGCAGCCATTTGGTTAAGGCAATTAAAAAGTTTCAAATTTTTTTTTTTTTTTTTTTTTTCAAATTAGGCAGCAAAATATTAGAAACGAGTTAGGTGCAGTGCACGAGCTGAGCATATTAATTGCAGTAAATGACTTTGGTGCGCGAGAATAAAATATAGAAATAAAAATAAAAATTATAACCATTTTAATATGCTTTAAAGACTTTCTAATAAAGACAAATCACCGTAATGCATGCCAATTAAAAGACAATCAAATTGATGACAGATGGCTTCGTTTTAAATTACTTTTAATTTAGATAAAATTTAATATTCAACAAAAAATACATAATTCAAATAAAAATAATAATAAACAGCAAACAGCATTGTAATGTAGGCAGTCACAAGCCATTAAACATTTGTTAGACTTATTTCTAAAACATATATCATGCAACTACCAACCAAAAAAAGGAAATTATTTTTAGCATATGTCAAAATCAGAAGAAAAAAATAGGAAAAAAAAAGGAAATATTTTTACAAAAAACTGTCGGCAACGCCCTTAGCAGCTGTGCTACTCTTTCTACACTTTCAACATTTGCTGTCGTAGTAATTTAATAAACATAAATATCATTTAAACAATATAACAAAGCATGTGAACAACATTGTAGCTGTACCATACTCGTATACTATATAAGGAAGAACAGCAAGAGCCAGCAACAGCAAGGATAACGACTTCAGCTTTAACTCTGTACGCTATGCATGCTCGTAATTTTATTTGACTCGCATTTGCCTGACCCTTTTACTGCATTGAATCAACATTTAGTTCAACGTTCCTGAAAAGTTTCTGCACCCTAAGCGCGCGACATAACTCCCGCTGCCCTTAACTTTGTCATGGATAAAAATAAAAATAAAATACAGCAACAATTTGCAAACACAAAAAAAAGGACATACGGTTTGCTATAAAACAAGTAAAAATAAAATAAATACAAAACACGCTCATAAAAATCATTACATACGTTTATATGTAAGTAGTGTGTCGTTTGTTTCGCCTAGATGCACATATACACACATACTCGTACATACACATGCAGACATATGTAAACACTTAAATACAAATGCATTTCGAAGGTAGTTTAAAGAGTTTCTTTTTGGAGAAACTTCGGTTGAAATTGTTAAATTGATTTTCATTGTATTTAACGAGTACTTTTTCTTATTATATGAGTACTTTGTCTTACCAAAGGAGTACTTTTTCTTATCAAATCTGTATTTTTGT
The DNA here is from genome assembly GCA_018903435.1 of Leucophenga varia. NCBI lineage: Eukaryota > Metazoa > Arthropoda > Insecta > Diptera > Drosophilidae > Leucophenga > Leucophenga varia. Next base: position 172,451 of record JAEIFJ010000117.1, on the reverse strand, counting down.
CATCGATAAGGCCAGTACTTTTCTTATCAAACGAGCAACTTTTCATATCAATCGACTACTTATAAATCAAACGAGTAATTTTCTTATCAAACGGATACTATTCCAATAAACAAGTTATTATCTTATTAAATGAGTACTTTTCTTTCAATCGGATACTTTTCTGATCAATCGATGAATTTTTCAAACAAGTATTATTCTTACGAAACGAGTTCATTCACATTTGCAATAATCTTTTCTTACCAATCGATTACTCTTATATCAAACGGTACTTTTCTTATCAAACGAGTACTATTACTATCGAACGAGTACTTTTCTTACCAAACGAATAATTTAGTTATCAAACGACAACTTTTCTTGACAAACTCACATTTGAAAGGCTCTTTTCTTACAAATCAAATATTTTTATATAAAACGGGTACTTTTCTTGCCAAACGATTACTTTTCTAATCGAACGGTTACTTTTCTTATGAATCAAGTACTTTTCTAATCAAACGAGAACATTTCTCATCATATGACTACTTATCAAACTGGAACTTTTCTAATCATACAAGTACTTTTTATAATCAAACGGCTACTTTTTATCAAACGAGTACTTTTATAATCAAACGGTTACTTTTCTAATCAAACGAGTACTTTTCTAAAAAAAACTTTTCTCTTCAAACGAGTACATTTGTTTTCAAACGAGTACTTCTATAATCAACCGTTTTATTTTATCAAACGAGTATTTTTCAATCGAGTACTTTTCAAACGAGAACTTTTCAAACGAATAGTTTTCAATTTAGTATTTTCAAACGAGTACTTTTCAAATGAGTATTTTTCAAATGAGTATTTTTCAAATGAGTATTTTTCAAATGAGTATTTTTCAAATGAGTATTTTTCAAATAAGTATTTTTGAAACGAGTACTTTTTAAACGAGTACTTTTTAAACGAGTACTTTTAAACGATTACTTTTTAAACGAGTACTTTTGAACGATTACTTGTTAAACGATTACTTTTAAACGAGTACTTTTTAAACGAGTACTTTTCAAACGAGTACTTTTCTGATCAAACGGATACTTTTTTTATCAAACGTGTACTTTTGTAAACTACTTTTCTTAAACGAGTCTTTTCATTTCAATGGAGTACTTTTATATTAAACGAGTGCTTTTCCTGTCGACTTTTTAAACGATTACTTGTTAAACGATTACTTTTTAAACGAGTACTTTTTAAACGAGTACTTTTCAAACGAGTACTTTTCTGATCAAACGGATACTTTTTTATCAAACGTGTACTTTTGTACACTACTTTTCTTAAACGAGTCTTTTCATTTCAATGGAGTACTTTTATATTAAACGAGTGCTTTTCCTGTCGACTGACTAGTATTATTATAATAAACGAGCCCTATTATAACAAACGAGTACTTTTCTTACCATTAATCGATTACTTCTTATCAATCGAGAAGAAATGAGTCCCTTTCTTAACAATCGAGTACTTTTCTAAACGATGACTACTTTTCTTATAAAACGAGTACTTTTTTTTGTCAAACGATTACTTTTCATATCAAACGAATCCTGCTATAGCAAACGAGTACTTTTTTAAATCAAACGATTACTTTTCATATCAATAGAAAACTATTAATCGATTAGTTTTTATCAAGCGAGTGCAAATAAGTAATAATAATATTTTCTAACACTTTTATTAACAAACAATTAATTTTCTAATCTCTGATCAAACGAGTTCATTTCGCAATGAGTATTTTTCTGTCCAAGTTTTGGAAAAGAAAGAACGAATGCCTCACATTAAACGCTTCTTTGGTCGAGTAACGGGTTTTAAATGAATTTATAACCAGTTTCTTCCTGAAACAGTTGAGTATGTTTTCTGCTAAATGAAAGTATCTTTCGATTTAATTCAAATATTTTGTTTAGTCCCTCGTAGCAAATGTGCTATTATTGTCCTCTATACACGTCAAAATCTTTCGACTGTTTTTATATATATCCTTCCTTTGTTTTGCACACTATTCATTTTATTTTGCTGTTATGAATTGTTATGACACAATTTGTTTGTGTTTTACTTTATATATATATTTTTTTTTTTAGAGATAATATTTGTTGCTGCGATTGAATTACGAAAGAAAAAAAAAAAAAATAAAAGTTTCATTCATTTATATAAACTTCCTTTTTATAGCTCAATTTCTGTTTACACAAATTCAACTAAACTTCTTTTTTCAAAGTTTTTTTTTTATTAGCACTTTTCATGCAATTTATTTTATATTTTACTTCCGTTTTAAAATTAGTAAAAATTCGGTAAGTTTTTTTTTGGCTTTAATTTTTGTTTAATGCAATCGCATCTAAATAATTTAATAATAAAATTGTCCACTCCTTTTTTTGTGCTGCAATTAAAAAACGTTTTTGTGTATTTAATGTGCCATGACTAAATGCTATTTTTCCAACTGACTGAATGTTTTCAGATTAGATTAAATTTTTTTTTTTAATTTTACTTTAAATAACTCCCCCGCACACACGCACACACACAATTGCAATTAAAATGTGTATTAAAATTTTTACAATGCTACGCGTGGCATACACAAATTTTTAATTTTTATTCAAGGCAATAATACACAAAAATAAAAGAAAAGCTATCAAAAGTTGCATACATATGTGCAGCATAAATAAACATGAATAAAATTGCGCCAACATTGCGTATGCGTAATATTCGCAAAGTACAGAAATTAAGTATACGCAGAGTATGCTTCAGTCAAAAAAATTTGTATCATAAAAGAAAAGCAATGCAACAAAGTGTTTTATATGCTACAATTTGTGAATTAAGTTTAGTCTAAAGCAAAACGCAAACAAGTTAATTTGCGCAACATCAAGCAGCCATAAAATTGTTAAACAACAAATTCAACTTCCTGCATTGCATGTACGCAACATTTTTATGGCGCAGCACAAAATAAATCAGCAAAACACAACAAAAAGCTAAGGCAAAAATGTGAAATTTATGTGCAAGAACTTGAAGAACTTTAAATGTATTGTTTAGCCTGGAAAGGCGCAAGGAGCACAGAGCAAGTCAGTAAAAGTTGCACAGCATCACTTGAGATTTATTTGCGTGACATGCGTTGTGCTGGGCGTGTCGCGTCAAACGTGAAACTAAAGTTAAACATCGAAACAAATTTTTGTTTTTTTTTATTTTTTAAATTACTAAAGTCTATCACAGCAGCAAAGTATGCGAGTTATGTGACATGAATTGAAGAAAAAAGATATATGTACTGATGTGAGGTGAAAATCAGATATTTCTTTAAAAATTTAAAAAAAAAAAATACAATTCATTTCGTTCCATTAATTTTTTTTCCCAAGTAGACAAGACAGATAAAGTATAGATAATCTGGATCAGCATCTGAGTACGGAATCAATATAGCAATGTCCGTCTGTCAGGTAACTATAACAAATACATTGAAAAAAGATTATGTTACTATATCATATAGTCCCTATTCAGAGTCACCTCAAATTTACAGGTTTTTCTTTCCATTATAAGCTTATCATTTGCCTTATCTAAGTAATTTTTTGTCCTTTTATAATGCAACATCCGCAACGAAAAATATTTTTTATTAATATAAAAAAAAAAACAAGAAAGAATGCTGAAGTCGAGAAGACTCGAACCTTTAATCATTTTCTTGAAAAAAAAAATGGAAGGCAAATTTGAATGGGGTCTATATGTTATAGTGGCTCGATCCTTGTCATATCGGTAGCATATTCATAGGATAACAGTAGAAGTGATTTTAACCAGATTGGAGTGAATATATTCATAAACAAGAACTATTTTTTATACAAAATTTGAAAAAATGGGCCCTAGGTTTGTATGGGGGCCATATCAAAAAAATGGGCGTGGCACCTTTCTTCTGATATTGGATGCCACAAGAAGAGTTTTCAGCCAATTTGCGGTAAATACATTCATAAATAATAACTATTTTCATACAAAAATCTTAAAAAAATGGTAAGTTTGTATGGGGCCATATCAAAAAAATGGGCGTGGCACCTTTCTTCTGATATTGGATGCCATAAGAAGTATTTTTACCCAATTTTTAGTAAATACATTCATAAATAATAACTATTTTCATACAAAATATCGAAAAAAATGGTAAGTTTGTATGGGGGTAATATCAAAAAATGGGCGTGGCACCTTTGTTCTGATATTGGATGCCATAAGAAGTGTTTTTAGCCAATTTGTAGTAAATACATTCATAAATAATAAATATTTTCATACAAAAAATCGAAAAAAATGGTAAGTTTGTATGGGGCCTACTTCTTTAATTGGGCGTGGCACCCTGGTTCTGAAATACAAACTGCGTAGGAGCACAAAAAAGCTTTAGTTTAAAATTTCAGGTCAATATCTTTAAAACTTTCCGAGAAAAACGCATTGCAACAGACTGACGGACAGACGGACGAACAGACAGACAGACTTGGTAAAACGATTCGTCTCGTCGAACTGATCAATAAAATATATATAATTTATGTTGTCTCCGATGCCTCCTTTAATGCGTTACAAATTTTTCGGCAAACTAATAATACCTTTCACACTATTTGTGGCGGGTATAATAACGCCAGAATTCTGTCTAAATAGATTTCTTCTGCTGATCTAGAGTTCCGACTCTGTTTATCGAATGATAATGGGTTCGAATTTATCACTTCAGGCCTTAAAACAATTTCACTATGTCCTTCTGTCCACAATAATTTTTATTTATTCTGACTTAAAGGTTTGAGCGTGTTTATTTTATGCTTTCGATGTTTTTATTCAATTTTATTCCACTTAATAAGATATACGATATGACTGACGTGGTTAGCGAACTGAGTTGATGAAATGAAATGAATACATTTGTTTTCAAACGAGTACTTCTATAATCAACCGTTTTATTTTATGAAACGAGTACTTTTGCAAACGAGTACTTTTCAAACGAGTACTTTTGCAAACGAGTACTTTTGCAAACAAGTACTTTTCAAACGAGTACTTTTGCAAACAAGTACTTTTCAAACGAGTACTTTCAAACAATTACTTTTCAAAGGAGTACTTTTCAAAGGAGTACTTTTCAAACGGGTACTTTTCAAACGAGTACTTTTCAAACGAGTACTTTTCAAACGAGTACTTTTCAAACGAGTACTTTTCTTATAAAACGAGTACTTTTTCTGTCAAACGACTATTATAACAAACGAGTCCTGTTATAACAAACGAGTACTTTTTTAAATCAAACGGTTACATTTCTTATCAATTTCAAGCTATTAATCGATTACTTTTTATCAAGCGAGTGCAAATAAGTACTTTTCTCAGCAACCGAGTAATATTTTCTAACAAACAATTAATTTTCTAATCTCTGATCAAACGAGTTCTTTTCCAAATGAGTACTTTTCTGACCAAGGTTTGGAAAAGAAATAACGAATGCCTCACGTTAAACGCTTCTTAGGTCGAGTAACGGGTTTTAAATGAATTTATAACCAGTTTCTTCCTGAAACAGTTGAGTATGTTTTCTGTGCTATTATTGTCCTCTATACACGTCTAAAGCTTTCGACTGATTTTTTTTTGAAATGAAATGAATACCACTGAATTCGAATTCGGCGACCAAAAAATCATTGGAATAAATTTTCCGATCGATTTTTTTTTTCATTCTTCTGCTTTCAAAAAATTTTGGGGTAAGAAAATACTCCGTTGAGAATGAATGCAAAAAATCTAAGAAACGCCAAAAAAAAATTGGTTTTATACACAAATTTTTTGTTTTTTAAATTGTGCGCACCTAAAGTAAAATTGTACTTTAAAGTGACCGTCTGCAAGTACCAAAAAAGAAAGACATTTAAAGCAAAATTTCATTCGCACTTCAACTTAATTGTCTTGCCATGGGTGAAGGTGTTGCGGTTTACACATCAATATTTAATTAAGCTAAAAAATACAAAATTTCTTATAGCTTTTTTTTTTTTTTTTTTTTTTTTTTGTTGTTATTCATTGTCGAAATGTCTGAAAATGTCGGCAAAGTTTTCGCAAATTACAAATTTTATAAATTTTTAAAATTGTAAAATTTTTAGAGGTCTGAATTTATTTATTTCAAGCAAGCAAATATTTCATTTCATATATTTTTTGCTTAAATTTTTTAAACAGAATTTTATTTGTGCTGGCATTTGCAGTTGTAAAGTAAATAAATGAAATAAAATATAAATCATACGCACTGTGTATGTGCTGCGTAAAATTTGAAATAAAAATTTATTTAATAAACTAATTGAATTTGAAATAAAAAAATTTAGCACTGTAAAATTGTATTAATGCAAAAATCAATTATAGCAAATTTAGCAAAAAAAAAAAAAAAAAAAATGACAGCAAATAAATAAGTTTTTAGTGCGGTAGTTGGGGATAAAGAAAAAACTAAATGAAATGTGCAAACAAGGCTGCTACTTAGTCCTTAATTAAATCATGTGTACGTGTGTATGTGTGTGTATTTAAAAGCATGAAGACACTGTATGTGTGCTTGTATTACATAAATTCACACACAATCTTATTCAATGTCCACTTACATAGATAGAAAGATAGACAGATAGTATGAGTGGCAGCCTTGTGTGTTTAGATGAGTTTGTCCTTCGCATAATCATCATAATTCAAACTTAGTGAAAGCTAGTTATTTTCTATATGTATCTCTATCTCACTCTATGTAGTCTATAGTAGTCTCTTAAGAGCTTGTTGCGACTGATGATGTCCTTGCGATGTCTGCCATTGCCTTTACACTACACGCTTTTTGTAGTATTATTTTTTATTATTTCTATTATTATTAATATTTGTATGTACTTGCGTTGTGGTTTTCTTTTTCATTTTTGCTTTCACTTCGTTGTCTTTGTTTTTTTTTGCTGTCTGTACTTGTTATGATTATCTGCAATTTCGCTTTGCTTGTAAAAGTTGTAAAACACAAAAAAAAAAATAAGAATGAAAAAATGACAACTTTAATGGTTAACTGACTAAAGCTTTATATATTTAAAAACCCTTTAGAAAATTAATTATTTTTGCATTAAAAGTAAAGATGAAATGTGCAGAAATAATCGGATAATCGTAATATTAGCGCATTGTAAAATTTTTATACCCAAAAAAAAAACTCAACATTTTTATATTTTTGAACTTTAATCCTACATTTGCACGGATACTGCTTAATTCCATTGAAATATTTTTTAAGTTATATACTTATATGAAAGAAAATGTTGCTTTTGGATAGTACTTTCAATTAGAACTGACTGTCCAAGCTTAGTGGAAGATCAGGTAGAACAAACGTCCAAGAGATGCTCTAGACAGAACTCTAGACAAAGATCTATTCAAGACAAATGTTTGTCAGGTATATAAGCTTCGATCGAAGTTAACGTTTTTCATTGTTTTATTTTAATTTTTTATTTATTTATTATTTTTTTTTTTTTGTGCTTATTTAATTCACATTTTGTGATATAAAACACCGAATTTTCCGCACGCTAAGTTAGGAGTTACCCGCTTAACTCTGTCCAGCAGGGCTAAGTACGTTGGTCTAATTCTAGATCCCAAGCTAAACTGGAAAGATAATATCCAAGAACGGGTTAAGAAAGCAACTGTCGCCTTCTACTCCTGCTCTTAACTTTTCGGCAAGGGTTGGGGCCTAACGCTAAAGATGGTTCTTTGGCTCTACTTGGCTCTACACAGCAGTAGTCCGCCCTATTTTGTGCTACGGTGCCTTGGCCTGCCCTAAAGAACCAGTACAACGTTACCAAGCTAAGTAGAGTGCATGGGAGCTACAGGAGCGATGCATACTTGCCCCTCCGAAGCTCTCAGAGCACTGCTCATACATTAAGGAAATGACAACAAAAAACGCACTTCGCCTGAGAGAATCAGGGCTCTGGTTGCCAAAAAAACTACGGCCACAGCGCTTTCCTGTCAAACTTCGCTGCGGAGCTTGTACGCTCGACAACCGACTTTCTGCCTGAAACCCCAGATTTTAGTAAATCTTTAAGGACATTTCTGCCCTCCAGGCAACACTGGAGGGCTGGTCTGTTAGGTAATGTCGCTCTCAATCTACACTGATAGCTCAAAGATGGACTGCGGTGTGGGTTGTGGAGTATACACAGAGGACCCTTGGTGTTGAGAAATCTTTTCGACTCCCGGATCTCTGCAGAGTTTTCCAATCGGAGGTTCACGCTATACTTGCAGCTTGTGAGCTGTTTGCAGAGCTGAATGTCCGCGACAGATCGGTGTTCATCTTCTCGGACAGCAAAGCTGTCATAAAGGCTTAAGGTTCTCACGTCACCACGTCAAAGTTGAGAAGGAACTGTAAAAAGCGGCTGAACGAAGCCAGTCGATATAATTTAATTATCCTCTCGTGAGTTCCAGGGCATAGCGCGGTCCCCAGAAACGAGCACGCAGACCTACTGGCCAGGGAGGGATCAGCTGGCGCCTCCCAACCGGTTCAGATAGAAACCCCAATGGGTGCAGTAATCTCTGCCATTAGCAACCATTTCGCCAATTTGGCCTATAATAACACAACCCTGCAAATTTCCATTTTTCAGATGCGAATAAGATGGGACATAGTGTTTCCGAAGGGAATTTTCGTGCTGAACACGAATCTGAATCAAAAATGTTCCATTCCGTCAGGTTTCAAAATGGCGGATCCAATATGGCGGACATAAACGTTAAAAATTTATCAGATTTACTTGAAACTTGATACTCGGTGGTTTTTTGATGACGCCATTGATCCGCCATTTCGAATTTTTGAAATCTGACGGCAGATTTGTAATCAACGACATTGAATACCTCTAGGAACACTGCTTCTTCTAGTATTTCTTAACTTTGGGTGTAGATAAGTTACTATCGCTAGACTAACAGCTACCATAACGGAACACAAGCCCATCGGGGGAGCAAGCAACCAAACTAAGAATCCCGTTCAATAGACACTGCAGAAGTTGCAAAGAAGAGGAGGACGCAACAACATTCAAAATTTAGTAAATCAAACAGCAGCATTTAACCAAAATCCAAAAATATTTGATTATATTCACAACATCGATACTATATGTGCTGCTATTCTGCTTATTGTTATTGACTAAATAAATTTTGCATAATATTTTTGGCAAACCACATTGTGCAATATTTCTTAATTACGAATAAAAGAATTTCCTAATTAATTAGTTGCTCTCGTTATCATCTGCCATAAAAATGTAAATCAAATATTTTCGAAATTTTATAATTAACCACAGCAAATTTAATCAAATTTATGCTGCAATCATGCAACTTTACCACACCAAAAAAAATAATAAAAAATTAAAATAAAATAAATATGCACATGCAGTGCAGTTTTTATGTATATAAAAATTGTAAACTTCATTAAAAAGCTTGTGCAGCAAATTAAAAAAAGAATAAAATCTCTACGAGTGCCACAAAGTTTTTTTTCTTCATTCTTTGCTATTAAACATTTTTTTCTTTGCAATAATTTTTCACTCATTGCACACAAAAAAAATAAAAAAAAATCTTGCTCGAGGAAGTGTGCAACATTTCATAAAACAAGTTTTTTATGTGCAAAAAAAAATAATAATAAAAATATAAAATACAATTTTTAAGCAAATTAAAACACATTTCGTCTTGTACTTGTATAAAAAAAAAATTGTGTATTGTAAAAGATATATAAACATATGGGGGACTAACAAAAGTTCAACAATTTGATTATATGCAGAATTTTAATCTAAATGTTTGCGCTTTCCATAGAATCACACTAAATATTTTTTGAGATCTTTCAGTTTTTAAATCTCTAAAACCACTTAGAACTTTTTGTTAGTCCACTACATATAATATAAGATTTTTTTAAAATAATTATGTAAATACACACATACACTGAACCATCAACAAACATTTTCGTACTTTCGTATTTTTTTCTCGAAATTTGCTGCAAATTGGCGAATGAGTTAATAATAAATGGCGTAAAAATGTAACAACTTCAAAATAAAATAATTTAAAAGAATCACTTTTTGTTCACAGCATTCATTATTATTCATTAAATTTAAAACAAAAGAAAAAAAAAATACATCAATTTCAATATTTAATAAACAATATTTTCGATTTCAATTTTTTTTTAAAGATCCCGAAAAACTCGAACAATATAAACGAATTTTTTTTATAAAATAATTAAATGAGCTTTCGCATATTTTAAACTTTGATTTTTCAATTTAATTAATTATTAAAAATTATTAAAAATTATTCAACCATTACATAAAAGCGAAAAATAAAAATCGTCCTTTTTTTTGCATTCATTGAAGGAACAAAGAAAAAAATAATGGGAATGGGAAAAAAGTTTTAAGCAAAGAAAATTCTTTGATTCTGTGTCCGGTAGAAGAATTGCATTAATATTGGCAAGCAGACACTGGGAAAACAATTTTTAAAAGTCTAAAACTTACAAAACATCGTTTTACTTGAAAACATAAACTTGGATCCGTCATTTTCTTTCTTAACTTAAAACGCAGAGCTAATCTTTCTTACTCTCAAAGAGAGAGAGAGGATAAAGCCGGGAGAAAGCAATTTTATACAATACTTTTCTATATAGTGCAGCTATCTCTTGCACGCATGAGTGCGAAAGAAAGAAATAGCTAAATGCACACAAACACTCATATATATAAAGATACTACTGTGATCAAAACGTAGTAAGACAAATCGTTTAAAATTTCCGGGCATTAGGAATCGGTCCATTATTGTTTTTTCCCTTAAGTTGGTAGGACCTTAACTGATATCTATATCAAATTTTGAGACCATAGCGTCAGTAGTTTTCAGCCAAACTGTTTGTATATATACAAATCACTATAACAGCAGTTTTCAAAATGCTGCGAACGTCACCACTACTGAGAAAACAGTATAAAGAAGCAAGTCGACTAATTCGCTGCGCATTAAGTAAAGACTAATCTATTTTTTACGTATTCTCTTAGTCATTTACTAATTTGAGGACTTCTTTAAAGAAAATGACTACTCAACGTCAACGTCAACGCTGCTTTCTTGACATTTTTTGTGATTCTAATTTGTACAAATTTATCACATCGATGCTTCCACAATATAAAGCGGCTCTTAAAGTTATCTTTCCAAATGACACTTCTTCATGGCCATAACCATAAAAAAGCCAGACGTTGTGCCTGGACCGAAGCCGCGAGACAAGCAAGTGGTCAGAGCGAAAGTGGAGACTCAAATAAGTCACCATACGTTCCCACCGTGAGCACGAAGTATAATAGGAACATGGTAAGCAGTGCCCTTTTAATCTCCAAAAACTGGAGATTAAAAGGACACAGCGACTCTTAAGAAGTCTATTGTATTGTATAGTGTCTTTACGACCTTGGGAAAGGTGTTGAAGTGTGTCAAAATACTGGAGAACTAACTTAGATGAAAAGGTCCATGAAGTTAGTGCTTTGATAGCCGCTTGGCTATCAGAGAAAATTGTGATATTGGCCACACGAGGACTATGAGTCAAGAGCCATTGCAACAGAGATCCTGGTGTTGGGACCGTATATGCCAGCACCAGTGCCAGCCATCAGTGAACCATTTAATGATTGATGTTTCAAAACATAGGTCCCAACTCGACCAATCTGACTGATTGGGAAATAGGAACGAGAATCGTCAGCCAAAGCGAAAAACCGTGGTCATATAATCTGTTATCTTTCAGATTTCGATGCCAGGAATGAGTTTTTAGATGTTTAAATGAACAAAGTCATGAAGTACATCATTGTTCAGAGCTTGGTTTCTAAGTGCTTCAATAGCGGCTGATGACATCGGAAAGATGTGTAGAGGAGGTAGACCAATGATCGCCTTCATAGCTGCAGTGGGAGAGGTCTTCAGCGCCCCGGTGAGAGAAAGGCACGCCAGACGTTGAAGTCTATCACACTGCTTAACCGTGTAACATTGCAGCTACTTGAAAATGGGTTTAATCACAGACCCAGAAAATGATTTTGGATATAAGACCTCAGTTTCTCCCAAATAGACAGCTACAGGTCTACAAAGTGTAAACTTCTTCATATAATCGGCAGAAAAGTTAAAATTCACAAAAAAGAAAAAGACGTTCGAAAATCGTTTATATACATTGTTGGTTCAAACAAAAACAGTGTATGTTCCCAAAAACACTTTCAAGCTATTTGAGCGAAATATGAAAGTTGTAATAATTTATTAATTTCCAAGTTCAAATGTGTAAATATTTTGCCATATTTAATATTAAATTTTTCAAACTAGAAAGCAATCAAATGACAATTAAATGCATTAAGCCAAGACGAGGACCTTTGCATGTGATAACCTAAGCAACTAGCTACATTCTGCTATATATTTGAAATGATTATTCAAAAAGCAATTATACAAAATTTTATCCTTTAAAATGGAACTATATAGATATGTGTTATGTACATACGAGGACAATTGATTGGTATTCGGTGTTAATAATAAAAGTTGCTGAAAGGTTTTATAAATTTATATAAAAAAAAAAAAACGTTACACTTATTTGTTTAAAACTTCCCTCGAAGTCAAAGATTATTTATCATACCGTTCCATTGCATAGAAGTCAGTTATTAAATATTCACTCTTATACTTGTTATATGTACACATGTGTATGTTATGTGTAACTCGTGTAACTAATTTTAATTATTTCAAAGGTATTTAATTATGCAGCAGCTACAGATACATACATACATATTCATGTGTAGATACAGATACATTCTGTTGTACAGATACATTCATTGCAATCAACAAATTGTAATTTTCAACAAATTGAATATATTAAACAGACAAATATTTATTCGTGTACTTTTTTTTGTGTCTATGAACAAAATTAAATCAAAAAGCTTTGTTAAATAAATTTCAAATCAAAATTTTACTTACATATTGATTTAATGTTGTTCAAATCAAATTGTTGCTGTTGTTGTTGTGCAGATTTTGTTGCAATTAATGTTGTTGTTGCATCGATGTTTGCAGCATAAGTTATTGCTTTTGTTGTTGTTGCTGTTGTTATGATTGATGTTGCTGTTAGCAACATAAGTAATAATGCAGCTGTCGTTATATTATTTGTTCTTGTTCGTATTACACCATATCCTTTTACAACAGCTGTCTGTCCTTTATGTTTTTTATTTCCTTTTATACTTGTTACACACAGCAAAGACATTTTGTTGCTGTTTGTCTATGTATTCACAACTCTCTTGTTTAATTTTGTACAATATAAATTATAGTTTTGGTTTTTTGTTGTTCTTCTGCTTTTTTAAATTTTCGCCGCCACATGTCATTTTCAAAAAATTTTCAAATGCATAAATAAATAAATTATTTTCCTATTGTTGTTGTTTTTTTTTTTTCTTAAATTGCTTTCATTTTCCGTTGCATAATTAATCCATAACAAACCGCAAACTCATTACAAATTAATTTACTTGCACATTTTTGTCGTACATCTGTAAAAAATTAATTAAGTATTTTATTACTTTTATTTAATAAAATGTATAATTTTATATATTTAAAAATTTTGTAATAGATAAATAATGAAAAAAAAAAAATTAGAAAATTATTCACATGTTTAATTAGTTTTTATTGACCTCAAGCATTTGTTAGTGTGAAAAACGCATAATGTATTAAATGAGTGTAATTGATTACAGGTATAAAATAATAAATACAATCGACAGAAACATACAGGGTGCTAGATTTGAACTTTATGCATTTTACAATACTTTGAACTTTGATAAAAGTTTTCAGATTGCTTTATGTTTGATAAAGAATATAAACCGAAAATTTCTGTCACATAAATGAACAGTATCTCATCATAAGGAGCATGATACACTTATAAAAGGTGTAGTATTCCGCCTCTGTTTGACAAAGTAAGATTTATTTTATAGCTCCATAGTAGGCTAGAGTCATGATGCAATTATATGTATGTAAATTGAACTTGGTATCCCTGCAAAGATCGAACGCCTCTGTCAGGGTCGTTGTCAGGGTCGGTAAAAATCTCTCGACCCCTTTAATACCAAGAGAGGCTTCAGGCAGGACGATGCGTTGTCGTGCGACTTCTTCAATGTCCTGATGGTAATTCAAACTCTTCAAGACTTCGATTTTTACAGACCTGTTGTATGGCTCAGAATCATGGGCCATTTCAGAGGTGCACAATTAAATAAAATTCTTCGTAAAATCTTTGAAACTGTCAGAGTGGACAACGATTATCGTATTTGCATGAATGACAAGCTGTACTAGCTATATAACAAGATCGATATAGTCAGAATGTACGGGCCCTGGCAAGACAAGTGTACAAAAAAAAAAATATTAAAAGATATCCGCAAGATTGTATCCAGAATTGGCATCGAATGCCATTGGACCATTCCAGCTAGATGAATACACTAAATGATGCCCAGGCTTTTAATAAGCTGTAATGGTCATACATGTACATATAAACATTGTCTCTTTCTATTTTGCTTACATATTTTGTTGAATTTTATTAAGTATGAAAGCAAACTATGGTAAAAAGAGTAAATGAATTTAACATATTTAGCTCATTCTGACTTTCTACGAAGCTATAAAACAAAGCTTATGTAAGCAAAAAAATAATTGTAATATAATAACTGCTACAACTGTATCATGTCTAGAATGAGATAAACGTATTGTAAACAAAATAGAAACATACGGTGGTGGAATACTACACTAATGGTGAAATATATAATTTATATAATTTCTTTGCCACGACAAATGCCGCTAAAACGTGACAGAGAGATAATAAAGTATTTTTTTTTGTACTCTTTCCACCAAAGTTTGATTTCATACTAAAGAAATTTGTACCACAAGCAAGTGCGCAACTACTTAATTCACCATAACTGCATCTTAATTCACCATATTGCATCATGTAGTTCTATCACCTATAAAAGGTGTGGTATTCCGCATCAAATTTTTTCTTTTTTTGCTTAAAAATTTCGTTGATATTTGAGTTGTATAAAATAGTGAGAAGAGTAGAGAAAATGTGTTTATCTCTCTCGTCTTTTAGAAAGCTATATAAAATTATGGTAGCAAACAAAGGCGGAATACTATACCTTACAGATAGACACTTGGGATTTAAATTATTCTTTTCTTTTAAAGAAATATGCATTTAAATTTGAATTGAAGAACTTAAGGCTCTATTTTCTCTTCTATTTTCTTGCTAAATCTCTTGCAAACCCATGAGAGATTTGAAACCAAACCAAAGTGATTTTAAGTGACAACGTTCTATAAAGAAATGTTTATTTTTTTCTTATATAAAATCTTTCAAATAAAAAGAACTCAAATCGTCATTAAAAAAAAATTATATAAAATGCTTCCAAATTGTGTTATCATGAAAATCTCTTTCAAACGAATTGCAATCGAAAGCGATTTGAAGTTGTGCAGACACTGTTAAGATTATGTTAACTTAACAGTTTATGTTAATTTCGACAGCTGTGTACTGCATTTTAAGATGTTAATGGAAACGAATTTTAATTTTTAATTGTAAAAAGCGAATGTAAGACTGTAATTGTGCAAATTTTCATAATAAATTAAAGAGCAGCTAATTGACATAACGTGTATGCATTACAACAATTGAATCAGGAGTCATGACATACATAATTATTATTATCAACGTCACGTTTATTTGTTTTACGAATACACCAAGCGTTAAGCGGACTACTATGGGTGTACTAAATTAGTATCTAGATACAATTGCATATATGATTTGATTTGGCATAAACTGAACAATCCTTTTGTACTTTATCATGCATGCCAAAGGCAATAGCAAAATTTTGTGACGCGCATTAAAATGCATTTGGCGCATTTTGAAATGCATATACATATTCATATACTATATATATCCTATATATATGTACTATATGTAAACACATTGATTATTTATATATGTGAATTTGTGTATTTGTTAGTTTTATAATTGCTTAACATGCATAAAATTAAATTTTGTTATTGTTTACATAAAAATTAACATTTTAATTGGATTTGTTACATTCTATGCGCAGCGTATTGTGCCAAAAACATAAAAATGAAGAAAAAAATATAAACAAAAAAGTCATTCTATTACAATAAATATTTTATTCATGCATTTTATAACTAAAAATTTTAGAATACATTTTTTTTTTTTGAGATACTTTTTTAGATACTTTTTTATTTTTTTTTTTAAGCAAATTGTCGCCATTTTGTTAAAAATATATGTCATGATATGTATTTAAACTCTATTTATGGTAACTAAATTCGCATTGGAATAGCTTAAAAGAGCATCATTGTAAGCCTTGGCAACTCTAAGCGTTGTTAGGTGTTAACTGATATTTTAAATGAAAACTTTGACATCATTTTTTCTACCAAAATTTTAATTAGAATGTTTTTTTCATTTGAGCAGAATATGCATTCGAGTTGTGGATTGAGTAATTATTTTTCCTTCACATTTAGCTGTTTGGACTCTTATTAACGTTTGAATGTGAATTATATAAAGGGTTTTCAGTCTCAAACAGCAACACTGACGTGTTTGATTAGTGGAACCTTCTTCTAAGATTTATAAAGGAAATGATTTACAATATTAAAATCTAACAAAGGCAAATAAAGATTCCATTATCGACTCGGACTCTTCTAGCCAAGTTACTAAAATAAAAAAATGTATCTTTTACTTAAAGAGACCGTTTTAGCATATCTCAAACTAGTTAAGTACGACAGCCAAAGAGGAATCAATCTTGCTGCGATGAGTTATGTCACATTGCAACTGCAGAGTAAAATATCGTCTACCAACAAACTCAGCAAGCGGAAACAACACGAAAACTCGAATAGCACTAAAAATGCTGTCAAAAATCACTAACGGAGCTGCACATTTGCAGCAAAAAGGCAAATTAAAAACCTTTCTGAAACCGGAAAACTATATAAAGCACAAATGGATGACAATATTTACATGTTCGATTTCTTAGCCAAATTCAAGGAGTTTAATTTATTCGATGAGGCAGATCCAGCGTGCGGTCTCTACGTAGGTGGCGGGTGACATCGCTGTTGTCCAACAGGTTTATGGCATAGGAGTTGGTGTGCCTGTCCAGTCTCTCCAGGTGGGCTTTGGCAAACCTGGGGATTTTCTGATGAACCGAAGGAATTTCAAGCTCATTGTGTATATAGAAGGTTGACATGGAGACCTCACCTTATCAATAAGAAAAAACAATTGAATGCAAGGTTGAAAAAATACCTATGGCTTCTGGGAAAAAATCCACCCTGAGGCTACGCGTCAAGCTTCTTATTTATAAGGTCAAACTAAAGCTCATTGGGACATATGGAATCTCGATCTGGGGTAGTACCAAATATAGTAACTGTGAATTGATCCAGAAATTTCAAAACAAAGTACTCTGCACAATCTCCAATGCGCACTCGTTCCATAAAAGAATATTGGTGACCTGTGGCATTTGATCATTAATTTTTATGACAATTTTCTACCGAATCTGAATATGAAGTCAAATATAAACAAGGAAAAACGTTAACTTCGGTGGAACCGAAGCTTATATACCCGTCACATGTATTTTTAAATTGTTAATGTGTTATCATTAGTGGCTTAAATAGAACTTCGAGATGGGATGGGACGGGGTCAATGGTCTGATACAACTCACGTTGTGTGGGGCCTATGCCTAAAACGGGCGTGGCACCTTGGCTTTGATATGGGATGATGGGTGTGTTTTTTAGGCCATTTGGAGTGAATACATTCCTAAATAATAACCATTTTCATACAAAAACTCGAAAATGGGCGGTCATTTTGTATGGGAGCTATGTCTAAAAATGGGCGTGGCACATTTGATTTGACATTGCATGTCATTAGAAGTTTTTTTTGCCCAATTTGGAGTGAATATATGCATAATTAATAACTATTTTTATACAAAAAATCAAAAAAAAAACAGTAAGTTTGTATGGAAGCTATACCTAAAAATGGGCGTGGCACACTCATTTTCGAACTTAACCTAGTCGTTACCGAGAAAAGCTTAAGTTTAAAATTTCAGTACAATATCTTTATATCTTCATCGAATAAATCGCATAGCAACAAACAGACGGACAGACAGATGGACAGACGGACAGACAGACGGACTGGGCTAGATCGATTCGGCTCATCGAGCTGATCAAGAATATATATATACTTTATGGGATCTCCGATGCCTTCTTCAATGCGTTACAAACTTTTGGACAAACTGAATATACCCGTTTATAAAAATGTAAAAAAATAACTTCGAAATTTAACTAAATTTCAATTTTTTGTGTTAAAAAAAATGAGTTCACTAAATTGCAATTATCTCTGCAAGCACTTATCTGATTTTAAAGTTATTTATTTAAAATTAAAGGTAATTAAATTTCCAATTTAAAGTGTCTGTAACTCTTTTAATTAAACTAACGGTTAGGAAGTTATTTATGAAATTTTTGAGAACTTAGCATTATTTTCAACAAAATTTCCAAAATAAATTAAGTTTGGCTGTAAATTACGTCATAAAAAAATGATGTTTACGCTACCTTTTCTGGTTTGGAAATCAAAGTATGATCTTTTGAGAAGAGACTAAGCCATAGCATATTGAGGAGTTATGTGCAATTTGATGTTTTTTTTTTTTTTTGTGTGAACTGCAGCATAGAAAAAATAATATAATGGAAAATGGCATAATACTTGTTCATTCACTCATTAAATTCGACATATATAAAGTGTCCCAGAATTTATGCAAGATTTAAATTTGCCGACATTCTATGACATTCATGAATATTTCCCTGAATTTTTTCCATTATATTCGCTTTGTTCCACAATTTAAATTCGAAAAAAAAAAAACTTTACCATTTCCTAGGAAACAGGCAAACACTTCAGTTTGTTTGTTCAATTAGATTAATTAAAATGTATAAGCATCTAATTAGTCAATGTACCTCTACGCCTTAAATAAAATATTCAAAGCATTTTATTAAGAAAAAAAATTTAAACACTCGAGTATCTTTAAATATCATGTGTCAAAGTGATAAAAACATCAAAAAAAAAAAAAAACGAAATAAAATAAAATAAAAAATAAATGACTTTATGCATATATCACTTAAAGACAAGTTAATTAAACAAGCCAAAAACGCACATTAATCACTTGGGGCAACAAAGAGACACCATCAAAAAAAAACACGATATAAGGCAAACACAGCAGCGCTATAAAAAGCAACTAAGAAGCTAAGATCTGTATACAAAAAAAAAGCATATATGTTTGCCTAAACTGAATGGTCGGTCGGTCGTCTGGCCATTAAATGAGCTCATAAAAAATGTTGTCAGGCTTTATAGGCTTACACATGTCCTTTTTTTTTTTTTTTTTTGTTTGCTTAAATGTGTGTGGTGTGTTTCAAAGGTGATAGATACTTCTTTTTGTATATTTTATGCTTACATTTGATAAATGAATGACAACTACAATAAATTTGTTGTTCTTCGCTTTATTTTTTTCAAAGGAATTTCTCTAAAGATAAATTTTAGACATTTTATTTGGCTTTGTTTCAAATTAATTGGCTTAATGCGCAACAGGAGCTGTTTCTTTTTTATCTAACAAAAGAAAATCCCTTTAAAAAAATTAAGAAATTTTATAATTTTTTTGTTTGTAAACACTTTCAAATATTTTTTCTTGCTTGCACAAAAAGTGTCGAAATTGTTTTAATTTTTTTTTTTTTTTTTATTTTATCTCAGCGCCATTTTTTTTTACTTCGATTTGAAATTTTTGGCATTGCGTTGCGTGTTTGTGTGTAAGAATGTGTGTGTGTGTGTATACAAATGTATACATGTGTATGTGTGTGTTTACTTTATAAAAATCGAATGTCTTTTCTTTCTTGTTTTTCTTGCTTTGCTTTAACAAAATATTTTTCCGTATTTAATCTGCGCCTAAAGCTATGCAATGAAAATCTGTACTTTAAGTGCTTTTAGTTTAATGGAAAATATTTTCAAGAAATATTTATTTAAGAAAGAAATTTCTTCTCTCTGACAATTAAAATATTTTATACAAATCAAAAAGAAAAAATGCTTTAATGGATTTTCTTAAAATAAAACATTTTCGCTGCATGACGTCTTTATTCATTCACACACACACATAACGCATGAAAAGAAACTCTGTAATTAACATTTTGAGTGACATTTCTGAGAACATCAAATTAATTAAACATATTTCTTAAAAGGGTGTATCTAAAAGAAAAAAAATTGAAACATGTGCTTAAAATATGCCAAATTTTGATAGAATTTTTGACCGTACAAGAAATGAACACCCTTTACAAAAAAATATTATAACAATTATCTATGTGTCTGCGCATAAGTAGAAATAATACACAACCACTTTTCTAGACACATTCAACTAATTGTTTCCAATTAGAATAATGCGCTTACATATATGTATATGGAAATCTACCAACTTGAATGTGAGTTTCCAATTAGTATTACTCATACGCCAAGGTGCCGAAGTTTATAAAAATAAAAAATGCTTAGCTAGGACAAAAAAAAAAAAATATTTATTGTGGTTTTTCTAGTTAAAAATTTATGCACATGGAGGACAATTATTTCGAATATTTATGTTAAAAGTGTCTTCTTAGAATACACATGTAAAATAATTTGATTGCAAATGAATTCATAGAATAGGTATATCCCTTTTTTATCTTTTTATTTGGAGACATTTGGAGACAAACATTTTGTAATGCACAATTTAATTGAAAACCAAAAAAATAATATCAGATCTTAATATTCGAAGGACATCTGGGAGTATATGGAAGACGTAAAAGCCATTCAAAAGCTTACACAGGTAAAACTAACCAAAATTCATTTCCGGAATACATTTCGATTGAGCAAATCGTTGCATTTGAGTTGGAAGCAGAATAATTTGCATATAACAAATTGATTTTTCAAAGAAATCTTAAGATTAGGGATGAAAGTAAAAAAAGGGTTATGTTTTGTATGGAATTTTATTTTTTAATTGACAAGATTAAGCTTTATATTATATGAAAAAAATGTCTAACTTCAATCTTCTATTTATAAAACAGAAAAATATATCTATGTCCGCTATGAATCTTGAAACCATCCAACCGATACGGTTTCATTTGAAATTCAGTCCATTTAAGAAGTCCATTTTCACATTTTCCATACAAAACACATTTGGCACTACTCCAAAGTGCACTGGTATTTTTTAGTGCTTTTTTTTTATGTTTTTATACTAACACCAACATATTTTACTACAAAAATGTGCCAAAAATCCAAAAAAATAAATCTTTGACAATTTTAAAAATTCTAGCAAATAAGTTCGTCAATTTCTCAATTACATACTTCATGACATGAACTGAGCCATGAACTAAGCAATTGACATTTTGATAAAGTTGTAATTTATAAAGCTTAGCCAGCCAATTATTGAGCATACAAAGCTGGGAATAAACTCGAAATAAATTTCTACGGAAAGACAAAAACTATTTAAAATAAACTTTTGTAAGAAAACAAAAAAAAAAAACTTACAATTGACATACATACGCGTTCATATGTAGTTAATTTATGCATTTTCGATTAACATTAAATCACAGCTGACGCTTTATTTCCGGCACAAGCACAAGTCTCAAAGTGAATAAAAAAAAAACAAGGACATCAATATAGAACGAGATGGAAAGAGTGAGATACACTCTCATGTATGCGATTTTACTCGTATAAGAAAATCGCCGCCAATGCCAAAATGACCCGCACACGTCGATATGCAATAAATTCCGCATCAAGGCAATTTAGCCAAACCAACAAAAGCTTAAAATTCTTTTTTTCCTTATTTTTTTTTTATTTTTGGATGCGTTTAAAAGTTTTTATGTGTATGCAATTGCTTGAGAAGATAAATGCAACTGCTTGTGTACAGATGTGCTTTTTTTCGAGCAAGGTTGTTTTTTTTTTTCAAATAAAATGAAAATTTGATTACTTTAAAGTAATTTGAGAGTTTTAGAAATTTATTATTATTTCATTTTTTTTTCTAATAAATTTGCTGATCTAATACGGAAACAAAAACATATATGCTCAATTTCACTGCCTCAAAATTTGTTCGAAAGTATACAATAAATTAAATAATTATTAACTCGTAATGCTTCCAGATAATCAATTCGATTTAATTTTATATTTTTCTAATTTAAATTAAAAAAGTTAAATATTTTTTAAATCTGTTTTTTTACTATATAAAATCATGAGTTCAATCGTTCAATTTTTATGAAAGTGAAATTGAGAACAGCGTCAATAATTGTAATTTTATATGGAATGAAAAATCAAATATTTTAAAAAACGTTTTACTCCATGCAAAAAGTAGAACGAACGTTCTCAGACACTTTATTTTGCACAATTTAATTGACAACCAAAATAAATAATATAAGAAATTAAAATTCGAAGGACATAAGTGAACATAATGCAGACGTAAAAACATTTCAAAAAGCTGACTTAAGTACAAAGATCTAAAACTCATTTTCTGAATAAATTTTGATAAAACAAAACGTTGAATTGGAGTTGGAAGCAGAATAATTTGAATATAACAAATTGATTTTCCGATGGAAATGATTAGTTTAGGGATGGGGGTAAAAAAAGGCATAATAAACATTCATCTATACATCAATTAAAATATATAAAATAACAAAAATGTTTCTATGTCCGCTATGAACTTTGAAACCATACAACCGATGTGTCCCAAAGCGGTTTCATTTCAATGGTAATAATGCAAGTAGGTTTTAAGACCACTTAAACAATGAATTAGAAACCTTCCTATACAATTATTTTGTGAATTACTCAAAAATGTACATTGAAGTGGCACCGGTATTTTTTAGTTCTTTTTTAAAAAACTTTCTAAATGCCACCAAATACAAATAATAGTGCGTTTGGAGCCAATTATCTGTAGGACCGGTAGTCAAGAGCAGTACAAACACAAGACTAGTTTTTGGCACACTCTGGGTATCCGCTAAAATAAATATGGATAACTTTTAGATGAAACAAGTACTTCCAGAGAATAATTCGAATGCACTTAATAAAATAAATTTTATATATATATTTTTTTTTTTTTTGCAGAAAAACACCAAAAATAAAGCAATCCACTTAGATTACGAGTTAATTATGCCGTAATAATATTTCTATTTTTAACTCTTTAGCAATTAACACAAACTTTAAGAGTAACCCTTCTATTGAAATAATTAGCACAAAGCATTCAATACAAAACTAAACTAAAATGCTGCTGCATACAAAATTAAGAGCAGAACATACAAACAAAATATACCAATTTTGCCCTACAAAAAAAAAAAAAAAAACAAAAAATAAACCAAGCCAAACCGAATAGTAAGGTGCGGGGTGTGGTGTGGTGAGGCGTACGAAATGTGCAAACAAACAAACACAGACGTCAAGTGAAGTTCACCTACATTATTTGCGCGCATAGTAATCCTTGTTGTGCTTGTTTATTCTTATTGTCCTTGTTGCTGTTGTTTTTTTGTTGTTGCTGTTATCATTGAAATTTGATCAACGCAAATTTTCGCATTTATTGCGCTTTTTCACGATGGTTTGTTATTTTTTTTTTTTTTGAAGTTGTTGCTTGCTTTAGTAATACCCGCAGCTGTTGTTATTCGCTTTCACTTTTTTCCTTTTTTGTATGTCAAATTTCTTTTCTTTTTTTACTCCATTTTTTTTTATTCTCTTTTTTTGTTGCCGCTTCCGGAATGCAATTCAAACAAACATGTGCGCGCGTGAATTTTCAATTGGATTGCACAGTTGTCACAGAACGGTTTTGTTGCCACTTACACACACACTCACAAACACAAACAAACATACGCATAAATAGCGCAAAATACTCCAAGGATATTACAACAACAACAAAAAAAAACGAAGCATAAAAACTGCAGTTAAAAATAGATTTTTCAAGTAAAAATTATTTTAACATTTTTAAATTTTTTTGCTTGGCAGTGACTTTCTCTTTTGTTTAACTTTTTTTTTTTTTGCATTAAAATAATTTTTTTTTTTTTTTTTTTTTAAAAATTTTTTTTTTTAATTTTTGCGAGAAAACACTTTTGAAAAAAAATATTATATTATTTATTATTTTTTGTTAGATTTATTCTTAACATTTTGTATCTTTTATTAGGTAAATCTTTTTTTTTTTATTTAAAATTTTTTATTTTATTTATTTAAATTAATTTTTTTCCACTAAGTAACACTCGGTCGCAAAGATAAATAACTTTCGTTTACTTCGCGCGTTTCATTTGATTTTTTTATGCGTTGCGATGCGTTAGCAACCATTTAGACGATTTGTTGCACGTTACGCGAGTCCTGCGACTGATTGAAAAAATTTGCCGATGTGAATAACAACACAATTTGGTCCTTTTGAAAGTTCGACTCCGAATTTTATGTTAACAGTTACATATGATTTCGCCGTAAAAAAGGAGACAAAATGTAAAATAACGCAGGGGTATGTTTTAAGCAAATTTTCAACAAATTTAACTGAGAACAGTTTTGTTTGTAGTAAATTAACCGAACATATGACCAATGTTACACGAGCACATGACTTTAATTAGAAAGTTACCGTTATGGTCATGTGTCGGTGTGCAAATACGATTTTAAAGATATTTATATGAAAGTTAAGGCTATTAATGAAGTTTTCGAGAATTGAACTTAATATTTAAGACAATTTAAAAAAAAAATCCAAGTTTTGTCGTATTTTACGTCTTGATCTTTTGGGAAGATATTTAGCCATTGCTATTTTAAGAATAATTGCAATTTAATAAACTCACTTTTTCAGAACTCAAAAAGTAGAAAAATTAACTATATTTCAAAAACTGCTGAGCTTTTTCATATTTGCCTTTATATTTAGAGTCAGCAGAGAATATATTAATAGAGAAGATGATCAAATTGTGCTCAGAATTATTTCATTTCCCTAACTTTTCGAGATATTGTAACCTAAAAACTTAAAAGACCTGTTTTCAAGCTTTTGGGTTGGAATATCTCAAAAACCATTGGAGAATCAAAATACTTCAGGTTCGCTATGTCCAAACTCTCAACTAAACTAGCCAGCCTCAATGTTATTTCCTATCGCATTCTGCATTACTTAAGCTGAAGCGTCTAGTTTTGTATCTGCATCGAACAGTCGCTGACCATCACTGGCTCATCTGTGCAACAGCCTTGTTGACTAGACTACAAGGGTGGGTCAATTACTAATCAATTAGTAACCAACTTATGTGGATCAACCTTACCGACCGATGTGAATAAATCATTACTGAACTAGCCATAAGCAGACTCATGCGATACATGCTCTAAAAAGGTTATAGGACTCAGCTTTGGATGCTGATCAAGAAAATACATATACACGATGCTCCAATGTGGTAATAACTTTTGAAGAGAAATATTTTGTAAATACAAATTTTTATTTAATCCTTTCTGTTATGTTTTGAGTAAAGCAAAAACCTTTTCTTTTTTTTCTAACATTTTTCCTCTCTCTTTTAATGTTTTGATGCTTATAAGAGCTATTTCTCGTTAAATATTGGTCTGAAGTTGAGCGAAGGACTGTCAACATAAATTTTGCGCGTAGAGAGGCTTCTTAACAAAAATTACAAAATTCATTTTGACTTTATAAAATAAAAAATTTAATGAAGTTTATTTTATTACAAATAATTAATGCATTTAAAATCACATCTAAACAATTTTCTTAAATTAAAAATAAAGAAATTGCAATGGAATTATTACAAACATTAATTTTATTTTTTTTTTTTTTATTTTTATGTAAATTCTTTTAACTCTTGAAAAATTTATCATATAAATCGGAGAAAATGCATTACAACTTTAACTTCAATTTAAAGAAGGAAAAAAAAATGGCTTCATTTAAATAATTATTTTCATAAAATACAATAGAAATGATTTTACAAATAAAAATAGAGAGATAGCGCAATTGGAAATGTAATATTTGAAACTATTATAATTTACATAATTAAAAATATTTATTTTATATGTTTTTTTTTGTTTTTTCATCAGTGCTTAAACTCGTTTTTTTTATGATGACTTTTAAAAATAATATTAAATTTGTTTTAAAAAAATCAAACACAACTTAACTTTTTTTCTTCTAGTAAATTAAAAAAAAAAAAAATAGTTTTCTTCTAGATTTGTTTTTGCTGCATTTTTGATAGCAGCAAAAAGTAAAATTAGAAAATATACGACGAGTTTACAGAGGTTTATATATTTTTTTTTTTTACGGTTTTTGACTTTTTGTAGATTTTTATTTATTTATTTAATTTTTTTTCTAAAAAAAAGAAAAACAATGCAGCGCGCAGCATTTGAGGTGTTTTTCGTTGTTGGGTATATTAAAAATATGTTTAGGTTGGCCTGATGTTGGTTTCCCTGGTTGGTTGACTTTTTTGCTGCGCTTTTTACTTTAGATTATTTTTAACGTGCCTGACGTTTTCAAATCATTTCAGTTTTGCATACGTTTCCACTTTCTTTTGGAAAATGACAAAATATTCGTGAGCCAAGTTTTGTGTTTGATTAAGAGTCTTGCTTAGATTCTCAGGTGACAAACGACCACTGTAAAAAAAAAGAATTTTTATTAATAAAATATGTTGAACTATTTATTTATATTTTATTAATTTTTTTTTTTTTTTTTTTTTGAGAAACTTACACCAAAACTTGTGTCTTCACGAATTCCAATGATTTACCATAGAGATCAACAATAGCATCTACAGCACCGCTGGTAAAAAGTTCAATCTTTTTCGATAGACCGGGCACGTATTCGTCAATCTATAAAATAATAAATGAAAAAGAATTATTATAATGTTTAATTTATTAAAATGTATAACTAATTTCGAGGTGATGAGTGTCGTGTAAGCTGGACTAAAAGCTTCGAATGAAAAGCTTGAGCTGAAACCCAATGTTGAGAAACTAAACAATTTTTGGCCGAAAAAAAATGTATCTTCTTCAAAAAGTTATTTAGTAATGTTCTTCTCTCAGTCCATATTACAAATCTTGAAAAATAACGAAATAGAACAAATCATCAAATTATATTCTACCGAATCCATTCCTCTGAACGAAGTGTTTTGAGGCATTTGCAGCATAAGACTGGAAACAAGAAAAATCTGGATGTATGGTGCCGCATGAGTTCAGGCTGGAAAACATTTTTGGAACTAGTTTTCCATTTGCGAACCATGGCTGAACTTATGCGAAAAGGATCTTGTTCGAAGACCGTCCTGAACTGTGGTCAAGCCAGCATTGACGGCCAGGTAAATTTTGCTTTGTGTTTGGTAAGATTGGCAGGGAATCATCTACCATAAACTGCTCATCTATGGTGAAATGCTTAATATGAATCTATACCAAAAGCGGTCTGGATTCAGCAACAAGAATAGAATTCTCTTCCATCAGGACAACGATCGACCACAAACACCATTGGTGACCCGCGCAAAGCTCGAAATGGAGGTATAAATATTTATGTTGTTTTATTCTTTTACTTTGCCTTTTGCAATCCGAAAAGTAGCTTATTATAAGTCACGGATCACGCATACTTATAACATCCCTATTAAAATATAACCCAATTATAATAGGTCATAGAATTCTTTACGTAAATACATAGAAAGGTTAATAGCTTATATGGTGGTCCTCATTAAATAGCCCAAAATTATTACCCAACGAAAAAATTAAAAATATTGGATGATATCTATTCAATTTAATTATATGAATCGGGAAACTGCTGGATTAAAATCCATACTACACTATAAATTATTCAAAATTTCACTAAATTATCTCATAGTCAAACTAACTGGACTGAAAAATGTTTGCTTATTTTAAGCTATTGTCTAGCGTGTGTGTCGATTTCAAGAAAATTAGTCATTTTTTTATAAACAAATTTTGCTACAAACCGGTTTCTTAAGAGCGTTTCTTTCTTTTTAAATTAACTACAATGCTCATTTATAAAAAAAAAAAAAACGCAAACAACAATAGCATCTCAAAAAAATATAATTAATAAAAAAAAAAAAAAAAAAAGCTGATGTCAGCGTTCTAAACTACAAACACAACAGCTATTTGCATAAGAATACAAAATCATCAACTTTTTTTTTGAAGTATAAAACTTTCTATACTTACAAATTTAGCTACGACAGGCCACTTGTCCTGGAATAGTAGACGTCCCTTTTCGCATGCATTACATAATGAGTTACGCGTTAATTTATAGAGATCGCTTGTCAATTGCAATGCTGGCTTAGCGTATGGCGGCACATTGATCTCAGCCCATTTATAGCCACGCGCACCGGCACTCATTGACGTATACCAGGCCTTCTGTACATGAGGCAGCAAACCGGCATTCTTTAGCACCTGACCTGTTGCCGAACGTTCAAAGACGCCTTTGCCATTCACCTGAGTATCGTAACAGAGTACACCACCAATGGCGGCAACTAAGAATATGCTGCCAAGCACCCATTTGCAACATCCGCATTTCTTTTTTGTTCGCTGCTCTGTTTGTTACGTTTCTGTTGTGATTTCTCTTGAACATTCTGAAATTAAAAAACGCAAATATATATATTAAACGATTTATTTTTATAAATAGAATTTTTATTGAGTATTATTTTAAATGAGTTTTAATTAATTTATTATTTACCTTTTTTGCCGGCTGTTGTTGCTTGGCTTGTTTGTTCTTATTGGTTTTAGTATTTTGTGCCATTTTAAAATTTTTTTTAATTTAAAATTTTTTTTTATTTTTCAATTTAAATAATTTTTTTTTTTCTGTGTATAAACTATGATACGCTGCTGCTTTAATTACTGCAATTTAGTGTTTGTGTGTGTGAATTAAAATTTATTTATCGTAGAGTCGACGAAAAAATATTTGCAATTGTTTATAATTCGCGCAAAAGTGTTGAAAACAAAAACGGGAATTGAATTAATTTAAAATGCGCTGCTTTCTTATTTGTGTACGCAGTTATTTTGCAAAACAAGTTAATACGTAATTAGTTAAAATTGCAAAACAAAAATATTATAAATAAAAAAACAATACTATACACAATCGAATGAGCATATTGAATTGTATCGAAAATAGGATTAATAAATTCTATAGTTAAAAAAAAAAAAAAAAAAGTGCTTTCCAAACTGCTTGGCGTTTTGAATTCGATAATCTATTTGCGATTTCAATTCACACGAATTGAATTCACAAAATTCAAAAAAACTGATATTTTTAAAAAATAAAATATAGAAACCACTTCTTATTTAATTATAGCAAAAATTATTAACATTCAATTCTACAAACATACAATATTAGCCCATTTATCGGTCGTATATAGCTCATCAAAAAAATAAATGTATCTGTTGCTTTTTATATACTTTAAATATACATATTTCTCTCAACGCCACACGCAAAGTGTTAAACAAAACCGCTTGAAAAGTATTAAAAGCTTAGACCGGCTTACAATTAACAGGCACAACTGCCTAAAGCTTCCAGTTGTAAAATTATCGAGTGTAAAAAATAAACAAAAGAAAATTGCAAAAAAAAAAAGAAAATAAAACTGAGCTTCACGTCAAAGTTCAGTATAATCAACGTTTGCTTTAAAGTGATATGCAAAGAAAATTATAAATAAAGAAATATGCAAAAACATACAGTAATAAATATTTGTTTAAACATTTATCAAAAAAATATTTTTCACTTTTAAAAAGTAATTTTGATACAAAATAAATAAACCAAAATCTGAAACAGCTGTTAAAGCAGAATTGCAAAGTTTTCTTCACAATTCCGCTCACAATGACATTTGTGCAAAGTTACTTGCTTGCATTATTGCAAAACAAAGCAAATTTCTAAAAAACAATAATATTTCATGTTCTTTAGCACAAACATTTGTCATAGATGGGTTAAGCTATTTTCAAAATATTGAGCAACAAATATGACGTGCAGTTGAGCAAAACAAAACGTGTAACAATTTAATTAACACACAAATAAAAAGTGAAAACAAAAAAATATTTAAAATTATAAATAAATTATATTATAAATTATGCATGCATTTTATATTTTCTTGTTTTCTTGAAAAACAATTTTTTTTTTTTTTGGTTACGAGGTTGTTGAACTTTTAATAAGTTATTTAAGAAAAAGTAAAAATAAACAGAATAAATTTGATTCGGTGGCATTGAAGCAATTCATACTTGTCTTAGTTTTAAGAAATACTTAAAATTACTTGTGTGTCTAGTCGGAAAAGATTTTAACAAGAAAAACTGCGCTTCTTTCTACTGCATCCAAATCATGCGATTTTATTTGTAATTGCTTCAAATTCCGCAAATCTCTGTTATCGTTATCGGTTTTATTTGTATCGAACAGATATATTTTGATTTATATAAAAAATATGAAAATTATGCGACTTCAAACTTAAAATTTTAAGATTTTCAAACGTTAGAGCACATACTCTTTGGATTTTAAGTGAATATTGCAAAATATTAGCGTTGCCGAAGAGGAGCGCACAGCTGACAGTTTAGATTATAAAACAAAATAGAGTTACAAAATAATTATCTTGTTGGTTGTTCAGATTCATGAAATTTGATTAGTTTTTACAGAGATTAATTATGTATTACAGACATTTTTAAAAAATAATAAAAAAAAGTAAAGTAAAAAAGTGCCGTAGACGCCGATATCCGTCCTATAATTAAATATTTTCTAACCGGTACATAATAAGTGACTTCCAGAATATCGCCGATAATTATTGTAGTCTTTGAAATGGCTTTAAACACATTTAAACTAAAGATGAGCTCGAGAACCCTGAATCCGCTCATCCCGACATATATACCGATCTTGCCCATCAGTTATCTAAAAACTAGCTTTAAACACATTTAAACTAGAGATGAGCACGAGATTCCCGAAACCGATCATACCGATGTATAGATTTTGTTTGCCGCGTTGATCCTCAGTTGTTATTTTTAAATTGTTTCGTGGGTCCCATTGTTCAAGACCTTTTTCAAAGTACCACGTAAACTGTCCGTCTGTCTATTTGTCTGTTGATTTCTAGAAGGCTCATTCGGTCAGTTTTAAAGATATAAAGCTGAAATTTGAAACTTAGGTTTTTCTCGGCAACAACCGTGTATTTTATACCCTGTACATGAAGGATAATAAAGTACATTAAATTTCATATGAAACAGTCCTATGGAAAATATTTCATCATCGCGATATGTGTCGAAACATCCGTCTGTCTCTCGTATTAAAACTATTATGCCCGAAACTATAAGACATTAAGCCACCCTTCAATTTAAATTTCAGTAGAACCATTTAAAGGTTATTAATGTTAAAATTGTTTTTCATGTCCATTTGAGGTGTGACTAACCCATACAAACCTATTCCAATTTTTGAATTTTTCTCTAAAAACTTTAGATCCATGACTATAAGACAAACAGGACAACACAGCAATAGTACACTGCTACGCACTATATGTGTAGGGTACACAATTGCAAAAAAAAAAAAAAAAGATTGGTTAGCAACATTAAAAAGTCTAAGAAAAAAAAATCGCTGCAAATAAAACAAACAAAAAAATAAACAAAAAAAAAAAAATATTGAAAATTGAGCACCAAAAATATGCAAAACAGGAAAAAAAAATTGCCGGCAAAAAGAGCCTAAAAGAAACTAAAAGAGAAAAACTAAAATATGAACAAAACGAATCAAAAGCGCCACGTGTTGAGGGTCTTGTCAATGCCGCATAGAGAAATATAGAGAAAGTCAATTCAAAAGCAACAAGAGAAGCAGCAGCAGCAGCAAAAAAAAAAAAGGTCAATGAGCAAAAGAATTTTATTGAAGCATTTTCTTGAGTTGGCCTTTACTTTTTTTTCTTAAGTTTTTTTTTTAATTTTGAGCATTTTTTTTTATGACGTTGGCAGACGACAACAGCATGCAAAGTTGTTGAACTCAGGTAGAAAAAATGCTGCCATGTGAAAAAAAAAAAGAAACAAGAGTAGAGAACTAGATTGGATTTGTATATCGAAATCAAATAAGAATAAGAAAAGGTAAGCACAGCAGCAGCAGCTGGGGCAGT
Source organism: Leucophenga varia (assembly GCA_018903435.1). NCBI lineage: Eukaryota > Metazoa > Arthropoda > Insecta > Diptera > Drosophilidae > Leucophenga > Leucophenga varia. The sequence continues at coordinate 140,501 of JAEIFJ010000117.1, read as the reverse complement.
GACAATAAGCAAAACCAACCACCGCCAGCAAGCCACATCATTCTTAATTTACACAGAACAGAACACCGCGCTAAGCCAATAGCAGCTGAAACACATCAGCATTCTGATTAAATTCAAATCGAATTATATATATTTGCGGCGATAAGATGCTGCTGCTATATGGTAAATCAAATGTTTATTTTAGTAGCATTCTAAAAGCGATAAGCGAAAACGTTATCACAACTTTAAAAAATGATAAAAAAAAAAACGAATCTAAATTTAAGTATTACAAGAATTTACAAACAAAAAAAAAAACACTTAAGATATGACAACAATTAAGTGGCTATTAAATAATAACTAATTATAAACTTAAAAAAAAAACCTTAGGTTTGTTATTTAATAAAAACAAAAAATTGCATGCCACGCTGCAGTTAATAACTTTTCTTTGGGACACGGCAAAAGGTCAACTACACGCATAGAAACAGTCTAGTAACCACATTCGGACGGACGGACGTACTAACGCAGAGGCAGACTTAAGAACGCATAAAACACACACTTAACAATAAGAATTGCATCTGATTAAAATGAATATGAGAAGAAAAAAAAATCATTAATAATGCACAACAACAACATCATCGGCCGCTCAGCTGCACGAAAGAGACAACATATACATATGTGCGGGGTGGAGTAGGCAACGATGTACAAAGTCAAATAAGCGCCCCTTGAGCTTCAACCGAAAATATTTTTCCACGTCAAACATTTTTTTCTCCTTTTCTCTTCGTTTTTCGTTATTTTTTTTTTTTTTGTTTCTTTCGTTTTGCAGCGGCGCGGCGTCTTTAAAAATGTATTTTTATGTACTCGTTGAATATTTAAAAAACATAAATATACACAAACACAATTGCAGCACACATTAAACAATTGCAAATATTTTTTCTTTTATTATTTTATCGATTGATAAAATGCACTTTTTTAAAATTTTTTTTTTTTTTTTTAATTACATTAAAATTCACTTTATTGTATTTGCTTTGACAGCGAGCAATCAAACAGAATAGAGAGAGTGCAGAAACAAACTGGCAGCCGAATCGTTGACAGCCGATTGTCGCTGTTGGTTCGGGAAAAAGTGTGTACCATTTTTGCTATGCTTCAAATAATATTGACGTATTTTAGTATATGTTTTTATGCATACGTTAGTTGGCTTCTTTTTTCGAATTTGAATGGAAATTTGTTTCTTATTAGATAAATTTTTTATTTTTTTTTTTACTTTGTAGTGTGTCGCCCCACGTTGGGCGCCAATTGTTGTGTGTCACCCCAAGTTGGGGCGCCGATTGTAGCGTGTATTTAATCAATCAAGTTAAAAAATATAACATAAAAAACTTATAATAAAAGAAATAACAATAATACATTAAGGAGATACGAAAATACTTATGATGCCCACCAAGAATGAACACACCGGCCACCATCGCGGCTTAGTAGTGTCCCACACCTGGTAGTGCATTCTACAAAGCTAGCAATTTATTCACTGCTTGCCATTGGTGCCATCCTTCTGGCATCCTACAAAAGGGCGCATTGTGGTGCAGGCTGTCCACTATCGCGTCATTTTCCTGCACACAGTCACACTTTGATAAAATATTCTATGGGGTACGAACTAATTGTGGTAAGGGCTTGTAGATAGGCATATTCCAGAATTGTAGTTAAAACATTTGATTAATTAGAGGTGAGTTCTAACTCGAGTTCACTTCTGGAGATGAAGAAGTCACCGCAGACCTTATTCTACAATATCGATCAATCGATTAAATTTATAATTTCCAAACCAATCAAACTTAGGAACTCAATTGATGGCAGCCTTTTATTTAAGAAGATTCATGACTTTATTTATCGCTGTGACTTCTGTTTGATAAACATTGCAGAGGCCAGGAAAATTTTTGAGCTTGGATCCGTCCGTGTATATGCTGACTGAGTTTTCTTTCGATTCCAGTCTTGTCGCAATGGGATAATGACTTCATACCTCTTGGTGAAGTCTACATTAGGGATACAATATTCGGCATGGGATGGTATTCCATCCCGGGATTTTGTAACCATGGAGTGTATTATGGTTGAACGACCCAACAATACTCTATAAGTCGATTAGTAATACGTGGAAGATGGTATTGATTGCTTCAGTTGTTATTGTAGTGCTTCACTAATGCACAGCTAGGACATAACTATAAGAGCATTCAAATTTGTTACAGGTTATTTCGTATTCGAGCATACGATAGCAGAGTTATTTTTTGCTCGAAGTGCCCCATTTTTATGCCCTGCGCAGATAGGGGAAATGATTCGTCGAATCATTAATTAATTCATTAAATCTTAAGGGTCTCTTCACCACTTTTGTAAAGTTTGCTTAATTATAAAAAAAAAATCAATTGGTATAAGATAAAATATGATAAGTGTAGACATTTTGTATGCGAAATTGATCAGATCACAAGCTTAAGCAATGACTGAGTGTGATTACAATATTAAATATATTAATTATTTTTACTTACCGCCAGAGCTAAATTTAAGGCATCGACAGCTTCATCAAACTTTCTTGATAGTTTCAGTTCTTCGTTTAGTTGTTCAGCTTCAACTAAAAATTTGTGGAATGCATTCGAATCAACAAGTTTATCTATGCGAGACCATTGATTGGCTAAAAATAATAAAAATAAATAATTTGCAAATATATCTTTATTAACATTTCAAACTTACCAATTGTCTCAAGTAACAATAAGCTTGCTAATGTTTGTTTTTTATAATTCATGCGCCAAACCCTAAAACAATCACTACCGTCCTCGCTAAGCAAACAACTGATGCATCCTTCCAGCTCAGTTTGCTGTTTAATGGGCGATTCAATTTCACGCAACAAAGTAAGAAAAATATTTGCATGCTTTTGGGAACAGGAAATGTAGATTTGCTGAAATTTTATATAAAAAATCGTTAACATTTTTGAAATCGGAGCATATAAAAATTAAAAGAAACAAACCAATAAATAAGCTGCGCTACGCTTTAATGACTGCTGTTGTTCCTTGGGAATGTTGATATAGTTAGACTTCAACGAATTGTATGTAGCAAAGAATTCCTGTTGATTTAGCGAAATGCTGCAACAATAAGGTAAACATTTTAATACGACTTTAAAAATCTAGATTTATTAATGCATTACACTTACTTTTTATCTGCAGCGCTGCATAGAACTTTTTCGATATATTCGACAACAAATTTAGTATACGGTCTCATCTCCAGCGTGGGCAGCATTAGATTGCGCCAAACTTTTATAGCATCGTCCAAATACTGATAGCCACCTTGACCAACGACCCATAGCAAACTTAAACATATATTAGCACGATTCTGATACGAGATACGCAAATGTGCAGTTCTTGCCAGATTTTTTGAGCTTATGCTTGGCCAAATTTGTCCAATAATTTGTAATAGAAATTTATAACCAATAACTGGTAAATTATTGCTCATATCAGTGGCCATACTTGTGATTAGGTTAAAGTAAAAATACTCAATATTTGTGTAGCTAACGGCATGCAGAAAGTCTACAATTGCAGCCTTTAAATTATCGCTAGCCAAAATAGTCGGATAATTAATGGATTTTCCTGAAAAGGTGGGATCACTGTCGTATGGTAAAGCAGCATTTAAATAGCTTGCAATCTGTAAATAATAAATAAACAAAAAATACAATAATAAAATCAAATCACAAATGCATTTAGAATTTACGCACCACACTGAGCCAACGCAATTCCGAATCAGGCGATATAAATTTCACTTGTTCCACTTGCAAATTAAAGTCTTCTGCGTTTAGTAAACGCATTGCTTGCTCCAAATTCTTTGGACGTGACGCATTTTTTGCTTGTGTTGATTTTTTTGATGTTGCAGCTGCACCTGCAGCGTCTGTTGACATTGTTGTTGTTGTTGTGGTTTTGCTACTTTTCTTTGCTGGCGATTTTGATTTGTTGGATGAATTACTTGATTTGCTCGGCGATTGTTTAGCTCTAGTATCGCGGTTATTATTGTTGTTTCGACCCAAAAGTAAATTATTATATTGTTGCGTAGGCACTGTAAAAAAAAATATTTTTAAATTTATTATTCGTGTCAAATTTTTTTTTTTCGTTTTATTTATTTACTCAATTCTTCTAGTTTGGGGCCTAACGAAGCTAAACGTTTTTGCTCCGTATGAGCGCTGACTTTTTCTCAAGGTTTTTTTGTTTCTTCGATTTTGTAACAACTTCCCACTGATTTGTAGACATTTTGAATAATTTTTAATAAAACAATTATTTAAAAAATTTTATAAAAAAAATTGTAAAAATAATTAAATTAAGAAAGGCACCGGTTGCCGGTCGAAATGAGAGTCAGACTCAAGATACCAAAGTTGATTTTAATAAATATTCTAAAAAATACCAAAAAAGAAAAAAAAATACGTAAGGCGCCAATTCGATTTAATTTAAATATTGGTTTATTAATGAGTTTAATAAGTTTAGATCAGGGGCGTATCGTAAATTTTTGAAGCTTTTACCAATATGCAAAAATTATGTTTTGACTTATGTCGAAAGTTCGATTATTCCCCTTTCCAGAAATCGTAGAACACCAATTTTTTATAACTTTGCAATAACAAAACTTTTGCTGTGTTCCGTGTGTAGACATTTGAAAGTTTTATGCGCTTTTAAATTCGCTTTGCCACTTGCTTGGCTTGCGACCGCGGTCCAGACTTTACGCCAAACTCTTTATGGTTATGGTATTTAGATTTTAAGTTTGAAGACCCTGGCATTATCGGACCCCACTCGCTGTTGGATTATGTACCCTCATGGAACCAATGAATAAGGCCCACTGTATTGAAGTAACGCGCTCCGGCAAGTACTGCTTCATATGTGCCAAATTTAATAAAATATTTTGTACAGCTACAGTTTCTATAAGTGTGAGCACTGCGAATTTATTTTGCAATAAAGCAGCTGATTGCGCCAAATTACAAATTATTTAAATATTTTATTCATTGCAATGGAGACACGAACTACACTGGTACATTGGTTTCGCAAAGGCTTACGCGTACACGATAATCCAGCGCTGGCGCAGATTTTCGAACATGCTCGAAAAATCCGGAAAAATATTTTGTGCGACCCATTTTCATACTTGATCCGGGCATACTTGATTGGATGCAAGTTGGTGCTAACCGTTGGCGTTTTCTGCAACAAACGCTCGCCGATCTACACGAGCAATTAGAAAAGCTTAACTCACGTTTATATGTGGTACGCGGTAAGCCGGCAGAAGTATTTCCACGTCTCTTTGAAACTTGGCGTGTAGAGCTGCTTACATATGAATCCGATATTGAACCATATGCACTGGCACGTGATGAAACAATACGTCAATTGGCACGTAAAGCACAAGTACAGGTGGATACGCATTGTTCGCATACCATCTATAATCCTGACGTTGTCATAGGCAAAAATATGGGCAGAGCACCGATAACGTATCAAAAATTTTTAGCGATTGTCGAAAAAATTAAGGTACCAACGCCGGTAGCAGTGCCGGAGTCATTGCCGGAGTATACAAAACCCATAGCAGATGCAGCGGAGTGTGAGCAGGCAACATGCTATGATTGTCCTACATTGGAACAGTTAGTTAAACGGCCGGAAGATTTGGGTGTAAATAAATTTCCCGGTGGTAAGCTAATTGTGTTTGTTTTTTTTCTTTTATACAAAAAAAACTATTTTCAGGTGAGTCGGAGGCACTACGTCGTTTGCGTGAATCACTATCGGATGAGCAATGGGTTGCGCGCTTTGAAAAACCAAACACTGCACCGAATTCACTTGAACCCAGTACTACAGTGTTAAGTCCTTATTTAAAATTTGGTTGTCTGAGTGCACGTTTGTTTCACAAGCAACTTAAGGAGATATTGCAACGTCATCCGAAACACTCACATCCACCTGTCTCACTAATGGGTCAATTAATGTGGCGTGAGTTCTACTATACCGTAGCTGCGGCAGAGCCTAATTTTGATCGCATGCTAGGCAATACATATTGTATGCAAATACCGTGGGAAACTAATCCGGCGCATTTGGAGGCATGGACACATGGTCGTACTGGTTATCCATTTATTGATGCTATTATGCGTCAATTGCGTCAGGAAGGTTGGATACATCATTTAGCGCGTCATGCTGTTGCCTGTTTTCTGACACGCGGTGACTTGTGGATTTCCTGGGAAGAAGGACAACGCGTTTTCGAACAATTACTGCTTGATCAGGATTGGGCCTTAAATGCAGGCAACTGGATGTGGCTATCGGCTTCGGCATTCTTTCATCAATATTTTCGTGTTTACAGTCCAGTGGCTTTTGGCAAAAAGACCGATAAAACCGGTGAATATATACGCAAATATGTACCTGAATTGGCAAAATATCCGGCAGGTTGCATCTATGAACCATGGAAGGCAACTTTAAGTGCACAGCGTGAATATGGTTGTGTGTTGGGTGTCGATTATCCACATCGCATTATCAATCATGATGTGGTGCACAAGACAAACATAAAACGCATGAGTGAAGCCTACAAGGTAAATAGGGAAGTACGCACCGGGAAATCGGAAACAAACTACGATGATGATGATGCAGAAAATAGCGAAACTGTCGGTAAACGGAAACCAAATACCAAACAAACTGCAACGACAAATCCAAAGAAAAAGCGAAAGTTTTAAATAATTTTTATTTATTTATTTTTTGGAAAAATATACGTTGCGGGTTGTTGTAATCCATTCAAATAATATATACAAAACATATAATTTTGTTTATACACAATTGCAGCACAAAATCTTAATCCAAAGAACCGTAGTTTGCTTCTGGCGTAAAACTACAACAAACAAACAAATAAAAAATGGAAACTACAACAAATATTTTTTGAAAACAAAATTGAAACAAGATGATAATCTTAAGCTAACTTGCTGCTGCTATCAGCGATTTAATTACGCTCATAGCGACAGACTTTCATATCGTCGCCCATACCCTCATCATCCTTGTCCAGACAGTAACGATAGGTACCCTCGCTGAGCATATCTTGCGGCAATCTGATTTTGAGTCCTTTGAAACGATATTCGCCAGCACGTTTTTCCGGTATAGGTGGATATTCGCGCTCAGTCTCTTCGTAATCGGGACCAATATTAATGGGCTTGTTAGCATCAAGTGCATCATCTTCTTTCAAAACTTCGTCTCCGTAATTGTCAGCCCAAGGATCGATATCAATTGGTGTTGTATCGGTAAGATCACGTACACTGTGTTCCGGCTCGGGAGCATCTGCGTTTGCTGGTGATAGAACTGTTGTGGTAAAATCACGCGCAAACTCGGAATCATCACGTGCCATATCATGTACATTAATGTCCACCGTATTGTTGTAGTTGTTATCATCGCCCTGTAAGCTTTTGAGCAACGCAAAGCTTAACGACGGCAGAAAATTCGTTTGCTGGTAAGTAGCTGCCACCGGTGCTGTACGGCGCCAAATATGCATCGAGCGAAGTATGATCTTATGTCCAAGTTGTAAATTTCGGAACATTTTCGAAAAAGTTTTCCCGTTTATATATATATTTTCTTATTTTTTTTTTTTTAACCGAAAGAAATTTTTTTATCTACTCAATTCTCTAAATGAAGTAAATTATTATTGGAACGACAGTCCGAACGTTGTAAGTTGCTTAGTTGAAATGGTTATTTTTGTTTTAAATTTTCCCTAAAGTTAAATATTTTTGAATAATTAGCTTACTTTGATTATCAGCTTTTATTTTTTCTGTTAAACATGGTTTTTCGAGGCTGTGTTACCCAGTGTCCAGAATTCGTTGCAATAAATTATATTTGCAGGAGTTATAATTATTATTACTCATGCGAGTTTTCATTCTGCGGAGAACAACGGTCCACCTGTACAGAGATCCCCTATGTACAGGTAAGGTCTCTATACTTCTCGAGGCGACTAGGTGTCGAGAATTTTCCGATAGCGAATTGCCTATTTGGGGGCCCCCAGCCCAGGCTGATTATCGACACGGTTCACGTAACATCTTGATTCGTCCCCATTGCAGTAAGTAACCAAGACATCGTTTTATTCTTCTTATCGTGAAGTTTTTGTTTCAATATTACAGTTTACTTTTTAAATGGACCAATCCTAATTATTATTTACACAAAAATTCATTATTTAGTTTCTTTTAAACCGCAAAGCAGAATTAATAATAGTTCTTGAAAAGGCTATACTTAAAAATTCTACAAAGGATACACTTCGTATATGATGTATTTTGTGTCGAATATATATCCCTGAAAGTTTTTAAAGGACACGCGCGGATCAGAGATAGGTGAAAGTATAGCTGAGCTCCTTTTCAAGGACACCCCAGCTCCTTCGAATGAATACTAAGAGCATTTTGTTGTAACGCATGGGATCCTGACGTATAACTGTTCTCCTCAATAGCCAGCAACCAACCACGCCTTGTTCGCGCACATTCGTACACAAGATTGTACTGCACTCCGTCTTGGTTACGCTAATATGAAGTTGGATAACGGGACGCGACTTAAAGGTAAGCTAATCACCGATCGAAGTCATGATCTGCCCATTCTTTGTTGTCTTTAATTAAATTGGCTGGTCTTAACGTGGTCTACGGTAGGCGCTACTCAACGACTAAGGTCACGATATTCTCTTCTTTTCTTTCGTATCCTTTTTTTTTTATTCGTTCTACCGTTATGTTTAACGAGAAGTGATCGAAACATATGCTAACATGTTATTATTTAATATCATCTTGTATTGATCGCAGAATTATTTATAACTAAGCTCACTAAGAATTTTGTTGTCTATGTTTATTAATTATTCATAATTTACGCTTATTTCTGATTTTCGTCGTAAAAACATTCAAATAGCTTTTTACGTTGCAGCACCTCTAAATTAGTGCTGTGTAGCAATTTAATTGCATTTGTACAGCCATGTTGGTATGACAGAGATAGAAATAATAACATTGTTTACATTTCTATATAACAGCTCAAAATGAGCAGATACGTTTGCTATAAGTGCGAGCAGTGTTACAATTGAGCCTGTCTCACACAATTCTGCTTGCCGCTGCTGGATGTCGTATTGAAAGTTGCATTCTTCGGCGGGAATATTATTACAATTGAGATATTTTTGTTTAATTTAACTTTAATTATTATATTTATTTAATCTAAAAATGAGTGAAAGTTCGAATGAAAATGAAAAATCATACAACTTTAAAGAAATCAGGTATAAGAAAGCATGCAGCGCAAAGACAATTACACTTAATACAATTAATTTTCGCTACAATTTACAGCTGTGAGGGCATACCGGAACTTTTTTTGGATAAATTAGTAGCGCGAAAGCATTTTAGCCAGTTTGGAAATATAACACGCTTTATATTGCGACCACGTAGACTTAGCTGTACGGTTGCTTTCGAAACGGAGGAACAGGCGGAACGTGCTTACTTGAGCGGCGGCAAATACAATGGTCACGCATTTCACATAGAATACGCCATGCATGAAACAATAAATAACAATGCACAAAATACAGAAGATTGGGTTAGTGCAGATGTACAAGCAGAATTGGATGCACTGTTGCATGTAAGACGTGGCGGCGGCGATACTGTACAAACGCAAACGAAATTCGTTAATTTCTCAAACAACAACAGCAACAGTAACAATAATGCAGTAGCGACAAAAGCGACAGCACAAACATTTGGTAGCAGCATGAATACCCCAAGAAGTGCATTACCAACGTATGCATCAGTGACAGCTAATGCTACAGATACCAACACAACAACAACCATTACAAAAAAATCAGTTGAAAGCAATGCTGCCGCTAGACAAGAACTGGAGGCAATTTTGCGCAAACCTGCATTGACAAGCGAAGAGAAATATTTTGTCTTGGATGCACGCGATAAATTGTTGCGTATGACAACTTTTCAACAGAATGATGTGAAAAAGGCAACATCCAATAAAGGTACCTGTCCCGATATGTGTCCCGAAAAAGAACGTCTTAGTCGTGAATATCAACGACGCATTGCTAATTTTGAGCTGTCCAATACGCGTCAATATGAAATTTCACATCGACGTGCTATCAAGGAATATAATCGTAGCAGCGCTGATCAGGCTATGCCACTACCACATGAATTACGTTCCGAAAAAATTTTACGCATGACTATGAATTATTTAATGCATAATATTATGAATTTATGCGATAATGATGCTGACGTTGACAATAACTGCTATAATGAGACGCCAGATAAATACGTTGGCGATTGGTTTCATTTTCTTTGGGATCGTACACGTTCCATACGTAAGGATATAGCACAACAGGATCTATGCTCGTTGCAAGCGGTTAATCTAGTCGAACAATGTGCACGCTTTCATATACATTGTGGCGCACGCTTAATAGATGAAGATGTACAGGTTTTTGATCCGAAAATTAATGCTGAAAATCTAACAAAATGTCTACAATCGCTCAAGTATATGTATCATGATTTGCGCCTGAAACATATCGATTGTCCCACGGAAGCAGAATTTAGAAGCTATATTATATTACTAAACTTGCGCGATGGAAACTTTATGTGGGAAATAAAACAATTGCCGCAACGCATACAAAGTTCAATGGAAATACGTCGTGCCATACAATTCTATCATGCATTGCAGAATAATAATTATGTACGTTTCTTTGATATGATACGACAGCCGGAGACAACATACTTAAGTGCTTGTATACTGTTAAGTTATTTCAATAAATTACGTGAACGTGCCATGGAGGTCATAATTAAATCGCATAAATGGCCCAAAAGTAATACATCGCTGCCGCTGGCATACATTACAAATGCGCTTGGTTTTGAGTTTGATGGGGGAACACGGTATTTTCTCGAATCGCATGGTTTACAGTGCGAAGAAGATCGTGTTTTTCTGGAGCGTATGACATCGCAAGATGTTGAATATAAAATGGACCGTGCGAGAAATGTAAGTGCATAGTTTATTTTTGATGATGGCTTAAATTAATTAAATTATTATTTTCTCTTTATTTAGCTCGTAGAGTCAAAGCGCACAGTTGGCGTTGGTGAATGCATCTGTGGTGCGCCACTACCACCCTTAGAAGAACACATACCGCATAATAGTTTTGATGAAAATGGTTTATTGAAAGCTGCTGCATGGAATGCTGAAGATCAATTACGTAGTCATATGGATGCAAATATATTTAAAGTACCAACGGCAACACCGCCTGTTTCACCAAAACAACCACTGTGGAAACAACAGCAACCACAGCCGCAAACGAATATATTTAATACCGGAAATTGGGGCGGTTTACAGAAAAAATTGCCTAACACAGCACAGGAGCCGATAGCTGCTGGATACAAAATGCAGCAGCAGCCACAAACACAAACCGCAAATATATTTGGTTCATTTATGAAGAACCCAGCCAACGTAAATCAAAAGACAACAACGACAAATATTTTTGGTAGCAATACAAGTGGAAATATTTTTCAAACGATTTCCGCACCAACACAAAATTTGTGGACACAAACAGGCAGCAGCGATATTTTTAAAACAAGTTACAACAGCGCAGATGTATTAAGGAAAAAAGCTGAAGAGGAAGCGTTGGCATTAGCCAAGGCTAATGCTGCTGCTGCTGTTAAGCAGAGCAAGCACGTGTCAAAGCTGCAGCAGATGCTGCTGCTGCTAGAGAACGTGAACTTGCTAAAGCCGCTTCCGAAGCCGCCGCAGCAGCAGCAGCAGCTAAACAACGTGCTGCATACGAAGCGGAACAAGCGCGTTTAGCACAACGCATACGTTTGGAACAAGAAGAAAAACGTATTGCATTGCACAAGATCGCCAATGCACAAACAGAGCAATTAGTAAGCGAACTCATTAAAAAGGAATTAACACAAATGTTCCACGAAGAGTTACAACGTCAAATGACATTAGAGACATTGGTTAACTACACCTACGAAAATATATTGAGTGATCTGATCAATGATGATATACAAAACAATCATGCAGAAACATATTTCGAACGTTGTTTGCTGCAACGTTGTTTTGTTGCTTGGAAACATTTTGCACGCGCACAAATCGAGGTGCGCAAACGTTTCATTGAGACGCCGATTTTGAGTTATGCTGAAACACGTGAAGAACAGATTGCACAATTGAATTGCAATGCGGCGGATCATTTGAAATTGATACGTCGCTATAGGCAAGGTGAAGCATGTGATTTTAAGAAATTGCTACAAATTAATATGATTCAAGAACCAAAGGAGTATAAACTATTAGATTTATGCCATGTTATAGCCAAAACATGCACAGCGCAACGTGCCGGAGCGCGACGTTATTGCAAGTTATTATTCTCATTGCCAGCGGAAACAGAGGAATTTCTTGGTTTTGAAAATCTATGCGAACGTTGGCTGCAACGCCACGTAAGGCGTACACAAAATACAAGCAGCAAAAACAATGATGATGCATCATACATCAATACTATGGAACACAATGTATCGCTTTGTGTGCGCAAATTAATTGGTATTAATGCAGTTAATGAGTCCGGCGCAAATGCGCGTGCAAATATTGAATTGGCAGATTGTAATGGCATTGTTTTCTTTATGACACCTGATATGCTGCCGCAAACACGCAAACGTTTGTTTAATCTAAGCGCAGCTGCATGTAATGCACGTATGGCCATAATTGTATATAATGGTGCTGACATGAGTGAGCAGACGCTGGCACATGCATTAGAATTGAGTAAATTTAACTTTGAAGCTTACAGTTTGCATGGATGTCAAGTAAAAAATTCTAAATTTAATTTTCCAACGCTGCTACGCAAAGCAATTGAATTTGTTGCGCAGACTAGCAGCAATGCAAGCAACGATTTAGAGCAACAATCGCTTGCTGCGTTCACGCAAAGCCATTTAGGTTCTGAGATATGGGACACATGGAAATATTCTGCCGCTAGAAATCCATCATTTAAGCAAATGTGTAAATCGCCTGAACAAGTTATTGAACTTTATAATGAAGCCATTACGCAAATACAGCAAATGGCGTCGGAAGATTTTAGCAAGGAACGAAAATTTCCCACTGAGCTACGTTATCATGTAAATCGTAACGTTATGCTTGATATGCGTCTTGGTTTGGAATATTTTATAAATGATTGGCATACCGTGCAACAGCAACGTGCGCTTGTCAACTTCTTTGAAAAATTAAAAATGCCTGAGTTGCCTAGTTTTGCTGTAGCACCAAATGAAGCTGATAATATCGATGCATTCGAGCAAGCTTTGTACAAATGGTTAAGCGATTATGGCAAAATATGTCTACCCGAGGAGCAGAGTAAAGAGTGCTTGGCACAAACTGTTTACAATGCAATACAACATATTGTAGCCGAAATGAATCGTAAAGATTTACAGCATTTGCCTTTTGTGAAACGTCTAAGTGAGATTAATTATTTGCCGGTGCTAATGTGTTTTGCTATTGAACGTGAGACAATTGCATTGTTGCGCACAAAAGAAACAAATGATAGAACGCCAAATGCAATTGTTTATCGTACGGAACGTTTACGCGCATTTAAAACACAACCCTGGTGGCTTAATTATAAAACTGTTGCTGATGTATCTTTTGCTGGCCATAATAATACGAGTACTGATGATGTGGAGACAACTACTGTGCCAGCAGTAACTGCTGAGGAAGCAGTTTGCAAACAGCGCGAAAACATAACGCAGCAAACTGATATCAATGCAATTATTAATAAAGCAAAAGCAGTGCTAAATAAAAATTTAAACGTGCCAGCAACGCCACATGTTGCATGCAGTTTGGATAGAACACTGATACATAACTTAGATGAGAGTATAAGACAATTTGATTTAATACAAAATAATGTTGTTGCTGTTGAGCATATCGATGAGTTAAATAATATTGAAAATATGCCACCACTTACGTTGTACAATGATTTAAAGCGTACACGTCATTTGGAGTCTACATGTGAAATAGCACCACCACCACCTTCGAAGAAAACTGCTATACAGAAATTAGCTGATGATGCATCCTTTGAGGATATTATAAAACGTGCAACAAATGTTATCAAGCGTGTTGACAACGACAATGATAAACTATTAGGTTTTAGTCACATATAAAATGTTTACTTTTACTATAAAATATGTATATCCTGAAAGGTTTAAAAAAATTTAAACAGTTCTAGTCTTAAACAGAGCTGCATCAAGCCGATCTATAGTCATGTCAGAATTATGTTAAAGTACAATAAGCATGCGCAACTACATGTCCGGCTGTCCGATTTATAGCACAGAAGAGCAATTTAAATAATATTATTAATTAAAAAAAAAAATTGTTTATATTGAGCATACTTTTTATTTTTTGTAAGTTTAAAGATGCTCTAGATGCGATATACAAGCTACAATATTTTTATTAGACAGCTAAATGTGTGTAAAAAGAACAAGAGAAACAAGATACTTCGTAAATAGATATCTAAAACCAGGACATAACCTTTAGAGCAGACAAATTTATTTATTTAAACAAAAATAAAATATTGTAAAAAAAAAAAATGACCAATTTAAATTATTAAAATTTTTTTATTTTTTTTTTTATAGCGAATACATTTTTTTGCAATCTATCTTTAAAAGACAATCAGCAAGTTGTTTGAGTAAAGAACAGTTGACAATGAGTTGGCGAAGCCATTTTGGATAAGGAATAAGGGATGAGGATGGGAAAAGAAAATAAACAAAAAGTAAAAATAAACATGAGTTATTGTCTCCCATGAGGGAGATCGAGCGGATGAAGCCTTTTGAGCCTTCTTATACTGGAGCTGTTGTCGAGTAGGTTGATGACATCAAGAAAAAATGCAAAAAAAAATTTTTAACGTAAATTTAAACAAATAAACAATAAATAAATTAAAAAACGGCTTCCTTACGTTTCTTGCAAATTTATCGCTCTTTAATTCTAGACCAAAAAAAAAAATCAAAATCGGTTGAAAATTACAGCTTGTAGACATTTAAAAACACAGAATTGCACTTCTGAACCACTGTGCTACAGACAGACGGACAGACAGACATATTTAGCAAGTTCGAAGTAATATGGACTATCTTGCCTCCTTCTGTCTGTTACATACATTCGCACAAACTTAATATACCCTTTTACCTTTTGGGTACAGGGTATAAAAACAACCTAGGATTTTGAATCAATTTGTGTGAATCACACATTTAATACTTTCTAGAACTCTGTTGAATTATATAACAGAGTTTATTTAGCTTTGTAACTCAAAAGGTGTATAGTATATATTATATCATTGATTTTGTTGTTTTTGCAGTTCGTATATACGTCATACGAGAGTCTTATTTAAAAAATGATTCCCAGTATTTATGCCCTTCGACGCCTTTACACAACACCACATACACCCTGAATACGTCAATGATCAACACGGATCCGTCAACATACAAAGCAACACATCTGATCAAATAACATAATTAAAAAGTTTTGCAGCAAATATTGCAAATACATAAATATTTACTATCATAATCGAACGGAATGATACGATACGATCGCTTAGATCGCAAATAAATAAAAGAAAGCGTTTTGCTTAGACACGATACCAGTTCCTCAATAGATACGGACGTGAAAAGTTTTAATATGAATTGTAAATTTTCACTTTTTGTTTACGTCGCATTTTTTGGCATAAATTGCTATAAAGCGCAGCAGCAGGATGATATACCTACCAATGAGGATAATTCAACTGATAATGTAACCGTTGTACAATATTTTCAATCGCAATCAAATGGGTAAGCGTATAAAGCAGAATAAAATGGAGTAAAATCTTATTAAAAAATCTTTTTCAAAAAAAAAAAAAAAAAAAGCGACCTAAAATCAGCATCAATTCCAAAAAATTGTGCTAAAGCCACTGAAGATGGTATACAAACAATTCAGATACCCTATGCAAATGTTGATCCCTTTAATGTGTTTTGTGATACAAAAACGCAAGATGGTCGCTGGACTGTTATACAGCGTCGTGTGGATGGCAGTGTTGATTTCTATCGACCCTGGTCGGAGTATAAAAGCGGTTTTGGTGATTTAAATGGAAACTTTTGGATTGGCTTGGATAAAATACAACTGATGACTGCTTATCAACCACAAGAATTGCTCGTAGTATTGACAAATTTTGACGGCGTTACTAAATATGCCAAATATGATATTTTCGAAATTGGCACCGAAAACGAATCGTACTATCTGAAGCAATTGGGCACTTACAGTGGCACAGCTGGTGATTCTTTGCTCTCTCATAAACTTCAAAAGTTTTCCACTTATGATAGAGACCAGGATTCGGATGCGAGAAATTGTGCAAGCGTATTTCAAGGTGGTTGGTGGTTTAACAGTTGCCGTGACAGGTAAGAAATTTTAGTGTTATTGACAATACATACTCTCAATACATATTATTTCAGCAATTTAAATGGTTTGTATCTGCCTGGTCCTGACTATTTCGGACCTTCAAGCAACGGCATTGATTGGATAACTTTTAATTTTTATAATTCGTATTTACTTAAAAGTGTTGCCATGCTAATTCGTCCAGTGAGTGGATATCCTTAAAAAAAAATTATTAAAATATTTATTAAAACTAAATAAACATCTTTAAAACACATATTTTTTGAAAAATATAGATTAAATTAATTTGAGAATTGAATAAAATATTTTTTATACTCTGTACCCAAATGGTATGTATGCAACTGGCAGAAGCAGGCATGTTTGACACCATAAAGTCTATATCTATGTATATTCTTGATCAGCATTGATAGGGAAGTCGATCTAGCTATGTCCGTCCGTCTGACATGCTGTCTACCGTAAGAAAACGATTATCTCGGAGACTATGAGCGATAGGGCCACCACATTTGAAACTTAGATTGATAACCAATCAATTCAGTCAGAAAAACTGCGACTCAAAATATTCTTAGGCTTATTAAAGGAACAGAGAGGTTTCTTAGTCACCTAACCTAAGCATATTTTGAGTTCGAATAGAATAAACTTTATAATGAGTCGCAGTGATATTTTAATTATTAATTATTATTAGTTGAGGTTTTACGTGGAAACGCAATAATATCCACATGAATCATGACGTTGTTGCTAATTTAAGTATAGAAACGTATTTATTTTAATACGAAATTCGTAACATTCAGAAGGGTACTTAAAAAAAAATTAATATAATTTAAAATCTTCAAAAAGATAATTTCTGTTTCGGTGCCGCTTTTGAAATTCGATGATTTTTATACAACAAAATTAAAATTTTAGCTGATAGCCGCATAAACTAGTCTGATGAGTAGCTGTGAGTACTACTGTGAATACAACTGACTCTAAGTGAGTACTATTGTGAATACAACTGAGTACTACTGTGAATACAACTGAGAACTACTGTGAATACAACAGAGTGCTGAAAAGTACTACTGTGAATACAACTGATTACTACACTGAATATAAATTTAGCTACAAACTAGTACTACTCTGAATACAACTGAGTACTACTGAGTACAATCTGAGTAACTGTGAATACAACTGAGTAACTGTAAGTTCAACGGAGTACTAGTAAATACTATTGTGAGTACAAATGAGTACTACTGTGAATTCAACTGAGTACTAATGAGTACTGCTGTGAAAATAAACTAAGGATGACACGATGAATCGTACAATTTGTATTAATCTGTTAATCGATTATTCGGTTTATTACATTACTTACATTAAGCTAATTTTATATCCCTATAATTCTAAAAAAAAAAAAAAAATAATAATAATAAATAAAAGTTTTAAAACTTCGGTTCAACTCAAATGAACGTGTACGAGTTCTTAGTCAGTCAAACCATATAAAAGCATTGGAAACAATATGAAACGATACAGAAGTAAACTAAAATTATTACGATTAACTTCTACGCCAAGCCTCAGAAATGCATTCCGGGCTCACAATATTAGCATCGTTGTTACTTTTTATTGGCGTTGCTCAATGTTTTTACAAAAAGCCGCAGGATAATTGTCCTGCGCATTTTAAACATATTGGAAATAAATGCTATTGGATAAGTGAAATGGAAAAGGTGTGTACAAAAAAAAAAAAAAAAAAAAGTTAAAATATTAAAACTAGCAATGAGACTTAAAATTTTTCCAAATTTTTATAGCGCAACTGGGTCGAAGCATTTCAAAAATGTCGCCGCATGAACGCTACGCTGCTAACCATCGATAATCACGAAGAACTATATAGACTCAGCGAAGCTTTATATTATCTACACCAACCATATGTATGGACATCTGCTACAGATCTTGGTGATGAGTCCGAATTTTATTGGATGAGCACTGGCAAACGTATGACTTATGCCAATTGGGACATATATAACAATCAACCCGATAATTATGAAAAAAATGAACACTGTGTACATCTGTCAACAATTTATCGCAAAATGTATCTGATGAACGATGTCGATTGTAAAAATCTTTATATGTACATCTGTGAGATACCGTATCCGTCTAACAAGAAACAAGTCGAGTGTGTAACGCACACAATGAAACCAAATATCGAAACTTTAACACCCATAAATAGCAGCACAAATTTTAACACAATTCAAGCGAGATATTTAAAAAATCAAAAACCGTTTTGAAATTTTTTAGATTTAATTATGATAAAAATTTAATGTTTCTTTTATAATAACTAAATATACTATTTACTCTTCACAAGAGCTATTTTGTAAAGAAATCTATCTATTTTTAATCAATAATATATAAAAAAAAGCAGAAATGTTTCTATGTCCGCTATGGACGTTGAATCCATCCAACTGATTAGTTCCAAACGCCAACAAGGAGATTATGCAAAATATTTATTGTTTCATAGTTCGTTTCCCACTTTGTGAATTTTCCTGTTCATTCCACTGTTTCTGTGGTAGAGAGGAAAAACTGCTTAAGTCTGATTTTACTGTTTTGCAGGAGAGCACTTACAAAGTTTAAAATAATTTGAAATTGTATGCAAAAGTGAGATTAAGCAAAAATTAATTTGTCTATAACTACCTGAAAAATCGTCAAAAATAATTCAAATTTTGCATGGAGGTACTTTTCATTATGGGGATCAGCGTAGTATTCTTATCTTAATTTTTGCTTAAGTCGACTTAAGCACTTTTTCCTTTTCACCACAGATTTGTTATGCTCCGTTCTCAATAATGGTCATGTGATTGTGAATTTTTTTTAGTTTATGTGCTCGTGAAAACTTTACCTAACATTTTATGATCTTTTCTAAAAAAGAACAACATAAAAAAGCTTCTATTTAAAGAAACCGGTTCTCTTTGTTCTTCCAAGCTTTTTTTTAGTACAAGTTTTTGATGACGAAGTATAATAAATATGTATATATACGATAAGAATTTTATCAATAGCGTCACTTCTTTTTTCATTTAAATTTAAATTTCATTTAAATTTAGATAGGGTACTCCCAGTTTAGTTGCAAACTTTAGTGCGGCTGGTATTGTTTACGCACAAATTTATTGTAGTATTTTTGCAAAAAATTTATATTGGTAAAGTGAAATTGTGTAAGAAAATATATTAATTATATAAATAAAAATAAATGTGTCTATGTATAATGCAAATGGTAATTTGCTAACTATAGTTAAAACATGGAGTTTGAATACGATTCTAAATGTATAGTAATATTTTCAAAAAATTCTGGTGTTCCATCAAAAGTAAGTGACTTTAAAAAAAAAGTGGTTCAAGTACCAAGAATCAAAAATATTGATTTTAGTTTGACATGTTCTATAAAAGTTGCGGTTTCCTTGCTTTTATTTTAGATCAATGAAACAAAAACCAAAGATCGAACTATTATATCTTGTCCATATTTTTTGGATCTATTAGAATGCAGTAAGTATTTTAATAAAAATTAAAAAAAATATTACAAAATAATTTAAAATAAATAAATATAAAATAAAATTAATAAAAAATAAATTAAAAAAATAGTGTCAATACTTTTATTTTGTGTTTTTTTTTTTTAACAGTTCGAAAGACAAATTTTCAAGAGTTTGGTTGTTTGCTGGTAATGATTCATTGGGTAAGTATTTTGTTTTTGTTTTTGAAAACTACAAGTGTACATGCGACATGAGGCAAAGTGACGAAGATACTCGAAATCATAATTGTGCTATTCACGAGTTCTTGCACGAGTGCATGAAAGAATAAATGCAAACGATTGCACTCATGCCAGACCTCGCGAACAGCACAAATATGTAAGTATGCAGGAATTTAATAATTTTTCAAAATATTTAAATATGTATTTATATATTTGCATTGTAATAAAAATTTCGTTTACAAAAATTTAAATAGAAATAAATCTCTATTTTTTACTATATTCACAGACCGATTGTATTTATTCAAGTTTAAGTAAGTGTTTGGCAAAAGTTATGCAAGAAAATGATACACTAAGATATAAATCAAAGCTGCTTATATACACAAACGGTACGTATTTAGTCGGTATTTTGGAAAATTTTGACCGGGGGTCTTGAAACCGGAAGCCATTTTTTTGAAATGAATAGACGTAGAGAAACTGGGCGCATTTGAAAAAATGACAAAACAATATTTTGGCGTGCTCAAGGCATTTCCGAAATTTGCACCTGGACCCATTGGTGGACCCAAAATAAATTTTTTGATCAATTTTTTTTTTGGGATTTTAGGTTTGCACTAAGACGTGATTTTGGAAAATTTTGACCGGGGGTGTTATAGGGGCCTATAAACATTAAAAATCATATCTTCTGAATGAATAAAGTGGAGACTTGAAACCGGGGACATTTGAAAGATGATTAGAAAATATTTAAGGCCTGTTCAAGGGATTTCCGAAATTTGAATTCAACATAAAATCAAATTAAATAGTAGTAATAAAACTAAACTAACGTTCTTCATTATTTTTCAGATACATGTCTTGGCAAACTTAAAAGACGCATTCATGGGTCATCAAATAATTCATTCCATATACCTATGGTAAATATTCAACAAGGATGCATAATAACAAAAAAAAAACAAATAGTGTGAGGATTGCTATTTATAAATTTAACTGTCGTTTGAAATAGCAACTAATAACTAAAATTTTGCTAAATGAAAATGGCATTTGACTGCATCATGCAGTTCTTTCTTAATGTGAGTTAATAAAAACAAGTTATTGGGTGCCAAATCGGGACTGTTCGGCGGATGAGTTATCAATTCGATTTTTAGACTGCTCAAGAATTCACCTGTTTGAAGAGATGTGTGAGAGCTCGCATTGTCACGATGGAGAATAATTCGTCTTTGGCAGTTCGCTATGCGAATTACCCCGAAGACCTCCGGCAAACACATGTTTGAGTACCCCTATCCATTCGTCTGCTTCGTGCGCGAACTACTTTTGTTGGATTTGCTTCGTCACACGATCGGTTGCTGTTTTGTTTACTGCTCATACGCATTTATCCTTGACTCTTTACCTGTCGCGATTTTATACACGTCTTTTAAAGCACCACTGTCGAACTTTTTAAGCTTTACCTTTTACCAATTGCCGTGAGCTTTTTTGAGCGATCAAATTTTTCATTGCCAGTTTAAGATATATAAATACCAATCCTCGTAAGAGAATATTTGTAGTTTGTCAACAACAATGGTTCTTTATATCAAGAGCAATCGTTCTTTGCATTATGAACAATCGTTCTTTTTATCAAAAAAAACTCATTCTTTGTATCAAAGCAATCGTTCTTTCAATCGTTCTTACAAAATTGTACAGTCAAGAACCATAATTTTTTTGCATCAAGAATAATATATTTTCAAATCTCACCAATTCAATAATTTACACTCTAAGAAATTAAAGATCTCTTTTTCATTTAGGACCACATGTCTACATACAGATTAAGACAAATTGATACAACTGATAAATTTCGAAAGCTTAAAATTAAAAAAACAATGAACGATTTAAAACGTTCCCAGGAATATCTAAGAATTGTGGATAATTTAACACTATTTTTCTTTTTGCATGTAAGTATGCTATTAAATCATTTATTTTCCTAAAAAAAATGGATAATATTTTTTTCTTTATAGCATGAAATTGAGCAATATTTTTTCGCTAATCATTTAATGAATTATGTCTTTAGATCTTATCGAAAAACAGCTATACAAAAAGTATTTTATTCTTTCAAAGAAGTTTCCCTAAAAAAAGACAATGTACACAATGTAGAGCGAAAATTAGAGAAATGTTCAAATTATATTTTAATTGCTGCAGAGCATGGCATGGAGACTTCATTGGATATGAAAAGTTTTTGGAATAATTTCATGCCAATAAAATATAAAAAACAGCCCACAGCAAATGAAGTGCGTACTTTGATAGAGGAATGTAAGGAAAATATATATTTGTAAATATGTAATTTAAAAATATTTGTAATTCATCAAATTTTTTTTTTTTTTTTTAGTAAACGTCTATGATTTAAGCATGATCAACGATATATCGATATATATCAAAGGCAACTGTGATGATGGTGAAATTGTTTATACTAATATTGGCAATTATTATAGTATAAAAGACGATATTATTATACCAGTTTTACAAAATAAATGTTTAAATGATAAATTTTGTACCATATACGTGGATACAAGTGACGAAAAAAATGCAATTACCAATTGGACAAGTAAAGAAATAAATATGAGATTTTTTAAAACTTTTAAATTAAAATGAATTTCGAGATTTTCTATTTCATATTCTGATAAAGGTGAGTTTTGAAAAACAGTGTGTGCATATTTTAAAAAAAAAAAAAAATATTTAAAAAAAAAAATATTTAAAAAATCACAAAAAAAAAGTACAAATTTAATACATTTTTGTAAATTAATTATTTTTTTTTTTTTTTATTTTTTAAATCAGGAATTTTGAAACCATTTCAAACATTTCCAATATTTTATAATGTTTATACAACAACGAATGAGGGCTGCTATTTATTGAGCGTAAATCCAGCATTGGGTATTGTTTTTAATCATCATAAATATATAACAATCAATAAAAAAGATCGCATTGGCTCACATCTGGATATGGAACGTATACGTAATTATTTTCATAGAAAATCTATGCCTTTAGTATTTAAAGAAGATGCAACTGCAAATGAAGTACGCACTATATTTAAAACATGTAAGAAATGCTAAACAAACTAGTTTTAAGTTTTTAATTTTTTTTTAGAATATTTTTATTTATTGATTGTATTTTTTTTTTTTTATGTTTTATTTATTTTATTTACATTTTTTTATTTATTTTATTTGTTTTTTATTTATTTAATTATTTTTTTTTTCTTATTATTTTTATTTATTTTTATAGTTTTTATTTTTTTTTTTAGGTTTTTTATTTATTTTTATAAAATTTTTTTTATTTTTTTTTATTTTTTTTTTTTTTTTTTTTTTTTTTTTTTTTTTTTTTTTTTTCTATTTTTTTTGTTATTTTTTTTTTTTGTATTTTTTTTTTTTTATTTATTTTGGAATTTAATTTTCATTTATTTTTAATTTATTTTTTATTTTATTTTGATTTATTATTTGATTTTTATTATTTATATTTTTATATAATTTTTTATTTATTTATTTATATTTTTATTAATTTTTTTTATTTATTTTTTTTAATTATTGTTTGTTTAATTTTTTATTTATTAATTTTTTTTTTTATTTATTTTTTTATTTATTTGACGTTTGTAATTATTTTTAATTTATTAATGTTATTAATTTTTATATTTATTTTTTTATATATTTATTTTTTAATTTACTTATTTATTTTTTATTTATTTTATTTATAATTTGTTTATTTATTTATATATTGTTTACTTACTTTTTTTTTCTTATTTTGTTATTTATTTAATTTTTTTTAAATTATTTTTTATTTTATTTTTTTTTATTTTTTTTAATTTTTTTATTTACAAGTATTTATTTTTTGTTTATTTTTAATTTATTTTATTTATTTTTAAAATTTATTTTTTATTTATTTTTTAATTTATTTTTTAATTTATTTTTTTGTTTATTATTTATTAATTTTTTTATTAATTTTTTTTTATTAATTTTTTTTAATTAATTTTTTATTTATTTCTTTTTCTTTATGAATATTTAGTGCAACATTGTGACTTGAGCATATTTAAGACAATTGTAATATTTGTTATGGGCCATGGTAATGCTAATGATATTATACAAACAAATGATGGAGATTATTACAGCATTGAATTTGATATTGTGCAACCATTTTTGAAAAATAAGTATCTTATAGATACAAATTTAATTGTTTTCGTAAATGCATGTCGCGGTACATATGATGCATTTTGGGCATGTGACGATGAAATTGCACCAGATTATAAAACTGATGTTAGAAATCTACATCCAAGAGTTGCTATAGTATACAGCACTAAGCCAGGTATGGCAATTGAATTATTTAATTTAAAAAAAAATGTAACTTTGAAATATATTTGTTTATCTTTAGGTTGGGTATCCATAAGAGATCGCAATAAAGGTTCAATATTTATACAGATTGCATTTGATTATTTAGACAATTTAACAGAAAATATAATTATAAATGAAATGGTTAAAAGCATAAAGCAGCCAATTTCAGAGCAAAGGTTGGTTTTGTAAAATAATATGAAATATTAAAAATTATTATTATTTTATTTTATTTTAATTTTAGCCTTTGTGATGATTACTCAATTGAATATGTGTCACGTCCAGAAACTGCAACAGAACATATGTTAGAATTTGAATATTGTTGGAATGAGACAATAGCAAATTCATTGGATGATCTTAAATATTATTTTGAAAATTCTTTAATTAATGCAGTAACAAGAGTGCAAAGAGAAATTCAAATGTTTTCTATTCAAGAAATTAATTAATAAATCATGTAAATTATAGTAAATTTCTATGTCCGCTATGGGCTATGAAACCATTCAACCGGTTTCATTTGAAAGGTAATAACATAAGTATAATTATGGACCACAAAATTCTAGATTCTTAATGAAATATTTCTAACTATTTCTAATATTTGACAACTTTAACTTTATTTGTGTACTCTTAAAAAAAACGATGCTTTAAAAACCCTTTCTTTTTTTTTAACAATTGAACCATAAAAAAACCGCTCGGATCTAGTCAAGTGCCAAACCGCTATATTGCGGTTGTTAGTTTGCTGCCTTTTTTTTGTGTTTTTGTTGCTGTGTGAGAACCGGAAATGTTAAAACTTGCGGTTGCAAAATTTTACACATAAATACATGCAGTATGCAAACACATAATAACTCCAAAAGAGAGAAATAAAAAAAAAAAAACAAAAAAAAAAAAGAAAGAATAAAATTAGAAAAAAAAAAATCAGTGCAAGGTAAGCAAGCAAACAAACAAACAAAAGCAGCACAGCAGCAGTGTGTAGCGTAGTCAATAGTCAACAAGAACTTCATGACTGCAGTGGTTTTGTGTTTTTGTAACTCATAACGGAAATGATGATGATGCTGATGATTTCCGCAAACAAATATTTCGTTTGTTGTGCTAACAACGAACATTTTAGCACATCACCTCAAACAAACACACAAACAAACACAAAAAACACAAACGCAAACAAACAAAAATAAACTTAGTCGACCGGATAAGCAGCATTGGGCAAAAAGGTGTTTCGTTCTCAAATAGGCGCAATATAAAATGAATATGAAAAAAAAAAAAAAAAAAAAGGAAAAAAATTAACGTCGGTCGAACCGAGCGCTGAAAATGCCAACGAAAAATGGGCGTGTCGTACTAAATGGTTTTAGACAGCAGCTGGCTTGACCAAAAATCTGTTTCTGCCCAACTGGGAGCGAGTACATTTCATAAAAAATTACTAAAAAAAAAAAATAAAAAAAAGAAGTGAGGGCAAAAAGGGCGCACTGAACAACCAGTCGTCGAAATATGTTTAAAATTTCAGCCCAAACTTATATCCATCGAAAAGACCAACAACAAACAACGGACAACGGACACGGACGACAGACGGACAGGCTAGATCGATTCGTCATCGAGCTGATCAAGAATATATATACTTTAGGGGTCTCCGATGCCTCCTTCAATGCGTTACAAACTTTTGACAAACTGAATATACCTTTACACCATGTACAACGGGTATAAAAAAAAACTACAATGTGCGCTGAAAATGCCAACGAAAATGCGCATACTATATGGCGTTCAGACAACAGCGGCGTTGGCAATCTGTCTCTGTAACGAAAACGAAAAAAAAAAAATGTTTGTTGTTTTTTAAGGATTTAGAAATTGTTATTTTTTTTTTTGAGTATATTTGTCTGCATTTGCTTTCGGCAGCCATAAACGGAAACGAGTACAGTAGGTTAAATAAAACATTTGAGTATTATAGGAATATATGATGTATATGTGTGTGTATCTATGTAAATGGGTTACTTCACAAAAAAATAGAAAAAGTTTTAAAGTATGTAATGCAAAAGTAAATAGTTTTTGTAGTAAAACTAAGTATCTGTAAAAAGCGAGACAAATGTTATTGGAAAGTTAAGTTCGAGTGTGCTTGTTATAAGAACGAAATTAAGCACGCATATGCGTATCGATTGCGGTATTGTTTTGAAGTTGAAATCGAAGATAAAATTTAAAATAAGAGCGCAAAGCAATGAGAAAAGTGATCCACGCTCACACCAAATAACTCTCACTGCGTTTTATACCAGAAGGGTAAAAGCATTAAAGGCAAAAGGAGATATGATAGAACCTAAAAAATAGATCAGCATTGACAATTGTTCTTTGTATCAAGAGCAATTGTTCTTTGTATCAGGAACAATTGTTCTTTGTATCAAGAACAATTGTTCTTTGTATCAAGAACGATTGTTCTTTGTATCAAGAGCAATTGTTCTTTGTATCAAGAACAATTGTTCTTTGTATCAAGAACAATTGTTCTTTGTAAATCAAGAACAATTGTTCTTTGTATCAAGAACAATGGTTCTTTGTATCAAGAACAATAGTTCTTTGTTTCAAGAACTATTGTTTTTTGAACATATCAAGAACAATTGTCCTTTGCACCAAGAACAACCGTTCTTTGTATTAAGATAAATAAAAAATCCTACAAGAACATTTGTTCTTCGTAGCAAGAAAAATTGTTCTTTTATAAAAATATTCTTTTTTTTAAGAACAACCGTTCTTTGTATTAAGAACAACCGTTCAATGTATAAAAAACAATTATCAAGAACATCCGATCTTTGCATTAAAAACACATGTTTAATGTATCAAGAACACTTGATCTTTGTATCTAGAACAATTATTCTTTTTATTAAAATCAAACGTTTCATGTATCATGAACAATCGTTCTTGTATCAAGAACAATCGTTAAAACTAAATATCTTTCGCAATTTCGTACTGGCTCGAGATAATGGCTCGGATTTTTTGTATTTTTATTTCCTGAACGTTAAATGCAACATTTTTAACTGTTGCTTTTCTTACTTTTTATTCGAGGTCAAAAATATATTTTAGCTGATCAGCTTCACACATGCTTACTGAAATAAATAAATTAAATTTACCCATTACGTCTATTTCGGCAAATGTAGCGGTTTGAACAAATCTACAAAAAAATTTATAGTCTTCAAACCTTAAAACCATTTATTTCGTTTAAAATACTTTCTTTTTGCATTAACTAAATTGTTGACAAATTAGCTTTTAAGCGTCATTAATATTCTAAAGAGGATTAAATCAAATTTTTAATTACTTTATTATTTGCCGCAAAAAAAAAAAAAAAAAAAGAAAAGAAAAAAACAATTCCTCTTAATTAAATTCAAAAATTAGTTTAAATTAAATTTGTCAAGAATGGAAATTTTCCAACAAAGTCAAACATAATTTGATTATAACGAAAAACACTCAAAACAATATTAATCATACGCCGTGTTATTTCCACGCATATGAATTTCAATTTTGGTAACAATGTAAAACAAAATACTGTTTTGCATTATATTCTATGCTTGAGCTACAAGTTTTGCCTGTTTGCCTGCCTGCCTGCCTTCACATGCTGAGTACATAAAATATTATTTTAATAAGTATCTGTACTTGAAGTAAACATGCTGTGGCGCGTGTGTGTATATCTATGTGTGTGTGTATGATTTTCAAAGTACGCACACACACATGCCAACACATTAAAGATAATTTTGTGTGCATGCTTTATATAGACGCATAAATAATTGTCTAAATTTTAAAAGCGATAAATTCCACTAAATAAATAGACAGGCAGACAGACAGACAGACATTAACATTGAAATACTTCTAATGCACTAATTGAGAAAAGTACTTCCTATACTACACCACTCCACTCTGTCTGTTTGAATTAACAAATCAAATTGTGCGCAAATAATAAACAAAAATGATATTATTGACTCAGATTTAATGACACTAAAACGATTTAATTTATATATTACACAAGTCGCCTATGTATTTATGTATCTATGAACATAAGCAATTACCCGCTGATAATACATGATTGATTACAAAACATTTTGTCTATTTCATTTCATTTAATGCAAACTTTGCAGACTTTATAAAAAAAAAAAAAAAAAAATCAATCATGACAATAATTATATTTCGTGCTAAGCATTCGGAACGGAAGCATATAATTTTCAAAGGAAGCATGAAATACAATGCTTACTTTACTACAAGCGTTGCTGTAGATGCATAGATACATCTCTTGCTCTCTCTGTCTCTTTTTTTTTATTATATTTATAAATTTGTAAATAGGCAGCATAAAATCTACTTAACCAAATTGATGACAATACGATAAGTCATTCAGCGAGTAACGAGTAAATCCGCTTAAATGCTTATAAACTGCTTTGAATGATTGTGTTGGCGTTCTCAAAAGCAAACCAAAGGCAAAGGAAAAGTCGAAAGAAGGCATTTTCAATGCCAACAGCAACAGCAGACAGATTGAAATCGAAGAGGTGCCTACATTGAAAATATGATTGCGTATTAATCTGAGCAATTTTGCTTTGTTGTTGTACGAAAGTATATTATCAATTTATATGAGTAGCTATGTATAGTTAAGAGACGATAATAATAATAATAAAATAATTTAAAGAAAGTAAGAGTAAATATGTAAAGTTTACTGTTATGAATTCTTAGCTTTAATGTTCTACAAAAAAAAAAAAAAAAATTCAAAGACTTTATCTTCTGACCATCAAGTTGTCGCTGAGAAACGATTTAACTCCAGCCCAATTTTAAGGGGCTACTTACGTAATTACTTCATAAAACCGAAGGGATACAGTTGAGGTAAATTACCAATTGAAAATTGCTACAATGGATACTGGCGAGCACTACCGATTTTTTATTTATTTTATTTATTTTTTTTATCACAAAATTATTAAAATATATAAACCTTGCAAAACTATGCGAAACTTTGGTAGAAAAGTGATAGAGGACATGTCATGCATGAAGTCGTGCAAGATATGTCATGCATGAAGTCGTGCAAGACATGTCATGCATGAAGTCGTGCAAGATATGTCATGCATGAAGTCGTGCAAGATATGTCATGCATGAAGTCGTGCAAGACATGTCATGCATGAAGTCGTCAAGACATGTCATGCATGAAGTCGTGCAAGACATGTCATGCATGAAGTCGTGCAAGACATGTCATGCATGGCAAGTCGTGCAACATGTCATGCATTTGTATGAAAATGTCTTCAACAACGTGTATAGTGCTTTTGTCGGTATAAAAAAAAAAAGGAAGAGAGCATTGATGCTGCGTTGATGACTTTCCGCTGGGCAATACCGAAAAATTGTGTGTAAAGCCCAATTTTTTTTTTTGTCTGAACAACTTTTATGTTACTTATAATGAAAGGACCAAATATAGTATGTCGCCGTTTTAAAATGAGTAGAGTTTGTATGTTTTGGTCTAACTCAAAAAAGAGTATTTTATTAGGATTATCATTGATCTAATTTAAACTCGATTTAGAGTTTCTAGATTAAAAAACAAAGAAGTTTTCATGCAAAAACTCTAATTTTGGTGTGAGTTTGTATGGGGTGTACCCCTAAAAATGGGACTATAAAAAATCCCTTCGTTAATTACCACCGGCTCAGAAAGGTTAGATTCAAAGATACTGGCTCAGTTCCATACGGCAGATAGCAAGAAAGACAGACCGTAAATGTTATACGATCATAACTTTTTATAATTTCAAATACACTATTCGCCCTACTCTAATATTTAGTCTTTTTAGATCTGAAATTGTGTAATAGGGGCCAATTTGTTTTTCTCCAACTCACGACACAGCTATCGGATCAGATTTTTATGTGATAAGAGATGTGATTAGAGATGTGATTAGAGATATGATTAGAGATGTGATTAGAGATGTGATTAGAGATGTGATTAGAGATGTGATTAGAGATGTGATTAGAGATGTGTTTAGTGATGTGTCAACAAACAAAATATTCGATCCAGATCCCATCCATTCCTATGCATAATTTACTTTGTACCGATGCTGTCCATCCTGATTTTTTTTTTTTTATAGAACCTTGGTTCCCGTATGTACCGACCTTTAGCCAACATTTTGTTAATATGCAATACGTATACAATTTGTATACACACAATCAGTATCCGAGGCTTGACAAATTGTTTTAATTAAACAGCTTTGTCTGTCTGTCCGTTCGTTTGCCCTATGGCAAACCCTCTTGGGAACCCTCTAGTGTTCACTAATATTAATATTTTTAATTTTTCCATACCCAATCAAATCAGACAAATATTTTATATGGCTTGCTTTTCCAAAATTTATATTTTTTATTACGTATGTTTTGCATGAATCTTAGATCTAACTTTAGTTTTTTCTTTTCGAGAATGCCGGTATAAAACCGATATTTCGTCCTGCTCGCCAATTTTGAAATGTCTCTCGATTTCCAAAGAGTTATTACGAATCGAAAATAATTTGTGCTATGCAGGCAAACATATGAAATTCAGCTCAAATTATAAATTGTCCTCAGTTTCGCTTGAATTTTGATTTGGCCAACATTGCGTATACTTAACATTGCACGAGTGCGCATATATATCATACGCACTGTATGACTAATTTATGATTTTTTTGTGTTTCGTATAAATGTAAGCTTTTGTAAACTATTTGTATGTAGAGACTATATATATTTTCATTCCAAACGACATTAAATTCAGCAATATCACGTATACGCCATCATGTAGTAGCTACATATGTATGTATGTGTATCATTATTTTTGTTTTAATACAAATTATTAAAATGTCTGTAATTTTTCGTTATTATTCTTCTCCCAATCTCCTCTATTTTGTCTATTTGACCCATCCATATGTACTATGCGTATTGTATATTTTACATTGCTATGACATTTTTCTCTCTGACCAATTGGTCGTTTATCGTTTCATTCTGCATAAAAAGCACTGTACGTGCCATAAATATGCCAACCCATGCACAATTTCTTGTTCGACATAATTGGCAATTTGCGTTATTTCATTCACTAATATTACGCAGAAAACTAAAACTTATTGGTTGGTTGACTAGCTGGCTGGCTGGCTGGCTGACTGGTAGAGTAAGTACCTTTTTTTGGACTTCATTTGCTACCAAATTGTTTATTATGCTCATTGTCGTCGTTGTAGTCGTCGTCGTCGTCGTCAGCATCACCGTCATCATCATAGTACTCGAACTCTGTCTGAATCGCAATTGCGTTGTAGAGTTTTATTGCTGGCAATTCAATTCGAATAAAGCTTTCTGCTCTTACCACTGCTGCTGCTGTTTCTGTTGCTTGTTAGCGCGGAAATTGCATTCAGCGCATTAGTTTAGTAAATTTCTATACCGGTTACCTTCCAAATTGTTTAATAGATTTTAATTTTGGGTTTGTATGCACTTTAAATTTTATATTTATGCACTCGAATTAACGTTGCACATTGATGCGTTGCAAAGTAATTGATTGCTTGCAATTATTTTAAATAATATCGAACTTGAAATTCATTGTTCTTCGCTACAAGTACTTAGTTTAAGCAGCGTAAAACTCATGCGCGTGGAAAAATTAAATTTGAAGAGTTAAGCCATTGAAAATCTAAGTTTGCAATTGAGAAAACATTAAATCAAAATTACATTAAACCACTTAGTACTACGACTTTTACGAAAGTTCATTATGAAATTGTTACAAAGAGCGATACTTCTTGATACAAAGAACGATTATACAAAGAATGATAGTTATTGGTACAATAAACGATAGTTTTTGATACAAAGGTCGATCTTTCTTGATACATGAAACGATTGTTCTTGGAACAGAGAACGATAGTTCTAGGTAAAAAGAACGAGAGTTCTTGACAAGGAACGATAGTTCTTGATATAAGGAATGATAGTTCTTGATTCAAGAACGATAGTTATTAATACATAAATAGATTGTTCTTGATAAAAGGAACTGTAGTTCTTAATATAATGAACGATAGCTCTTAAAAAAGGAACGATAGTTCTTGAAACAAAGAACCATTGTTTCTGAAACAAAGAACAATTTTTCTTGATACGAAGAACGATCATTCTTGATACAAAAATAGATTGTTCTTGATAAAAGGAACTGAAGTTCTTAATATAATGAACGTTAGCTCTTAAAAAAAGGAACGATAGTTCTTGAAACAAATAACCATTGTTTTTGAAACAAAGAATCATTTATCTTGATGCGAAGAACGCTCGTTTTTGATACAAAGATAGATTGTTCTCGATAAAAGGAACTGTAGTTCTTAATAAAATGAACGATAGTTCTTAAAAAAAGGAACGTTAGTTCTTGAAACAAAGAACCATTGTTTCTGAAACAAAGAACAATTTTTCTTATTGCGAAGAACGCTCGTTTTTGATACAAAGATAGATTGTTCTTGATAAAAGGTACTACTGTTCTCTATAAAGGCAAGATTGTTCTTAAAAAAGAGAACGACTGTTCTAGAAACAAAGAACAACTGAAATAAAGATTCATTGTTCTTGATACAAAGTACGATTTAAATTCAGATTCTGCAAAATTCCCTGTGTCTTATGCGCTATGCTCACATTTCACTTACTTTTGCCTTTTTGACTTTTCAATCAAATCACGAGATTCTATTGATTGAATGATATATTGAATTGATATTGAATGATTGTTCTTGATATAATGAACGATTGCTCTGATATAATGAACGATTGTTCTTGATACAAATGAATATGGTTCTTGATACAAGTAATAATGATTGTCGAAAGTGAAAGCTTTTGTGTCTGATGCAAAAAGCGTTTCTTTATGATACAAAGAACTATTGTTCGAAATAATGGTTCTTGATACAAAGAATAATGTTTCTTGAGAACAAGAAAGATTGTTGTTGATGCAATGTTATATTGATCTTCTAACAAATGAGCGTTGTTCTTGAAACAAAGTACATATGTTCATGATACAAATAACTTTTTTTCTAGAAACAATGAACATTTGTTCTTGAGAAAAGAAAGATGGTTCTTGATACAAAGATCGGTTGTTATTGATATACATAAAGAATTTTTTTACAAATATTTTTAAATTCTTTTACGCAGAATCGTATAAAACATCTTTCTTATGGTACATACTGATGAAATCTTAACGCTGTAAAATATATAAACTCTTCATTCTTTTTTTATACTCTTTAGCTTTAGCAATATAGATTTTCTTCTTCATTCATGCACAAAATCAATATACATAAATTTGCTACATAATTGATTTAAACAATTTGCACCTAAAACTTGTTTGCCTTTTCAATAACTATTTTGCAACATGTCCTTAGTATCCTTGATATTCTGTTAAAACAAATCACTCATGCATTATTAAAATGTGCAAAGCTGATTAAAAAAAAATAGCATTTCATACAAACGATTTAACAAAAATCTATCTCTTGATTTACAAAAACCCATTAGAAAAGTTTGCTGTTATTACAAAAATAAATTTGTTTGCCTTATGCATTGCATGTATGAACGAATGCAAAAACGAAATCAATTTGTACAATTCGATAAATGCAAACATAAACACAACAAAAAAAAAAATATGGAAATATTGAGTAGAAAACTGAACCATAAGACAATTCCAAATCAAAATCAAACAAGCAAATAAATACAACAAAATATGCAATATACAAAACAGCAAAATACAATTGCAAAATTTTCAGCTTGGGAAATGAACAACAAAGTATGATTTCCGGGCATCGAAAAAATAAATGAAAGCAAAAGGTAATGCTGACAATGATGAGAATATTGACGAATGCGCAAAAAAAAAAAAAAAGGATTTTCCATAAAGTGTGCTGATTTTAAACTAAGAAAATGTATCTAAAAAAACAAAAAGATATAAATGTATCTAAAGATATGTGTCTTCTATAAATTTATGCACACGTGTATCTGTAAGTATGCTTTCGAATGTATCTATCTATAGTTCTGAATCGATGAGTTTGCATGATTGCGTATAGTAAAAATGTCAAGCCAATGACATGCGAAAATGCATGAGATTTTGTCAGTTTTTTTTTTTATTTATTTTTTTTTTTTATTATGATTTATCATCGTACAAAATAGATACTACATATAAATCAATTTCAAATCTGTGAAGCAGAGAAAATAAGATTTATTATTATCCAAATCAAGTTTTCTTGTTATTGTTGCATAAAGTACAGCTGCTCCTGTTGCATAAATGCTCATTTTACTCATTTCTTAGTTTTCATTATTATTATTATTATTTCATTTTTATAATATTGCAATACCCTATTTCATTGAAGCAGAATGCAAAACAATTGAATGAGAAAATTTTCAATTAAATTATGATTACTATTTTTTTTTCCAGTATTATATTTGCTCAATCAAACAGCATTGAAAATATTTTAGTTATTTGTATTAAATAATTTGCCAACAGCAATATTCTTTGTTTTTGTTGTTGTTATGACTACGATTGCTGCTGCTCTTGTTGCTGCTGCTTTATTTACAAAAAAAAAAAAAAAAAATGCAAAAATGTATTTTATGAAATTTTAGCTTTTTAAAAATATAAAAACGCATTGTTTGAAAAATATTAATACTAAATGGTATTATATTTCAAAATCGCATATTTACCTTTTTTAATGGAATTATGTATTTTGCTTCAGCAACTCTCAAACATTGCACTTGACATGTGTAAAGAATTTTTTAAAAGGCATTAAATAGAATTTTTTTTTTTATTATATGTGTTATATGAAGTTAATTTTAGTGAAAGGAATGGTTTAATCGATTTTATTCATACATTTCGACACAGGTTGAAAAATGCTGAAAAATTAAGATAACATGGGCAATCAAGTATAATTTGCTTATTTTGAGAATATTTATATTTTCCAAGAAAAAAAAAAAAAAAACATTGGTATCAGGAAGTCCATGTTCGTAAGAAATTTGAGCCACACTCGTCCCAAATGGCTCTCATAGCACCATTAATTTTATATTCCGTTTTTTCTCAACGCAAAATTGCAATTTTTTTAGGAACTTATTATAGTTCGCGTATCAAGAACTTTTCGCTCATGTACCCTCAGACCTCATGTACACGATACTCTTGCATCAAGAACAGTTGATCTTTGTCCAAAAAAAACAAAGAAAACTAATTCGTCCCAAACCCAAAATAAACGTACTTTGTATCAAGAACAACCGTACTTGTTCTCAATTCAACAAAATCTGCAGCTAAGGCGCATCGAATTACGGTTGAAACTTATGGTAAGGCTTTCTGTAAATGAAAGAACGTGTCGGAAAAGGTTTCAAACCTACATTTGACGTTACAGAACTTAAGACTTTACTAGTGGAAGATTCAGTTCAAGCGCAAATATAGATGGGATGGGATTTCGGGGCCTCGAAATATTTTCCGGTATTGGGCGAGATCATGTAATTTTTAAATATGCGGGAACTTGTGGGATATTTTAACTATCCCGAAATTCCTGCAAGTCCCGAAACTGGAACTTTTCAAGTACTAGTTTACTTGAAATAAAAAAAAAAAATGTGTAAATAATTCAGGCGGGACTCGGGATCCGCTGAATAGTTTGTAAATATTCGGGGTGGGTGAGATCGGTGAAATCATTTTTTTTCGGGACGGGTGGGATCAGGGCAAAATGTTTATTCCGTGCCCATCTTTAGGGAAAAGTGGCTTCAATACTTCAATAGACATGATGAGGTGATTTAACTCCACGGTCCATGTTACTAAATTGATCAAAACCTCCCTAGAGCACTCATGTTTGAAGTTGTACCCTTAATTATAGCACCTTTCGCCTCACAAAGATGAAAAATTTTCTGGACACCGGACTTTCACGTTTCGGCCACATGCCTGAAAGGTTGAAGAAAGAAGTGGCTATCGGTGGACGATATTTTGAAGTTCAGTTCAATTTGATATCTCATACAGTATATCAGGTTGCTTAGAAAAGTGGATGTGCACATGAAGAAGGAATACTTGGACAGCAGAGACGAAATTCGGGACTGAGAAAACTTTTTGATGAATTCGGCATTCTCTTTTGCTTTACAGTTTCATCTATTTTGGGAGTATTTTATTAGAAAAGGCAAAAACCAAGAATTTTTGAGCATGCTGCGTGTCGGATGATTTTCCCAGGCGGATTTTTTTCATCGATCCTGATGCATGCCATAGTATTTATATATATAATAGGCAGTTGTGGACAGGATGGTCTCTTAAAAGTATATATATGCTTGATCAGCTCGATGGTGCGAGTCGAGCTCTTGTCTTTTTGTCTGTCCATCTGTAAATTTTAGTTTTAAAGATGCTAACCTCAAATTTAAAAGCTTTAAGCTTTCTCGGTAGCGACTGCCAAAACCCAGTTGACACGCTCAAATTTTTCAAGTATTTGTATGAAAAATGATTTTTTTAAGAATCTATTTACTTCAAATATCAAAATCAAGGTGCCACGCCCCTTTTACAATATTATAGTTTCTTATGTTGTACATAAAGCATTTTGATAAGAATTATATTCCATTCCAATAATTTAGAAATTCTCATATTCGCTTAACTTAAGTAGCAGCAAACGCAATTTACGCGCTTCCAGACCAATTGTCAATGGCTGTGCTGGAACCTCATCTGCAGCGGTAAAAATATTTGCCGGCGTAAATAGACCAAAAGCTTCACAGGATTTTAAAAAGTTTTGCATCTCCTGTACAGCTGGATAGGGTAAAATGATGTTCTGTTTTGCCATGCCAGTTAGTAAACCCAAAACACAACGCTTAACATGCAACCAAGTGTCCGCATAGAGACGTGCACCCGAACCACCTTCCAAAGCATGTGCAATGCGTGACAGACCAAATTCATAATTGGATTTGGCGCAATAGAGTGTG
Source organism: Leucophenga varia (assembly GCA_018903435.1). Taxonomy (NCBI): domain Eukaryota; kingdom Metazoa; phylum Arthropoda; class Insecta; order Diptera; family Drosophilidae; genus Leucophenga; species Leucophenga varia. The sequence continues at coordinate 103,278 of JAEIFJ010000117.1, read as the reverse complement.
CCCACGACCAGATTAACAATGCACAAATGATGATACTGTTTACCCATGTTGCCCTTAAGTTCTTCTGCTTTCTCGACTTTACGCATAAGTTCCTCGGCTTCTTCATTTTGAAATGTCATAATGTAGGAGACACAAAGATTGGCCAATACCGCAGCTGGCACAGACATGATCTGTTTTGGTTAAAAAGTTTTTGAATTAGTTAAATTTAAAAAAAAATATTATGCCTCTAGTATTACATCATCGACATGTTGCCGCACTATTGGCTCATAGAAAGCCGCTGCCTCTTTGTACTTATCGCCCTGCATGAAGAGTACATGTCCCGCATTCAAACGCCAAATGGGATTCTCCGAACAAAACTCAGCTGACGAACGAAATTCACGTTCGGCACCAATAAAATCATCATCACGCCATGAAATCCAGGCACGTGCCATGACTACAGGTAAATAACTAAAAAAGAGAATTAAATAAAGCGAATCTCTTGGAAGAAGTAGTATAACACTTACAGTTCCAAAGCATTTTCATAATCCTTTAAAGCATTACGCAATGCATTCTGATCCGTTGTGGAGCGCACTTCTTGAACTTTTGCGGCCAGACTGCGCAATTTGCCAGCTAGGCTTGAAGCTAGTGTTCCCAGTTTTTTTTCAGCCAAATCGGCAGACGTTTGTGCTGTTATCAATGCATCGAGTAACTCATACAAATATTGCGATAAATATTTATAAGTCAAATCAGTATGTTCGGCTAAAATATCCGCTGCAGTTTCGTACATTTCATGCTTGCAACAAGTCAGTAAAATATTAGCAAATGTCTCCTTGGGGCAAGCCGGTGGACCTAATTGTAATAAAAATGCTAATTTACGCAGTCCCGCAACTGGACCCTGAGTATCGGTTAATGCCATATTATGCAGCGTTACTGGATCCAATTCACTTTCAGCACGTGGCGGCAAGTCAAGTAGTGCATCTCTTGCTGATTCGATATTACCATCCTGATACTCAATGGCTGCTTTAAGATTTAAAGCTTGTGTTATGCCGGATATAGCCATGGTAATTGGATTGCCAACACTACGCGCACTGCCATCGGTATCGATTTGTGCACCTATGCCCAGCTCCGGATGATTACGTATGCCGCGTTCAACAATCTCAGCTGATAATGTTTGGGGGAGAGCAATGGGTTAAACTCGTGAATGAAATTTTATATATGTGTGATAAGCTGGCAGACGTTGCTACAGCGCTTTAACCCCTTAAATTTCTAACCCTAATCATAAATCTAGCCGCTGTCACATTTTCTAGCTCCCTTCTCAAACCGAAACTTAGTTCTAAATTCTCTTACCATAAATCCCAGAAGTCAAGTCAAAGTCAAGAGTAAAAACTTCAGACCTTAAATAACTTATAATATAAAAACCTAAACCCTTAACCTTTACCAAACACCCAGGTTTATGCATTCAACCTAGCTATAAACCCTAACTCACAACGTATCTTTGAAATCCCTTTCCAAGCCCTAAATCCTAGCTCAGCCTCTAACCCTACAATCTTTCCATAAGCTTTAACCAGAAGCTCTTATCTAAATTCGTAAGTCAAAAGTCCGAACCCTAATCCATAAAACACATTTAATCCAAAAAACTAAATTCTTAACCTAACTCCTGGCCTTAAACCTTTAACCTAACTATAAACCCAAATAGTGAGCCCAAATTCAGACCCTCAGATTCAAGTTTATTCCGTAATTTCAATTCCAGACCCATAGTTGTAAATTTCTAACCTTAACTCCTTAGCATATTATAGATGATACCCCTGAACAGCTCATCTTTAAACCCAAATACTAAACCCTAATGTTAACGGTATCCCTTACCCAAAAATTCCAAATCGAGAAACCATGAGTAAAACGTTTAAATAGAAACTTTAACGACTAAACCCTCTAAACCCTCATCCAAATTTTTACGTCCCTCAACCAAATCTAAGCCATTATCTCCAACACTTTCAATCCTTAAAAACTAAACTCTATTCGAAATCCTAAATGTTTATTTAACCCCTAACGTCTAAGCACTATCCTTAATCCTAGTGATTAAATATGAACCTAGACCCAATTCCAATCAAAAATAATCCTAATTTCCCAGATCATCAATATTTCTGGTTTCTCGAACTTTGTTTTCAATCAAGAATCAAAAATACATAAAAATTTCAATATTTCAGCAAAATCTGTTTAACAATTTTTGAGTATTTGAAGAACACACCCCATGGTATGGTATATCTCACCTGTATAATCGATTGCTTGTGAGCGTTCCTTTTTACGAAAATGTGTTAACGCCAGATTATAGGCTACAAGTGGATTAAAACCACCCACCTGTAAAGCTGCTTGAAAACGCTGCACAGCTGCCTCGTACTGAAACGCCTATTAGAATTACGTTGTTGTTGTTGTCGTTGTTGTTATTCGCTTAATAAAAATCCCATTAAAGTTGAAGTTTAAGTACATTACCTGATACAGCAGACAACCCTCATCGTTTAATGTATCCGCATTGCCGCCAGCACGTTGATTTAGTATACTCTGAGCACCAGCAAAGTCCTCACTCGAGTACAATATGGCACTTTGCAATTGTAGACACTGTTCCTTGAGTTCTTCATGTTCGCTAATTTGTTTTAAAACACGCAAAGCATCCGCGAAAATACCGGCCTGATATAGCGATTGTGCATAATAGAATTTATATTTTTGCTCCTTCGGTAATAAATTGCACAATTGCTCATAGCAAGTGGCAGCCTCTTCATATTTTTGTGCATGATAGTAACAGTAGCCGAGCGTAGAGAGTCCTGCGCGTGTATTGGCCGCTTCACCAAAGTTTATAATGCATTCGATGACATCCTCGTAGCGTTTATCTTTAATCTGTTTTGACAAAAAAAAATCCGTTTTATAAGAGTTAAGTGTTAAATATTTGAGCAGTTTATACCAGATTATAAATTGTACGCGTTACATGTCCTTCACGCAAAATAATTCCTTGATGCAACATTTTTATGCAAAAATCTTTTACAAAAATACAAAATTTTGTAAAAATGTATTTTATATGTTATTTTTTTTTTTCCGATTACTATGGCAACGTGTATACCAGTTGGTGTTTTGTGTATTGTTTACATTTTTAATCATTGCCATGGAAACCTCTTCAATGGTCTGAAGTGGTAGAAACTATATTTGCCGGTTCTGTAGCAGCAAGCATGTGGTTGTTTGAAATGAGGGGTGTTTAAAAAATTAATGCAAGATTTGAATTTACCACCATTCGTACAATATATTTTGTAAAAAAAATTTTCGAACTCTGACCGCTGTTGAGCTAGGCCAGGGACTCTGGTTTTTAGCATTTAAAAAAGACTTTATTTAGCTATGCATGACTGTTCGCCCGTCTGTCCTACTGTCTGTCGTATGAAATGGAGTATCTCGAAGAGTTAGACACACCTGAACCGTCAAGTGGTCACTTGAAAACGAATTCTCTCTAGCCCCATACAAAACAACTACAAAAATTTTAATTATTTTTCTTTGGTTCTTGATCTTGATGCTTTTTAATGGATCTCTTCCCATGTATTTTGATCCGTGGATTATAAAAGAAATTTCAATCTATCCATTCTCTAATATATTGTAGTAATAACGAAAAAAAAAATGCCTAAAAAGGTTTTTTAAGGATATATCGAGAACGATCCATTGCCATTTTGGAATCAACGGTTCAAAATACGTGGATCCATGAGAATCCAGAATCTTCGACAAAGTTAAAATTTTTAAACTAGTGTTATAGATATAGGTGGCTGAATAGAAAACCCATATTCGCAACAAAATTATCATAAGAATCCCTTTTTTGGAATGCCTTTTAAAGATCAACAAATTATTCAAATTTAGCTAGGTTAAAAAAATTGTAGGTATAAGCTAGTGTTGGTATATTAAGGGGGTTCCCATAGATTTTTGTGTTTCTAAAGAACTTAGGGATACACATATTTAGGGTGGAAAATATTTTTGGGTATTTTTAGAGGGATTTTATTTCCAAATTTCCTAACAGTCCGATGCTGTTTTGCCCGCAATAAACTTTGACCCATTTGTATGTCGTATTCCAATCAAACTTGTTAAAAATATTTGATTAATTATTATAGGCAAGATAGACCCTATAAAGTATATATATTCTTGATCAGCATTGGAAGGGGAGTCGAACTAGCTATGTCTATCTGTCCGTCCGTCTGTCCTGCTGTCTGCCGTATGAGAGAGATTATCTCGGAGACTATAAGAGATATTCTCACAATACTTAAAACTTAGACTCTTCTGAAACCCATTTTAAGGGTTACCCCCATACAAATCTACCTCAAAATTTTGGGTTTTTGTATAAAAACGTCTCTTTTTCTTATTCTAGGAAGTCTAATTTTGGTATAAATTATGCCTATGATAGTCCCAATGAAATATCCTAATATGGGTAGGAACAACAAAATTTTAGTTATAGCCCCCATACAAATCTAACCCCTTTTTTAAGTTTTTGTATTGAAATTCAATAGAATGAGGTAGGGCAGTAAGATGCGACTTAACTGAAGGTAAATTAAGATTGCGTACAGGGTATCTTGCAGTCGAGCACACTCGATTTCAGCGTTGTTTCTTGTTTTAGCTTCAGAAAAAGCTATGGTTAAAAATTGACAATGAGTTAAATTTTCAATTCTCAAAAAATTTATAATATACGAAAATCCATTCTTATAAAAATTTGTCTAAATGCAAAATTTGAAAAAAGGTGCTTAATTTAAAAACAAATTCTCTAATCATCTTCAAAAATATTTTGTATATTCTCAAAAACCATGAAACACGTCAAATATAAATTTTTACATTGTTTTGCATTACTAAATTTAAAGTGTCTAGTTTAAATTCAAATTGATTGGCATGCAACTAGTTTCGGCTGAAATGTACATGGTTTTAGATATAAATTTAGTTGGATTTGTGATGAAATAGACCTCACTCTACGCGCTTTCCTGACAAAGAATCTACAAACACAGATATAGCTCTCTCCCTCACAAGCATATTTAACTGCAGTATTCATTATTATATAAATTACTTGAATTATACTTAAAGTATAAATAAATTAAATTCAGAAATCCAAGGAATGCTGCTCTTTTACAAACAAACTTAATGAAGTAAACAACATTGTGTTATGTTAAAATAAAGCAATAAAATAAATAGCAATATAAATCCATTTTAAATTATCTACAAGAAATGCAAAATATTAAATCCATTTTAACAAATTCTTAAGATTCAATGTCACAGCTTAAAATGTACGAGAATGCATTTCATGCAAAACTGTAGCTATGCCATGAACGAACGAACGAACAAAACGAATGAACAGCTGCAAATGTTTATGGCACTGCATTGTCAACCACAAGGTCACTAAATTATTGATTCAAAGACAAATTACAGTGCAGCACAGCAAGTAATCAACTAACAAACCCAAAACAACCAAAGAACCAACCAGCCAACTAACTGACCAACTGACCGAATAAGCAACAACGAATACAAATTTATTAAGTATCTAAATAAACCAAAAATGAAACTAAACAACTCGACAACAAATCACACAACTCCCTCTCTCATTCCCTCTTTTCTCGTTTTTCAGGCTGACTTAGTAATATTTTATAGCACAAATAATTTATTTTGAGTCACTTGGATATATGCATTTGGATGATGTTTCATTTCGTTTTAGTCGGGTTTCAGTTTGTGACAGTTCATTCGTCTAAAAATCTTTTGTATATGTCGCTTGCCACAAATTGATTGCAAATGTATGTCCGTCCGTCTGTCTGTCTGTTGTACAAATTTTTTTTTTTGGTTTGTTGACAAAAATATTTGTACTATTTTTAGATATATGCATTGCATTACAGCATACATTCCTCTTTTATGTAATAGATTTTCCAATATAAAATTAAATTTTCAATTATTTGCATTTTTTTTTACCTTTAAACAGTAAAGAATTTTTCATCAAATTGCCATGGAATTCAATTCAATTGAAAAACTTTTGCTAAGTATTTTCCAAAGATCTCAAATTATGCATGCTTAAAATTCGCTTAAACGGTACTAAGATATCTGATGATGACATATTTATATCTTCATGTGCATCTGTGTGTGTGTATCTGTGCCCTTAACTTTAGAGATTTTCCATTTAAGCTTTTCCAAATGCACAAATTACATGCGAAAACTCTTATGGGGGCAATTACGCATATTGCGTTGTGTGCGTTTATATAAAAGTTCAATGTCTATCTGTGTGTGTGTATGAGTGTGTATCTGTGTGTCTCTGTATTCGTATCTAATGTTGTAAAAAGAAACCAAAGCAAATTATCGAATGAAGACTTTTCGATAATGGAGCGTAAAGAATTTTTTTTATTTTTTTTTTTTGCCATATGAGTATGTGATTATGTTTGTGTTCTTAAATACGAGTTTATACTTTTTACTTTCAAAGTTCTTAAGTTTGGCAAATTTGGCCACAATTTTGGTAGAGCAAAAAAAAAAAAAAAAAAAAAATAATGAATACGAATTCACTGCAGAACATTTGCCAAGTTTAGAAACAGGTAAACATTTTTTCTTTTAAATTTGCTAAAGTCTTTTCGATACTTTAATTTATTCATTTAATAATCTTATGCATTTAACTTTACATATGATAAGAACATTTTTTTGTATACTAAAAGCTATGAAAAATTTAACGAAGTCATATAAAATTTACATTTTTTTTTTATTTATGTTAAAAAAAAAAAGATTTTCAATTATAAAATTTAATTTTATTTTTAATGAAAGACTTTTCAAATAATAATATACAGAAAACAGATTGACAGATGAGATGAGACACATGGCTGGTTGAGGTGTTTTCATTGTCCCATCAAGAATATTGGACAGATCGAAAGCATTGTACGAGGATTCTTCTTATTTATTAAAGCGATTTTGAGCGATTGGCGAACATTTCAAAAAAAAAAAACTCGCAATAAAAAATATTTAAAAAAAATAAACGGAAACCAAATCTGAACTGGTTTTTATTGAAACACTTAAATTAAAAAAAATTGGCAACGAATTTGTATGACTTAATGACTTTTGATGCACCAAATTGACAGACAGACAGAGTGGCGCACTTTGGTTTTTTCTAGTGTTGGTGATTTGGTGATTTTATCACAGTGATTTTTGTATATCACTCTTCACGAACAGTGAACTTTTTCAGTAATCGATGATTGTTTTTCGCAAACTGCGATTTTATAACTGTTTGCAGTCACTGCGATTTTCAAGTCGCTAATCACACTTCGACTCAATAATCACTTTTTCCCAAAGCAATTTTTATATTATGATGCAGTTTGATAGACAATTTTTTTATTACGAAAAATTCATAATTTGTTTTCTTATAATATAAAATTTTGTCACTGAATAAATTGCGTGAAATCACTGAAAGATTGGGCGTATCACACAAAGTCTCTTGTAGTGGGTTTTCAATATCATCGTTTTATTGAATTTAAGAAAAGATTTGAAGTCAACCAAAAAAGATTTTCTGTGACATCCCCTGATAATGTTTTAATTGAAATATATCACTTAACAAAAAATTGTATGCATTTCAAAAAATAAAAAAATAAAAAAATGGTGCATACTTTTTGGCGCAAACTTTTTTAATTATATAATTTAAAATAAAAATTTATTAACAATTATAAAAACAATTTATTATAAACAAAACCATAAGATTTAATAATGTTGAAAGTATCATATTGTATGTATTGTAAGCTGATATTCATTCAATGTATTTGTGGCTCTCACAAGAGAACAAAAGAGCGTGTGCAAAAACCACCACCGTTTTGTGTACTCACCCGCTCTCTCGTTCTGTTGCTTTGAAGCACTTTAGATTTAAGCATTTGTTTCAGTTCTAATAAAGCTACCGCGTAAGAAAGATCACTGCGTGTTTGTTTCTTGTCAAAGACAGAAAATATACCCTACAAATAAGAATATATAATTTGAAAAAAAAAAAACAATTTAATTGTACTAAGAGTTTTGAAAATCAGAAGTGATATAAAATTATTTAAAAAACTTGTAAAATAAAATAAGTTTATTTTCCGTTTCATATATGAATTAAAATTTTTTAATATTCGTCAACAAATATTTTAATTTTGTATTTGAACTGAAGAATATTTAATTTTTGTGAAATTCGATAATCGCGAAATATGTGGCATTCTATATTCATCATAAAACTATCTTTCATATTTCGAACCATTTTAATATGTGCTTAAAAATTAAAATATCAATTTTAAAAAATTTTCGAAAATATATTTATATTTGAATTTCTATGTTTCATATTCCAATAGCAATGTTGTTAATGAATTATTATTGTTTTAACTCATAAATTTAAATTCTATGTAATAGATTGAATCAAAATAAATTCAATATATTTCCGTTTTTGCAATCATAACTAACTTAAACGAAAATATTTCGCTTCACTGATTTATAATTTCATTTCATATATTTTACTAGAGGCAATTAAAATATTGAACTCAAACAGATACAAATGTATTTATGAATTTAGTTAAATTTTAAAAAATGTTTTTGAGTGGATATTTTATGTTTAAATTTTCTATTTATGAAATTTTGTATAAAATTATATAAAATACAAATCGTGAATATTTCTATGTGAATTGAATCGCATTTAAATGTTGCACGACAAATTTGCCAAACCAAATAGATTTTTATGCTCATTGCACTTGCAATGCACTGCACTGCACTGCGCTGCTCTGCATGAACATAAAAAAAAAGGATTTGTATGAATCCTCCGGAATTTCAAATATTTTTGTCACAAAAAGCTCAATTTTTTCTATTTAGCTTTCTACTTTATTTTTTTTTTTGCTTCTTCTATTACTTTCTCTTTCACACACACTCTTTGACAGTGTACAATAAAAGCCGCGTGCATGCTTGGCATATTTTTGTGGAGTAAAACTGCGTTGACGATTTCAGCTTTCAAATGATTTTGATTTCGGTTTTATGATTTAACATGAATCGCATAATAATTTTGTCACGCAGTTTGTAACATGCACAATGCGACAACATCGAAGATTTAACAAAATATTTATGCTCTTGAAATGTATGAATTTGTTGAGACTTGATAGAATTGCTGTTAGTATATATAAATTGTAAATTAAAATGATTATCTCTTAAGTATTAATTTTTTTAAAGGTTTTTTCACATTATAATGTGTAACTAAAAATCTAGAAGATATGGAAGGCTTTAATCTTTGAGAGAAATATAGCTTATTCTTATAGCTAGAATTTTTGTGAAGTACGGAATTTTCTCGATGAGACGAATCGATTTAGCCATATCCGTTTGTCTGTTGGTCTGTTTGTCTGTCCATCGAGAATAGTGACAATTCTGCGTCGAGTGTAACTAGTTTCATCAAAATCGGTTCAGAATTACGTGCGACATCGTGGCCGCCAGTTCGAAAAACGTGGTTTCGAGATAAACGCGTTTATAGTTTGAATTTATTTTTCTGCATACAAAAGCTAAATGAAAAATATAAATATGCAGTTTTAGAAATTCGACAATTGTGCGTCGATTGCACATTGTTTTATCAAAATCGGTTCAGAAGAACCGGAGAAAACTTGACTTGAAATAACTTGAAAAAAAAGACGAAAACATTTTTTTAAGAAAAATTGTAATTTTGTGCAAAATTCGGTTCGTAATTGACTGAGTTATAGCTCCATAAATGAAAAAAGAGGGAATACACATTTTTTTAACCATAAATACAGATTTTGGTAGTCTCCCGGAAATTCCAAGTATGCAGTTTTGTGGTTTTTGACTGGGAAATGCTCTGTTCCCAACAGACTTTTTGTCCAGTTCAACCAAAAAAAAATTTAAAGCATAAACTCCCAAAGAAGTTGCCTTTTTAAGAGAGCGTTCTGGATGTGCCGCTGCCTCAAAATCATATTTGTTTCCATTTCTAGAGCACTAAATCCGCTAAATTTATATCTTACAAAGCGAGTAATAAATTTTTAATTCGAAAATACAATCTCGCCGAAATATTTTCTCCTTTTTTTTTGCTTTTAAATAAATTTGCTAATTATAATTAGCTATGTAAGGTATGCTCCATGAAGTGTACTTCAGCTACAGTTTTTCCAAACTATTTACTTTTATATCTTGGGAATTCTTGTGCCATATTTTTGTGTTATTCAGCAAAAAAAAAAAAATTATGTCGCTTTTTTCGCAAAGCCAAAGGTAAAAATAAAATGCAAAAGGAAAAGGCTATACAAAAGCGCTGCATAGGAAAGAAATGAAAAAGAAAGAAGAGAAAAAATAGAGTAAAGTGAACATGCGACGTTGTTCATTGTGTACGTGCAGCAATGCACTTTCTTTTGGCACATAACTGAATTCTTCTTCAAAAGTTATACTCGAACTTCTATTTCTTCTTCTTCTTTTTCTGCAGTAGGGATTCTTTCTTCATGGCGGAAATATCAACGTGTTGGCAGATAGCAATTTAATACGCGATATCTGTCTGCATGTCTGTCAGTCTGTCTCTCCGTCCGTCTGTCTGGCTGTCTTTGTGTGCTGTAGAAAAACTGATTTATGATACTCAAATGAACTTCGACGTTGACTGCATAAATTTTCAGGCGTCTGTTAGCAAATTTATTTTATTTTAACTTTTTTTTCCAAACTGATTTACTTCAATTCAGAGCTCGTTCTGTTCTCAACGTTGTTGTTTTTGTTTTTTTTATTATTATTATTGTCGCTTAAATTCAAATTTTGTCAAGCGCCAAGTTTTTCAATTTTCTGTTTTTCACTTCTAATCTAACAATTTTCCTGTCACATTTTTCACTTAAAGCTTGAAAATTTGTTTTCCCTTAAAAAAAAAAATGGTAGAAAATATTTGTTATTTGTTTTTTTAAAAAATTTTCATATCAACTCTCGTTTTTTCAAAAATATTTTATATAAATAAATTTTCCTGCTTTTGTGTTATAGCAAATATTTTGAAAGTGCATAAATCGTAACACTTCTATGCCTTGTTGCTTCTCGAATAATTGATACTCGCGCGTTCGCATACGTAGTATTTTTCTGTTAACTCAATTGACTTTACCTTGAATATTGTTACTGCTGATAATTCCATTCATTCGCGTATTCACTTTGCCAGAGTTCATCGTGCCATACTGAAGTGTGCCTATGGTTATTCAGAAATTCTCTTAATTGACTTAGCTTAGCATATTGATTTAATTTTTGAGTAGAACGTAACTACAGTAAAAAATTTCATTTAAAAAAAAAAAATACGAAAGAAAGAAATTATTTGTTTTTCTTTTAATCAATTTAAAGCGCTTGAGGCATACTGTTGTTTAACATTTGTTTAACATTTATTTCCCCTGCAGCTAACATTGATTTAACAGTGCTGTTATAACCTTAGAGAGTAGTTTAAAGCTTCTATTTTTTAAATATATTCAACATATAATTTTATTCACAAGTTTTTAATTTAAAGGTCAAAAGTTTATTATAACTCTAAAAGCCCTCTAGAATTATGTGATTCTAAGGGAGATATCGTAGGCCCTATGAATTATATATATTCTCGATCAGCATGGCGAGACGATCTAGGCATGTCCGTCTGTCTGTCTGTCTGCCCGTCAGTCCGTCCGTCCGCCTGTGTTTATGCATTCCATTCGCTTAGTTTTGAAGATATTAACCTGAAATTCGAAGCTTAAGCTTTCCTCAGTCCTAAGCTGTTCAAGTGTTTAAATCAAAGTTCCACGCCCATTTTTAGGGATTAGCCTCAATAGAAACTTACCACATTTTTCGATTTTTTTGTATGAAAACATCAATTATTTATGAGTGTATTTACTCCAAGTAGAGTAAAAACATTTCTTATGACATCCAATAACAAAACCAACTATTTTAAAGTATAGCTCCCATACAAACTTACCGTCCATTTTAATATTTTTGTATAAAAATAAGTATTATTTATGCATGTATTCACTTCAAATTAGGTAAAAACACTTCTAATGCCATCCAGAGTACAATCCAAGGTGCCATGCCAATTTTTAGGTATAGTCCCCATACGAATTTTCGGACCTTTTTTTGATTTTTGTGTGAAAATGGTAATTTTCGAGTATGTATTCACTCCAAGTGGGGTAAAAACATTTATAATATCATCCTATGTTTACACTACTGATATTATAAGGATCATTCCACTAAAACATAAAGCCCCTATACAATCTCACCAAACAATTTCTAATTTTTTCAAGAAAATGTTTATTAGAATAAACTTTTTTTGTTTCGGACTATTGACTCCAAACCATCCTCCTTCCAAATTTAACCTAAGCCACTGATGATCATAAATAAACTTAATCAAGATGTGGCGGATGTTTGAGCTTCGGTTCCACCGAAGTTAATGTTTTTCCTTGTTTTGTTTTTTCCAAAATTTAAAGTGGTACCTATTATTTATAGACTTCATTAGATAATCATTTACTCCTCTCACTCATAATAAATTCTTCTAAATTTGATTTTCCGCTTATTACTATGTATACAAATTTTTTAAGTGTCAAACTTAATGTTTATATCTATTTTATTTCTTTTAAAACCTATTTTCAAACTTAATTTTAAACATATTTTAGGTTTTTTTATTATTTAAATAACATAAAAGAAACAGCTTTAGCAAATTAACATGAGAACACTTTTTACAGCTATGCCTTTGCAGCAACTTAACAGTTTCGGATGTAATGTTATGTTAACATAAAATACGGCGAATACGAAGCACTCCGAATAAAATAAATGAAACGAAGCTCACAGCTAAGTCGGCTAAAAGACTACGACAACAAAACAGAAAGTAAACCAGTGCCAGGATATCAAAGATATTCATACGGTGCGGAAGTGTTAAGTGTGTAACGGTAAAATAGCAAAACACGCGAAACAAAACGACGTCAATGGTATTAGGCGAAGACGACGAGATTTTTTTGACGAGTTAGATACTGATTGTGAGTGAAAGAAAACAAAAAATTTAACAACAAAAAAGTGCGGAAGTGGAATAAAAAGAATGAACAAAAAAAGTAAAATAAAGAAAAACTAAGCTATGCAGCTGAGTGTCATAAATGTAAAAAAAAAGTAAAGAAAAAAAAAAACAGAAAACAATGCAAAAATAAAGGTTAATACAGACATCATTGTCATTGTTAACAAGAATAACATTGACAGCAATAAGATACATATTTTCGAAACCGCAGCGCAACAATAGAATTTTAAATATTCATGAAGTTGTCGTTCTTAGCGACTCAGCCAAAATCGCAGCATGCAACAACGAGCAAGCAAGTCGAATTGTGTCAAATGTCACAAACAAAATTCAATTGTCAATTGTTAATTTTTATGCGTAAAGATACTACAATCTACAATACAAGCGAGTGCAATTAGTGTGCGTTTATAAAAAGAAAAAAAACAACCTCAAAATAATTGATAAAACGTCGCCGAAAAATTTTTTGGAAAAATTCTTTGCTTAAAATTCAATTCAATTTACTGCAAATACTACAAACGAAACAGCTTGTCTAAATATGTATCTTCTTTTTTGGTTTTTTGTTTTTTACTTCAACTACACACATGTTTGCTTAAGCTTCGTGTGTGTACACGTAGCAGATATGTAACTAAAGAGTTTGCCTAAAAATCCATGCTTTAAGATACAATTTCGGTTTAAAAGTTCAGATACATTTTTTTTTGAATTTAAAACCAAAAATAGTTATGACGATAAACTTGCAGTAAAATTCTCTGTGGAAAAATGTTTTTTTTTTTTTTTATTATTTAATTTTCCCACGGTAAACAAAATTCCAGATTACCAGCACAACCGACGTGTATCTGTTTGTTATAAATAATGCAACAATTGACAGTTGACACTTGTAAGCGATTAAGCATGAAATTAAGCATACCATGTTGCGTATACGCAATGTTATCAAATATGTTGGCATATCAAAAGGTATACAAACACATATGCACACCCTTAGATACGCACACACAGTTACGTATATAATAATTCTGTGCATTCGTGCGTATCGTACTCCAACATAAAAGTGTCAAAATAAATAACCAACAACAACAAAATAAATATATATACTATACAATACACACATACATACACACAGACAATCGTAACTAGCTAACCATAAAATGTCAATGAAAACATAAATATACAAATATTCTTTGAGATACTTTTATTATTATTTTATTTTTTTTTTTGTAGATACATTTACAAGCCAACCTTTTGGTAGACTTTTGAAAAATGTATGCAACCAAAATAGTTTGCGACAAAAATTTATTGCATGGTCTCACTGCGGCATGTATGTATCTAGATACATATACATCAATGTTTACGCAATGTATTTACATATAGAGTACATTTGTATCTCGCACGCTCATACAAATGTAATTTGGATGCTGTTTTTTTTTGTTGTTGCGTACATGTGTAGTCAGTCAATCAGTTTGTCTGTCTGTCTGCTCGGCCGTCACTATGTCAATTGCGTGATTTATACTGTTGCTGTTGGTCGTATTGCTTTACAAAAAGTGATGTGTTACATATTTTTGGTTTGGCACAAGCAGCATGCGCTGTAAATCATTTATTACTATTGCAGTTTAACAGCTCAATGACTGGAAATTGTTTGGAAATTTGTTATAGCGAAATCTCTAATGATATTTAGAAATGTAAAAGTATATAAAGAAAAATTTGATTTAGGAAGAATTTATTTATTAATTTTTGCTTCAATGTTTTTTTTGAGTATCTCAGATAGTTTTTATACTTCACAATTATAATAAGTATAATTTTATATATACGTTTCAAAATTGAAATCAAGTCGGTATGAGCCGATTAAGTAATAAATAGATTAAGATTTCAACCGAGTCAATTCCGATTAAGAATCGGATAATTACTGATAAATAAAAATTACGGATAAACTCAATATTTACTTTTTGTACCCGTCAAACATACTTTCAATGGGTATTATCAGTTTGTCCGAAATTTTTTTACGTTAAAGAAGGCATCGAAGCATATATTTTCTTAATCAGTTTACCGAAACGAATTAATTTAGCAATGTCTGTCTGTCCGGCTGCCTGTCTGGCCTCTCTCTGTTTACTCAAAACGTATCTTTTGATTATTTAAATTGGAATTTCAAACTTTAGCTTTTCTCGGCCTTGACTACTTTAAAAAATCCGGTACAGGATTCTCACAGCGAGCGAGTTGCTCGTTGGAATTTATTGAGTTTATGGCTTTGTACTCCTTTAAAATCACGGCTCATTGTCGTATGCAAAATCCACGAGTTGCTCTTTCACAATTTCGACCGTTTTTGCTGATGATATCGCGTTCAAAACGAATAAATAATAATCTTTATTAACCTTTTTGATTATCCGGAAGGAACTCAGAGTAAACAAAAACACATTTTATTACGACTGGACCACTATAGTACATAGCTCCTATAGAAACTCATCTACCATTTTTTTCATAGCCTACATTACAACTTTTTTTGCCTAGCCATTACTTAGGATGGCTTAGTTGAAAAGCTCTAACGCTGTCTGATACAAATTGGAGTCTCCAATCTTACGAATTGGATCTAGTCTTTCCAAAGCTGCGGCGGTCGTTGTCCTTGCTAACCAACCTCACAGATTTCCTCCACGTTTCACTCGTACACTTGTTTCGCCGGAACCAGCGCATTAATTCGAAGTATCTAACCAGCCCAATGCATGTTCCTGATTATATGGATGTCGTTATAGAGCTAGTACAGCTCGATATTTATGCAAATGTAGTACTCGTTGTTCACTCTGGCAGGTCCAACGGTTTTTCATAGGCCGATTTGTCTGTTTCTGGCATGACCCATGATTCTTAGTCATACATCAAGACCGGAAGTATCAGCATCTTGCTGAGTTTGATTTTGTATGTTCTGAACAAAACTGTTCTTCGCATTTGCTTACCGAGACCAAAGTGGCATCGTTTAGCCAGAGTAATTCTTTGATCCTAAGTAGACAAAGTTTTCTACAACTTCGGCGTTGAAATTCTTCATACTCATAGATTCTCTAAGGTGTGTTGTTGATCTTCGAGTAGATTCCAAGTACTTCGTCTTACTCTCGTTCTCCTCTTTAATCTCCCCGAAAACCCCGCTGACTGGTCGTTGTCGATGTCATCGTCATACGCAATCAGAATATTTTCCTTATAGAAAATTATGCCAGACTGTTCAGGTCAGACTGTTCAAATCTATTGTGTGCTACCTTACGGATGTTGCACTAGGAAGTTAACCACAACCATCATCAACAAACTTCAGGTGTTTGTTAACCGCTGCTTGGGGAGCATTCTCCGAATTCATTGGAGGGATAGAATTCCCAATGAGGAGGTATACCGCAGGGGTATACCGAAGGGTCATGCATCAGAAGTGGAGATGAATTGGGCATACACTTTGTAAGCCCGTGGGCAACATCACACGAAAAGCCATGCAATGGAGTCGTCTTGATGGTAGAGGTCGAAGAAGAGGACGTCCCCTAAAAACATGTCAAGGAGAGTGTCAGTGTCAAGGGAGCCACGAGAAGGACTTCACATACCAGGGTGAAGTCAACTTGCAGTCCTTGTAGAGAGCAGCTATTGATGCCCTATGACCCATTAGGGTTTTCAGGAATCGAAGAAGAGAAAATCATGCCCGTCCGGTAAATGTTTGGGCATTGCCGTAGTAAGTACTCCATCAGTAGATTGTAGAAGTCGCACGACAACGCTTTACCCTGCCTAAAGCCTCTCTTGGTATCGAATGGGTCGATGACATTTTTATTAGATTTAGTCTTTATTTTTTAATCCATAAAAAATAATCGCTTTTATTTGTTCGAAATTTTCCAGAAACAAAACTTTTATAGCTTCCAAATTTCTAGATAAACTGTATAACTGTATTTCAGCCACAGACTATTGTTTGGCAACCAGTTTCAACTTCCGATAACGAGTGACATTAACTTCACTTATCACCTTCATTAAAGTAAAGTTGCTATACATGCATTACGTACACGTGCCTCTATTAAGAACACAATTCTTTTATCGTTAAACGATTTTTAATGAATTTCTTGAGGCTTACTTATTTCAAACCATTTAACAATATTTTTGAGTAAAAGAAAAATTACTTTAACAATAGCTAACAATATTACAGGCAGCCAAAGGGCATTAAAGTTTGTACAGATGTAAATATGAATGTATTCAATGTAAAACATGTGTGTCGATATGGGCTAAAGGATCATGCATAATGCTGCATAATCTATTATGCCTTGTAGTATTATAGCTTATAATTGTATTAGTTATTTTGCACACTTCAAGGCACATGCATAAAGAAGTGAATGTGCTGCTGCTGCTGCTCATAAACACATTTATCGTAATGCTAATAATTCAAGAACACGCGTCTAAGTTAAGTAAACATACACATGCACACACACACATACATACCATTAGTAAAACCTCAAACACGCAAAATCAAGCAATATGTGTGTAGAACAAAGTATACTACGAGCCATTTTTAGTAGGCGGCAGGCTTTGGTTTTATGTGGCAACCAAGCCGATTGCTTAGCAAAACTTAATGTAAAGGAATGTAGTACGCCAACCATTTATTCATTCATTCATTCATTCAGTTTCATGCCTAGACTGACTGGTCTTGTCTGTGTATTCTACGCTCTGTTCTAATTTAAGTCTACAAATAAGAAATACACTGTTTGTGTAGGCTGTGCGGCTTACGCTGCGTATGCGTTATATTTAATGTATCTGTGTAAGGCTTTAACTTTGACGCTAAATTAAATGCGTCACATACTCTTCTCTCTGCATGAATATAATAGCTGCTATTGACGTACACAACAATGAAATTTAGATACAAATTTTTAGCAACGTCTCATGAGCATTTAAACTTTGTGACATTTTCGTAGACAGCAGGGATACGCTTTCAATCAGCAATGCAGCATATATGTAAATAAATTGATGAATGCTTTGATTTAAGCCTGTCTGCAGGCATTTACTTATTAACTTAAATTTAAATGTTTTCGTTTAAATTACAAATATTATTTTATGTTTGGCCTTAATTAGAATTGATTTGCATATTAAATGTGCATTGAACAAATTAATTTATAAGTAAATTTATATTTAATCTTTAATGCTGACTTTAGAAACATGCAAAAGCAAAAGTCCATTAATTTTAAGTTGTAAAATATTTCCGGGTTAATTGGCTATCGTTATATATAAACAAGAAATACAATCACAGTTAGTAAACGTGCGAAAATGGCTTAAAGTTCGGTTAAGTATTTTTATCTGAATAGTAACTCAAAGTTGCTTAGAAGTAATTAGCTAAAGTGTATAAAAGCCAAAATTATATAAATTTAACTATTTATCATGAAAACCAAAACAAAAAGTTTTGTTTAAATGCCATTTCAATTAATTGTTCCTATAGCAACTATAGTTTGCTTACATACATGCTTCAGAAAGATATAATTATCCTCGTTTAATGAAATATTCTGTTATACACTACTCGGCATAATTATTAAGACACAAAGAAACAAAACATATTTATATAACAATTTATTGATTTTCCAACTGAAAACCCAATTTAAATTTAAAATTTCAAGAAGAATTCAAAAATTAAATCAGTTTTTTTATAAGTCGGACGATTTTGGAGATATTGTCTTGTCAAAAATTGCTGGAATTTTGGCAAATCCATTAAAACCACAAAACCTTCACGGCAAGACTGTATGGCGGAGCTGCTGGAAAACTCAAGCTGGTCTGTCACTTTACATTGACGAGTCTAATGGATTGAAGAAGGATTGCGGTGTGGGGTCTGGGGTACACTCGGAGGACTTGGCAGCGGAAGAGTTCTTTTGTCTGCCAGATCTCTGCAGTGTGTTCCAGGCTAAAGTCCATGCTGTACTCTCAGACAGCCAGGCTGCCAAAGGGCATATTGATATTCCCGGAAACGACGAAGCTGACACATTGGCTAGAAGGACTCATCGGGTGAATCCCAGCAAGTCGCGCTCAAGGAATGCTAGGGTCGCCCACATTAGGAATCCCATTACATCTCTAGACAATTATAAATGGCAAAATATGAACAGCTGCAAGTAAGCTAAGCTTATTTGGTCTACAATTGGCCCCAAACGTACCAGAACGCTACTTGGGAGACTAACAGCCGCCATCACGCTGCATTGGTTCATCGGGGGAATACGCGGCCAGATTAGGTGTCCCTTATAATATTATCTGCAAAAAGTTGTTTTAGGGAGAGGACACTCCAGAAACTTTAGAACACTTTCTATGTAAGTGTTCTGTACTTAGTTCGAGTAGACTAAGACATTGGCAGATCTAGCACTCTTATGTCTCGAAATACCAAATTAAGGTCCTTACTTAACTGTACTGGTTGACTCTGATTCAATAGTGGTTCCCATTTACAAAGGTTTCCCTACCGAGATTTTTAGTCGTATCTTTATTTTTACTCTCTCAAAATATATATAATCTATAATATGAAATGGACACCACTTCGAAAATTTCAATTCCGCTCTTGATTCTTTGGAATGTCCCACCTTAGCTAATACCTCTCACCAATCTTCATCTACTTCACTTAGGGTACCCCTCGCTGGTGATACTCTCCGTATCTACTTGCAGGTGACCCTAGCTTGGTACATTTGTCTTCGTACTCTTGCTGCGGCTTAAACTAACTTGGACGTAACCCCCGGAAATTTAAATTCGGGCTTCTGCATCTGCATCAAAACATGTAAGCAAAATAGAAAGAGACAGTGATAGAATACTACACCTACCCGTTGTACCCAGTATAGAAAGTTTGTCTGCTGCACAGTTTAACTTGGTATTCCGTACTTTATTCTGATTACCAAACTGCAGCGCGGTACTGAAACCTACTATCCATCCAATAAGTCAACCAAACTTATCCCAAAATGTCGAACATTTTAATAAAAAATATTATTTTTAAATCATTCTAAAAACACTGGTCTACAAGATACATCTACAATAAATCTTTAGACTTAATATCGGAAAAGAGATTTTATTAAAGCAAATGATAGTCTCTGATTTTGAACAAATTGAACTCCAAAATTTGTAAAAGTCCTGCTTATATGTATGTTTGGTTGCATAGTGGTATACATTAGAGTATTTTAAATATTCATTTTGTAAAATTAAAAGACAACTCATATTTTTATCTTAAACGACAGACAGGTTTGTCTACAACTGACCTTGATATATGTATCATTTAGATACATCTGCGGCATAAGTGACAGAAAGGTGACGCATTCAACGAAGCCTAAAAAAAAAAAAAACAAATTGTCTGAACCAGTTTAGCGATTTGGCACCATGACTTGTAACAATCTTCAACGTTCAACCGTTCACAATTTTTTGTTTTATTTGCACGAATGACAAAACAACAACGCAACACTGACAAGATACATTTACAGAAACCCTTTTTATAATTTATTAAAAAGTCCTTGACACTTAATGCGCTCAATGCGAAGCTGTCAAATATTTTAATTTTAAACATGAACACCTTAAGACCTTTTTTTTTTTTTTTTTTTTTTAACTGTTTGTTTTCATATATAATTTCATTTTATAAATCAGTAGCAGTATGCTGCTGCTGCTATGGGTGACCTTCATTTCGTTGAAGGCGGCAGCTTAGTAACGCCTCATGTCAACTGCAACAACAAAAACAAGAATTGCGATTTTGATTGATTTCACTTGAATAAGAAATTGTACAAACAAAATCGAAATGTTGTATAAAATGAAAATGACTAAAAAGGACATACATCAAGCAATATTCTATATGTATGTGTATGTGTATTTTGCGTAGTTGTAAAGCCTTCAAGCTAAATACAAAAAAAAAAAAATATAAAATAAAAGAATAAAATTTCATTAAGGTGTATTTTCACAAACCCAAAGCTCTACCTACTAACTTTTCACTGTCCTTGAATATTTTTGTTTGTAATCTATACAAGTAAAAGTGATGCTGTTGCTGTTGCTTCAATTTCAAATCAGACAGCTACAGCCAACGAACTTGCCAACTTACCAAAAAAAATGTATAACTCGTTTTTTTTTTGTATAACCTTTAATTCAGGGTTTTATAAGTTTATTGAAATGTTTATATAAATACAGCATAGCAGCAAAGACTTTATATCAATTCGGTCCGTCTGTCTTTATATATGTTTAGTTTTAAAAAAGTATTAAAGCTTTGGTTATACAAAAGTAAAAATGTCATTTTGATTTTTCTGTGACAAAGTTGAAAAACTGAACGAATAAATACTGCGACATAGACACTCTTTTTCTCTCTCTCTCTCTCTCTCTTTCATTGTAGTTTGACTGCAGACTAAATTTGTTTTCTAGAACAGACAAAGTGTGCCTTGCGGCGCCAGGAATTTATTATTATTATTATTTTACATTTTTAGGTCTACACAATTTTTTTTTTTTCTGTGACTTTTATTTTAATAAATTTTTGTGGGAAATATTTTGTATTAGTTATATTTTACGAAAAGTATCTTTTTACGAAAAGTATCTTTTTCGAAAAGTATCTGAGAAATTTTATATAAATTCAATCAGCTAGACGCATTGTTCGTTTCCCCATCTCCACATTTTATAGCTAACACAAAATTTATAATTTCATTTAAGCGTATTGAAGCTTTGGTTTCAAAAAAAGTTATTTTCAATTTTATCAACTTTCTAATAAAATTTTATGCAAAATAAAAAACCAAAAAAAAGTTATATAATTAGCGTAGCACAATTTCAATGTCTGTCAGAGTTGAAAATAATATTGAAGTTAGTAAAAAAAAAGATAAATTGTAAACATATACATTTCATGAAGTACAAAAAATAAAAAATATTAAACACAAAAAAAAAAAAATTTGTTAGAAATATGTTTTTTATTAAAACAAAAAAATAAAAATATTGCATAGACAGTTTTTTTCTTTTTGGTTTTTTCTGACTTTAATTAGAACAAACTGAGTTCATGGACCCAATTTAATTGCTCGCGTATAACTTAAATATTTATATTCATAAATTATTGAGATAAATTTCATTTGAAATCAAGGCAATTTTTTTTTATTTGCTTACAAAATAATTGTGTGCACTCTGAGAGGTCAACTGCGGGTCATGTTGATAATTGGGAAAATGCTTTAAAAATTAAATATTGACTTAAGTAAATAATGGAAAGTTTTCGAGAATGTTCTTTTTCTTAATAAATTTTTCGAGTTAGTTTTTGTTACTTTGGAGATTGTTGATATAAATTGACTTGTTGGAAAAAAAATTAATTTTTTTTAACAACTTCGGTTTTTTTTTTGGTTTTAATTTAATATTTAGGTACGTCTTTAAGTTCATAATTTCAGTTTGTATAGCAATCTAAGCTCAACAATTTTTTTGTACATAAGAAGTTTGTAAGAAGTCACCCATACAAAGAGTGTAAAATCAAGTTAAAAAATTTTGAACGATTGTACTTGCTATATAAGCAATTGGAAATCAAGCACAAATGCTTCTATTGGTTCTATTTTCATGCACAATGTGCTTGTATTGAGAACAATCGTGCTTAATTTATATTTGAAAAGCTTAAATTGTATATAATTACTCAGTAACAAATTCAAAGTTGTAAAATCTTGAGCTATGTTCACACAAATTTGCTTTCTATTTTTCTGTCTGTCCGTTTTTAACTTTAATAATAGCAAATGGTTCTTGTTATAAGAACGAATGTTCTTGATAAGTTAAACAACGTTTCGTTTGCCAATTTTGAACACATCAATCTTACTTTGAAAATTTATTTAATGAATAGTCGCGGTAAGTACAACTCGGCGAATAACGAAGACTCAATGTAAGAAAATTCGTTCTTAATATAAGTATACTTCGTTTACAATTTATTCTTGATATAGATTAGGTTAGGTAAGATAGGCTGACCCCACTTTGGTGTTGGGTCACACATAGACCATTTTGGTCCTTAGTGTTGCCTATTTGGAGGTCTTTCAGTAGTCCTGTACTATTTTTGACGTGTTTTGCGAAAGTTTAAAGCTGACTAGGCATCAATCTGGTCGCATCTTCCAGTGAGTCTATTTTAGAGATAGCTGAACACTTGCAGAGTAAGTGTTGCAGGAACTTTAGGGAAGCTTGCTCCATGCATTTTCTGCAGCATTCCTTGTTGGTTATTGCTGTTCCTGTAAGAATGCTGTTTAGCAGCCTGCAGTCTCTCCTTTGGAGCTGTAGCAGATACTTGATATTCGACTCGTACTTCGTATTTGTAAAATTCGTTCTTTATGGTAAAACAATTCATTCTGGATGTCATACAATCGTTCCTGAAATAAGCACAATTCGTTCTTGATTAAAGTAATTCGTTCTTGATATAAGTACACTTCGTTCTTAATATAATCCAATCATAATATACTTCAATCGTTTTTGATATAAGCACAATTCATTCTTGATATAAGACAATTCGTTCTTAATTTAAGAACAATTCGTTCATGATACAAGCTTAATTTGTTCTTAAATTCGAATAAAAATGAGCTTGTATCGAATTGTGCTTAATTAAAGTATTTTTTCAATTTATAAGCTAGGTTTTTGAATAATTTGAATTTAATATAAGTGCAATGTGTTTGGATTTTTTTCTCTGTGTAACTTCGATACAGAATATCTTGTATGTGCAGATACTTGACTGCAACATTCTTTCTTTGTTTTTTCGTTCTTATGAAATCGAAATCGCATTGAGCACGCATTTTTTCTTCTTTCTTTTTTCATATTTTATTCTCTCGAGTTTAAGTGGCAACATTATTCTTTCATTGCATTAATTTAAGTCGATATAAATGACCTCGAGCTGCAAAATAATATGTAATTTGATATTAAATCGAGCAGACACAGACGTTGCAGCAGCAGTTTCCATTACATTACTTATGTATATTCTAGAGAAGACACAAAATTTCGTGTTTTCGTTATAAATTATAAATTAAATTTTTATATATTTGCTTTTTCAAAATAATCTTAAAAGTTAAATAATTTCTAATCAAAAGTGTTTTACTGATTACTGATCATTAATGAATTTGCTTTAATTAAGCAAAATTTTCGAAGCGAGAACTAATTTAATTTGAGAAATAAGATGAACAATAAATACTTCAGCTAAGATTAAACAAGCTATTTATAAAACCAATATGTCGCTTGCTGCAACGATAAACAAGTAAATATACAATATATAAACATTAGCTGAAGTATTCCATTTCAATTCATTTTATGTATCATTAATTACAACATTTATTTTAAGTGAAAGCATGAAATGAAAGGCAAACAGACAGACGGACAGACGGACAGACGCAGAGCAAACTTGTTATAGAAAATAGCAAATAAAAACAACCGCAAATACTCACAGATACTTAAAATGAGTGGATACGATACAATTGTAGCTTAAAGTATGAGTGTGAATGTAGGCGGTATTCTGGTGCTGGTTGAGTTTAACCGCAAAACCGCAATTCGACAATAAATCATTTACCTTCAGCACCTTTAAAAACAGGAAAAAAACAAACGAAGCAGTTGAAAGAGTAAAACTACAACAATAAACAAAACCGCAGAAAAGTTCAAATAAAAAAAAAAAAAAAAAAATAAAGAAAGAAAACAAAGAATGAAAACAATGAGATAAACAAAAAAAAAAAACTACACCTAGTATAATAGGAACATAGTAACTGATACGGATTAAAAGATACAAAATAAATAGCTAAAATAGCGGAAAAAAAATGCTATTCTATGAAAAAATAAATAAAGTTTTATTTTTAAACTAGTTACTAGGTCAGTGCAGTGTTGTCCAGTCAAATAGTAAAAGTAAAAACTAACAAATCTTGATATGAAATAAAATAAAAAAAAAGAGGAAAAATATTAAAAAAAAAAAAAAAACAAGTAAAATAAACGAATCAACAAAACTAAAACAACAACAACAGCAAAAAATAAAAATATTTTAAATCAGTAAAAAAGAAAAAAAATTTAAAGCAATTGCTTGGGCGTTTGCAATTGTACAACGTGGCGTATACGTAACGAAACTCAATTAAATCAAGTATACGCAGCGTGTACCATAAAAACGCGAGCTGAAGCGCAAAGTTGTTCAAGTGAAAGTTGCAGTGAAAGTGTCCGAATGAGAAGGCAAAAGTAATGAAAGCGTTGAAGTAGTGAAGAGAGCGAGATAAAAATAAAAGTGAATATATAAAATAAAAAGCGAAAGTAAGCATTTTTAACAAATTCAAATAAAAATGCGATAAACTAAAAAAAAAAAAAAAAAGTGAAAAAGAAAAAACTACAAAACAATGACAGCAGTTAAATATGAAAAAAAAAAGAGAACGCTTTAGTCAAGTGTGCCTTTTATGCTGATACTCTGCATTAAGCTTTGAGCAACTTTAAACTTTTAATTAAAAAAAATTGTTAATTTAAATGTTTTGTCTAAAAATTGTTTGATGTTTGTGTAAACTTGGTTAACTTAATTTTTAAAAGATTAGTTAAAGGCTTGGGTAATTTTTTTTATAAAAATTTCAAACCAGAGAAATTTCTCTGCGATATTGACCTTATTAAAGACAAACTGAATGCAAGCATGATTTTTAATTTTATTTTTTTCTCTGCTCTCAGAGTTGTGAAAATGAGATCAAAATTAAACCGACAGATGTTGCAGTGTACAACAAATACTAAACACCATCTGTCGGTATAAGTTTTATCTCTTTATCTATATATGTTGCCATTTCTTTCGCACTCACATGTTGCGCTATACATATTTTTAACTTGAATATTTAATACAAAAAGAAAAAACGTTAACTTCAGTGGAACCGAAGCTTAAATACACGTTGCATGATGTTTTGACTACCTTTTCTTGAATGAATATGTGCGTTCAGTTTGTAAAAAGGGTTATGTTTTATATATATGCTTTATATGATGATCCTACTTTAATCATGTGTCCCTTTGGCTGCTACAATAATTAATTTGAGTATATTTGAAATAAATCGCTTCATAAATAACGCATATTTCATATATAAACCCAAAAATTGACGGTAGATTTGTATGGGGGCTATATGCTATAATGGACCCAGCTCAACCATGGGTTCTTTGTTATACATGGGTTGCAATTAAAAGTGTTTAAACCGTATTTGAAAGAAATCGTTTCATAAATAAATTATTTTTCGTATAAAAACCCAAAAATTGGCGGTAGATTTGTATGGGGCTATATGCTATAACGAACCCAGCTCAACCATGGGTTCTTTTTTATACATGGGTTGCTATTAGAAGTAATTTAACCGTATTTGAAACAAATCGCTTCATATTTCAATTATTTTTCGAATATAAAACTTAAAATTGGCGATTAATTTGTAAGAAGGCTATATGCTATAGTGGACCCAGCTCAACCATGGGTTCTTTGTTATACATGGGTTGTAATTAGTAGTGTTTTAAACGTATTTAAAAGACATCGTTTCATAAATAAATTATTTTTCGTATAAAACCCAAAAATTGGCGGTAAATTTGTATGGGGGCTATACGCTATAGTGTACCCAACTCAACCATGGGTCCTTCTATAAATATGGACTGCTATTAGAAGTGTTTTAACTGTATTTGACACAAATCACTTCATAAATATACCTTTTTATACCTGTTACACTAGTGTAAACAGGTATATTCAGTTTGTCGGAAAGTTTGTAACGCATTAAAGGAGGCATCGTAGACCCTATAAAGTATATATATTCTTGATCACCTCGACGAGACGAATCGATTTAGCCATGTCCGTCTGTCTGTCCATATGTCCGTCCGTCTGTCCGTCTGTCCGTCTGTGTGTTGCTGCGCGATTTATTCGCTCAGTTTTAAAGATATTGGTCTGAAATTTTAAACTTAAGCTTTTCTAGGTCCTGTGTAGTTTCTATGTTAAAATCAATGTGCCACGCCCACTTTTAGGTATAGCTCTCATACAAAAGTACAACATTTTTTCAAGTTCTTATATAAAAAAAATGTATTTATAAAAGCGAATGGCTTCAAATATGGTTAAAATGTTTCTTATACCATGCCAAATCTTCAGTTTAAATTTGGTCCAAATCGGTCAGCGAATTCCTAAATTTTTAAGAGTATATTTAATTTGTTTAGTATTTTGAAATAAAATTTAATAGAAATGCTGCACACGAAGGTCTATCAACGTCAAATGATGTGTAACAGGTATATAAGCTTCGGTCCAACCGAAGTTAACTTTTTTTCTTGTTTAATAAAAAATCTTAAAAATTTGTATTAGGGCTATGCCTAAAAATGGGCCTGGCACTTTGGTTTAAACACTTTAACTGCTAAGGACTGAGAAAAGCTTAAGTTTTGAATTTTATCTCAATATCTTTAAAAGTGACAAACGGAAAGAAGGACGGACGGACAGACGGATGGACAGATGGACATGGCTAGATAAACTAGTCTCGTCGAGCTAATCAAGAATTTATATACTTTATAGGGTTCACCAAACCTCCTTCTTCCTGTTGTATACATTCGCACAAAAGTAATATAACCTTTTATCCTTTGGGTTTAGGGTATAAAAGCCACACATTTTTGTATGGGAAAATTAGAAAATCAACTTCATGAATAAAACGAATGTGCCTAATGCATTGTTTTTGGTGTATTTTCATTTACTTGCATTATTGGATTCATGGATTGGATGGTTTGAATGTTCATAGCGGACATAGAAACATTTTTATTATTTTATATATACAGATTGAAAAATCAGAATGTTAGACAGTCATGTCAACGAGGAATACGTATATACAGTCAGCCATGTCTGTTCTGATAACAAACGTAAAAATCCTTTTACCCAAGGATATAAAAACTTATTTATACGAGTGTACCAAGTCTGTCTCCAAATTTAGTTGAAATTTTTAAAATACTTTTAAGCATTGAAAAACTTTCATGTATTCTATACATATGAACTATGCCAATTTTTTTGTTTACTTATATAGCAAAAAGAGTGAAAAACAGCAAAAGTTTATAAAAAAAAGTGCAAATAGCAATGCGAACAACAACAACAACAATAAATATTTAGAACAACAATCAGAACGATGTGCAAAATTGAACAATAAGCCATGCGAGTATATAAGCTTTGATTCCTGTGAATAGTTTGTGCAATAGGAGACTAAATTGGCTACAAATACAAACAAAACAGCGACAATAATAACAAAACAAATTGCAGCTGCATACAACACAAAACTAACAAGAACAATAACAATCAAATAAAAAAAATGGCTACCATTTTATATAAAGTAAATAGTGTAATGGTAATGCAAGCGGAAACGGAAATGACAACCCAAAGCGTTTTTCTAAAGCCAGCAAAGTAACAAATGTCAAATTAAATATAATAAAAATCACAATCAACATTATTAAATTAAATTTGTTAACTAAAAGAATAAAGTGTTTCAACTATTAACAACTGAATGCCTGAAGTAATAGTTAAAGAGCAACAAAAACACAAACAGCAGCAGCAGCAGCAGGAGCAGCAACAACAGCAACAGAAGCGTAACAATTTTAATTTATGCGCTTTAACACGAAAGAGCAACAACAGCAACAACAACAAAAAAACGAAGACAGTAACAAAGAAAAAGGATCAGCAGCAGTTTGGCGCCAAAAATGCCACGAAAAGTGCTAGCAACACGTACAAAATAACAACAACAACAAAAAGAGCAAGGATAATAACGAGGACGACGACGCGTTTGGTTATTATTATTATAATGACGTTAGTTTGCAGCATAATCCAACAACAACAACAACAATTTTGTTATGGTAAGTACTTTCGTGTTGTTATTTAGTGTATTTGTTTATTTTAGCGTATATTTTGCGCAGCATACTTTCGGGCGTTTAGACTATAGCCAAGAGCGCTTCATAGTACAATATAGAACAAAAATAATTTGCTTGAGCTATACTACACAACAACATTTTATATAAGCGATAAGTGCACACTTTATATTTTCCAATTGCACTTAATCTATGAGTGTGTGTATGTGTATTTACGTGCACATAACAACCTCTAAAAAATAATACAAATATTGCATAAATATTGTATTAAAAAAAAAAAAAAAAATTGAATGAATGAATGAGTGTGTGTGTGAGTGAGTGCAGCATACTGGCTCTATTGCATATTATGCGGCTATTTAAGTGGTTGGAAAAATTTCAAGTAGCTTATGAATTATGGTTGCATTCAGTTTTTTTTTTTTTTTTTTTTTTATTCATTCGAAGTTAGTTTAGAGCTTTAAGTGTCTATTCAAACTTAAACAAGGCCACATAAGCGTAAATATTTGTTTTTATTTTATTTAATGCAAAATTTAAAAAATATAAAAAATTTGTTTAGTTTGATTTTTTTTTATATAAAAAGTTTTGTATAGTTTATACAATGTGCACAGAAGTTTATGTTATTGTATACAAACTGTGTCACTATGTCTAGTAGCAAAAAATTTAATTTTTTTAGCACACTTTTTAGGCGTAAATTTCTTTAAAAAAAAAAAAAAAAATTGGAAATATTTTGTAATTTAAAATATTTGATAATTCGTTAAATAAAATCTTACTTTTTGCTTTAAACTGGCAGTGTTAGACTGTAAAAGCCCAAACCACAATTAGTTGGCACCGCTGAACATATTACAACTTTAAATGGCTTCTAAATATTTACTATCTTGTACAGATAACAAGAAGCACCAATGAAAAAAAATTAAAAATTGATCTAATTTTTTTTATAATAGTATTAGAGTACCAGAATTCATACGGAATTCATTCCATCTATCTCTGTCTCCTTTACATTTCAAAGTAGAGCTATTCTCCTCGAGTCCTTGCCAATAATTGGTAACTTAGATTCTTTGTTTGAGAAATAAAGTATAACATCTTGGCTATATTTTGTGCGCCATGTAAGTTTCTGTCTCTTCTAGTTTTTAAGGAATTTTTGGGGAAAAAGTTTGTCTCACATGTAGTACTATTGAATCATTTGGAAGGTTTGGGTAGAAAAACTGAAACAAAAGAAACTTATTTTCTTCACAAAAAAGTAGCCAAAACATGTAGCTTCCTATCTATTCTAGATTTTAATTTAAAGTTTTCCAAGTGATCCCATAGCCGCACAGTATTTACTCCAAAGTTTTTTTGATGCAATCTAAATGCGGAGCCTATTCTTGATATCTGCTAATGAATTTAACCGAAGGCCTGTCAGATAAGTATGCAAAGCATACATCGGATCTAGCGAGCGTTTATATATTATGAAATATTTTTTCAGAACTTCTGCGACACGATGCTAAGCCTTGCAGAGGAATAAATTTGCCATGTCTTTGTTGTTTTTGTTAGTGCCATTTTGGCTCAACCAGATATATTTGATGTTGTGGTCGTTACCAGAGAACGGCTTCGGGTGATTGAAATACATTCATACGCGCTCAACAGCCGAATAAACGAGTTGTTCGGATCAGTCGATCGAACTTGCATATGGTCATAAACTCACTGTTGATTTAAAATCACTCTCAAGTGTTCGTTTTATTTTTTTTACTCAATGAGTTTATTCAGCTCGAGTTCAATGCGCTGAGTTCGGCCGACCGTTCATTCTGCTCAACGATGATCAAGAATAAAACTTAACTCACAAAAATCAACTCGTATGATTTTATTCATGTGCGAAGTAAGCAGCACTGCTACTGCGCTGCTTTTGAACAACTGACGAGAAAGAAGAATAAGAAGATGAATTTGATTTTTAATTAACGATGTATTGCGTTCAGTGATTTGAGTGGAATGAAAATGTGTGTTCATGACTTAATCAAGAAAAACAAGGAAAAACGTTAACTTTGGTGGAACCGAAGCTGAAATACCCGTTACATGGGCGTGGCGTCTTGGTTTTGACCCTGGATGACAAAAGAAATGTTTTTTATCCAATTGGGAGCGAGTACATTCATAAATAATTACTATTTTTAAACAAAAAATCGATAAGTTTGTATGGGGGCTATACCTAAAAATGGGCGTGGCACTCTCATTTTCGAACTTAACCTAGTCGTTGCCGAGAAAAGCTTAAGTTTAAAATTTCAGCCCAATATCTTTATATCTTCATCGAATAAATCGCATAGGAACAAACAGACGGACAGACGGACAGACAGACAGACGGACATGGCTAGATCGATTCGTCTCATCGAGCTGATCAAGAATATATATACTTTGTGGGGTTCCGATGCCTCCTTCAATGCGTTACAAACTTTTGGACACTATGTGTAACGGGTATAAAAATGATTTTCGCAGTTCTCTGGTCGTTACCAACAATTGAAGCAATTCCTCGAAAAAAATAAATTTATCATGCCTAGTTCCAATTCGATGCAAATAAAACCATGGCGGCTAACCGTTTTTTTTAACCAAACTTTTTTTGTTTTTTAATTGAACGGTACTTTTGAGTGTTTTCCCCATCCCAAAAGCCATGCCAGTTCTTCTGAAAAAAATAGTTTTAGTCCAAAAACCGGAACACTTTGGCAATAAAATTGGTTCAGTTTGAACCAATTCTGCAAAGATTTTTATTGAGTTTATGACAAAAATGCGAAAATGTTAACAGAAGCTTTTTAGGACTATATTAATTCAGCTCGATCCAATCATCGATTAGCCTCTGGGATCTCTCGAAATGGCACTGTGAGTTGACCGCCCGAGAATATGCGATTGAACACTTCTTGATTATTTCTTGTGGGGTTATGTGAAGTTGTTAGTGTATGTGGACAAGCCGAACACGATTGAATCCTTACAGGCTAACATAATACGCGTTATACGTGGAATGCAGTCCGAAATGCTCGAAAAGTGATGCAAAATTGGATCTTCCGAATGGACCATTTGAAACGAAGCCGTGTACAACATTCCATTTCCATCGATTCCAATAAAAATTTTGAATTTAAAAAGAAACAACGCTTAAAAAATTAGATGTTCAAGACTTGTCTTTATAACTCTGATAAACGCCGTTCTTAAAACGTTGCAACACTTTCCTAATGAACCAATATCAACATTACCATTCCACAAACAATTCATGCGTTTCAGCTACATTTTTCTTTGCAAATGCTATTTCGAGTTCATAAAAAAAGAATAAAAATTTTTACTTAACAGCTTTCATATTTTTACCCATCACATTATTTTATAATTGTAAGCAATAAAAGCAAGTTTGTTATTTTTATTGGTTTAATGCAATTATGTATAAGTATGTGCGATTGCGTGGAAGCTCATTACATAATATACGGCATTCTATGAATTCTGTTATTGCATATGAACATTCCCTTTTTTTTTTTAAATACATCCAAAGTGTGCTTCAACTGAAATGCTGCAACTATTTCACACACAGTTCGCATAAAAAAAAAAAAAAAAATGAAATATATTTTTTTTAATTTAAAACTGCAAACGCATTTGAAAATACGATTTAGTCGACCATGTAACTAACTAAAACCAAACCGAACTAAGTAAGTAGTTATGGCAACGTATAAAAATTTATTTAACATTTCATGCATTTCGTAGCTAGAAAGGTGGTGCATGCAACATTATGTGGCACAAAAAAAAAACCTTGCACACACGTGTTTATTTAAAAATTTTACATAATTAAGTTGCATAGTAACTTTTATCACAAAATTTTATTTTTATTTTGATTAAAAACAGCAGCACAAAGTTAGAGACGCTTCAATGTTATTTTTTACTTTTATTTTTTTTTTCCCAAAAAGTTGGAAAAATTTGTTACAAATTAAGTTGAAATTTTCTTGTTATTTCGTATTATATTTACACTGTGTATAAAATAAACTTACATATGCTGTGTTTTTTTTTTAAGTAGTATAAGTATTGTTTATAAACTCAAACTTTCCGCAGCTGCTTAACATAATTACGCGTTGTTCGTTAATTTAAATATCTTCACAAAGCAAGCAAGCAAGCCAGCAACCTTCAGTCTTGTGCGCTTTTATTTTGTAAATTTTTCTTTTTTAAATAAATTTTGGCCTTGATTAAAATGCAGACAAATTACCCGACAGCTATTGCCTGTCTCAATATATCTATCTGTCCGTCCGTCCGTCTGTCTGTGCATATTAAATGCCAAAAGCAAAGAACTATCAGCCTCATAATCTTAAGTGTAGCATAAGTATTACAACAGGCAAAATTTTCTTATTAACAAAGTTTATGGCTTGCGAAATTTATATCTTCAAGTACTTCTTTTACTTCTGCTTCTGCTTATATTTATGCGGCTTTTAGCGTTTCATCTTTCATTTGAAAGTGTGAAAACTTTTTGCATAGCATTTTAGTTAAATTAACTTTTCTTTTTCGTTCGTAATTGCGCTTAATTTTATAGTTTTTATAAAATAGTTGGTTTGGTTTTTTTTTTTGTTTTAATAATATTTTTTTTTTTGCTGTTAGCAAAATTTTTATTTTTGGTAATTTTATGACCCTTGACCAATATAAATTATTATAAATATAAAGAGCAGGTGTTTTTATAAACTAAAATTTTATTATTATTATTTGGGGCCAACGGCGAGAGGTCAACATGTACATAAATGTATGTGTTTGATTAAGTTTTGCTTAGCTACATTTCTTTTGAGTTATGCAAATGAAAGGCGTTTTAACGAGAGAGAAATTTTAAAGTAAAAGAAATACTTCAAGTAATGACTCAAAACATTTAATTAAGTATTAAGATTTTTAGAGTCATTGAATTTACTTTTAGCGTGAGGCAACGCCTCTTTTACGTATTATTAGTAGTGGAGATCAGGTTTTATATCTCAGGCGTTATACTTAGAGTAGGGAAAAGTATCGATATAATATCGATATTTTTTATAATCGATCTTTAAACATTTTCGTATTTATTTAGACAAATATTGGAAGCCCGATACTATTTTTATTTTAAATAATTACCTAAGTCAAAATAAATCAATAAATTTACCCATATGTTATAATTTTTTTATTGCAAACGTAATACGACACCTTGTAATTATTTCATATGATTTAAGTTAAAATTAAAACAAGAATGAACGCTGAAGTAGAGTTTGCTGGACTACAAGACACTCGTTTTTCCAATTTTTATATACCTTTCTTTATTTTTGTGACTTTTTATACAAAAAAAACATTGCTTAAATTTGTAAAGGGGCTATTGCCATATTGCCATATTTCAAGTCAAATGGATTGTTGACGACTTAGGAGAATCTAAGAGTCGAATAAGATATCCATATCTCTTATAGTCTCCGACATAGTCGTTGTCATGCGGCAGAAGCCAGGAGGGACGAACTAACGGACAGACACTCATCAAGAATATATATATATACTTTATAGAGTCTTTGAAGCCTCCTTCTAACTGTTACATACATTTCACAAACTAAATATACCCATTTGTCTTATGGAACAGAGTACAAAAATAGAAATTTTTTTTCCTTAAAAATATGTGAAACCCAAGATAAGAACGGTTAAATAGGAAGTTCTCACCCGTCTTACGTTTATAAATGCCAAAGTTGAAAAAAGTTTCGATATTTTAAAAATATCGATAAATTGAGAATTTTGAATATATCGATATTTATAAATATCGAAAAGTATCGATCTTTTTAAAAAATAAATTGCTATAGATTTCCTTAGAACAGCGCTAATTGTTCCTTTTTTATTTTTTTTTATTTTCTTGATCGTCATAACAAAGTGTTTAAACTGTGCTAAAAAATGACTCGGTTTGGATGAGAATGTTAATAAATTCCCCTCACAAATAGCATTGGGATGCCGTTTTAGGAATACACTTTTCGGAAAGGAAAGTCTACATATGATTTAAATATGAAATCCAACCTGACATTTAAGGATTTAAAGAAAGATATCCCAGAAATTCGAACTACCCATTTCGAAAATGTGTCAGTTTCCTTGATCTAAGTGTTTGGCACACGGAAATAAAATGCTCCACCATTTCTAGTACTTTCCTTTCAGTGTCTGTAGTATCTGTTATATAGAATTCCACGTTCCTTTGTCTAAGTTTCCGCATTTTCTACTTCCAAGTCTTTTGAGTACAAACCTGATTGTAAGATTAAAAAAAAATGGGGTCGTAATTATTTTATTTAATTTAAAAATGCGTATTTATTTTACCCTAAAAAAGTAACTCTTTTAACATAGCGAGGCAATGCGCGGTATAGTTTTTATATTGTTCTCTTTTCATAAATTTCGCAGTTGCTACAATTTAATCTTGTTTGAAAAACATAACATTTATTTTACCATGTTATTGATAATATCCAATCCAATCCAATTTACTTGTTAGCATTTCCCTTCCACTCAATTATTTTTGAAGCTTGAAGAAAATCGCGCATAACTTTAGGCAACGCGCTCAATCATTATTTCAAAACAAAATGTGTCAAATGGTCATTATTTCAGGAAACATTCAGGATGCGTCGTCTAAACAATGTATGAGACAAATGAAAATAAATCAATTGAAAAATATTAATGAATTATTTATGAGATAAAAATAGAAAAATAAATATAAATAAAAAAGGCAAATAGAAAATGCGAAAAAAAATTAAGGCGGATAACCACAAAAAAAAAATCCCAATGGAAAAAACAAACAAACAAAAAAAGACAAAAAAATAAAAAAATAAAATGAATAACCCTCACGAAAAAACAAACGCAACTGTAGAAAAATTACGCTGGAGACTAATAAAATAAGATTATTGCGGTAGAACAGACACACATTTTATAGAGCAAACGAGAGAGAGAGAGAGATAGAGCGAGAAGATTTGTGTTGGGTGCAAAAAAAAAAAGAAAATGGAAAAATGGCAAACGAAATACATTGAAATGCACATAGAACGACAATGATATGAGGCAATAAATCACGCGCACAAAATATATTCAGAGAAGTGCTGCGAAAGTAAAATTTACAATTTATATACAAATACATGAGCATGGGAGGGATGAGTTAGGCGTGCTATTATAACAAAAAAAAAAAAAGAAAAATACTGCTGGAATGAGTACTACACAGAAAGAAATTAAAAACGACTGTATTTAGTCTAAGAGCATAAGCAATCATGCACGAATGGCTTCTGTATCAAGCACAATGTGCTTGTATTGAGAACAATTGTGCTTGATTTCAGTTTTTTAATCACTTGAATAGCAACGCATCAACTAAGTAAACGTCCTGCTTATACGTATTTTGAAATAAAAATATTCTCCTTGATATTTGTAAATAAGACATAAATTGGAAAACTGTACAAATTTATATACTATGTACTAGGACTGTGTGATTCATCGTTTAATCAAGCAGCAATCGTTTATTTTGTATAATCTTGTGATCAATTAGTTCAAGAATCAATAATCGATTAAGCAACAAACAATAATCGAGTAGTTGATAGTAGACAAGAGTCACGGCATTGATTATTACAATCATGGACAACCACGGGAATGGGTGATAACAAAGCTTTTTCAAGTGAGGAGCAAAAAAAAAAAACTGTTCACTTATTATTCTTAGTATTAAATTTTGTTGCCAATAA
This sequence comes from Leucophenga varia, assembly GCA_018903435.1. Taxonomy (NCBI): domain Eukaryota; kingdom Metazoa; phylum Arthropoda; class Insecta; order Diptera; family Drosophilidae; genus Leucophenga; species Leucophenga varia. The sequence goes on along the minus strand of JAEIFJ010000117.1, from coordinate 66,894 downwards.
TCTTGATTAATCAAAAACAATCAACATTTTTTTTACAATCAGTTACAATCGATTATTTCTAACAATCACAAATCCTTACCAAGTACCCAAGTGGTTAAAGGGTATATTAACTTTATACAAATGTATGTAACAGACGGAAGGAGGTATGGTAGAACCTGTAATGTTTATATTTTCTTGATCAGCATTAATAGGAGAGTCGATCTAGCTATATCAGTTCGTCCGTCTGTCCGTCAGTCTGTCATGCTGTCTGCCGTATTAAAAGGATTATCTCGGAGACTATAAGTGAGCCTTCAAGTGGTTACTTACAAACAGTTTTCTCTAGTCCCATTTTTTAAAGGGTAGCCCCGTACAAAGATATCTCAAAATTTTAAGTTTTGCATAAAAACTTCTTTGTTTCTTATTCTAGGAACTTCAAATTTAGTATGACTTTGTTGGTCCCAATGAAAAATGGTTATACGGGTAGGTCCAAACATATTTTTAGTATAGCCCACTTACAAATTTAACCTATTTTTGATATCTTGTATGAAAATCCAATACAATAAAGTATGAACCTAAGATAAGACTTAACTTAAGGGACATAAATATTTGGACACAGGGTATCTTGCAGTTGAGCATACTCGACTTCAAAATTCTTTTTCGTTTTTAATTTAAACGATGTTACTCAAAATGATATAAAAGATAAGGTCTTCGAATGGAATGAAGTTCAATCTTTTGTTTCATTTTTCTAAGGACCATAATTTTCAAATACTCAATATCAAAAAGATACAGCGAGTTATGGTCTTTAAGATAAATGAAATTCACACAATTCGAGCTTGATACAAGTATATTTCTTACTTAATATAAGTACAATTCGTGCTTGATTTAAGTACAATTCGTTCTTCATATAAGTACCATTCGTTCTTGATATAAGAACGTTCGTTATTAATTTTAGTCAATTTGTTCGTGATATAAGTAAAATTTGTTTTTGATGCAGGCACAAAATCATTCATTTGACCACGCATGTGTTTGATATAAGTACAATGTGTTGGTTTTTTTTTTTTTGCTCAGTGTATAAGCATTTGTTTGTGATGTGTTTGCTTAAATGTATTTCGACTATGTTGTCTCGTCTAATCTGAACATAAGATGATGTAGAAAAGCTTCAAATTAAAATTTTCACAGTTAAATAGCAGAAAACTTTAAAACTTATATTTCAACTCATTCGACAGTGCTATGTTTTAGTTGTCTGCTCTTGCGTAATTTATAAGTACAAAAAAGTTTTTTCTTTGTTTTTTTTTTGTTTTTTGTTTAAGCCAAACAATAATAAGTTTGTACGAGAATATAATAAGCTTTTATACACGCACACTGCTGACTGTAAATGGACATACACTGCGTATGCGCAACCAATGGAAATGATGATGATGACGCCAGTGAATATAATGATGGCATAAATATTGGTAAAGCAATACACATACATACACATACACACACTTATGTTGTATTATGTATGCTGTTGTATATTTTTGTGTTAAAAATAATGGCAGGCTTATAAAATACGCGCAAATTACGCTCTTGCATGCTTTTGATCTGTTTGTTTATTGCATTCTGACTGTGTGTGAAGTTTTCAATTGGTCTTACTTCGCTGTTGAAGTGTGTTTGTGTGTGTGTGTGTGTACATAAATATTGTGAACATCATATTGTATAGAAAGAACAATAAATAAATCCGCTTTTTTTTTTGCTTTTTCTTTGCTGCGTTAAAATATGCATCGAGTTCAATATTCGTTTTATGTGTATCTTTTCCTTTGAGTTCTTTTTTTAGAATACGCCGTGCGGCATGCTTGTGGTTTTAAAAAGCGTAATAAATGTGCTCTTATAACGCAAAATTACTTTTAGTTAAGATATATGTGTATGTACTGATCGGTATATTTTGTTGAAATTAAGGTTGAAATGAAAAAAAACCACTAATAGTGCTGATTGATAATGCTTAATTTTCAAATTGCTATAGCGAAACTTTTTATACCCGTTACACAAAGTGTAAACGGGTATATTCAGTTTGTCCGAAAGTTTGCAACGCATTGAAGGAGACATCGGAGACCCCATAAAGTATATATATTATTGATCAGCTCGATGAGACGAATCGATTTAGCCATGTCCGTCTGTCTGTCCGTCTGTCCGTCTGTCTGTCCGTCTGTCTGTTGCGATGGCTGTTACTCGGAAAGTTTTAAAGATATTGACCTGAAATTTTAAACTTAAGCTTTTTGTGCTCCTAGTTACTTTGTATACCAGAACCAAGGTGCCACGCCCATTTTTAGATATAGCCCCCATACAAACTTACCACTTTTTTCGACTTTTTGTCTAAAAAAAGTTATTATTTATAAATGCTTTTACTACAATGTAGGGTAAAAACACTTCTAAGGGCATCCAATATCAAAAGAATGTTGCCACGCCCATTTTCAGATATAGCCCCCATACAAACTTAACACTTTTTTCGATTTTTTGTATGAGAATACCTATTATTTATGAATATATTTAATCCAAATAGGGTAAGAACACTTTTTATGTCATCCAATGTTAAGTCTAAGGCGCCACGCCCATTTTCATGTATAGCCTCCATACAAACTTACCGCCCATTTTCGAGTTTTTATATCAAAACATTTACTATTTCTGAATGAATTCAATTAAATTTGATAAAATCAATTCCAATGTCCACCTAAGTGAACACTTTCTATATGGTAATGATCGGGCAAATATAACATAAAGCCTCCATACAAATTTGACCAAATACATCGTGAAATTTAATCTAAGCACCTGGTGAACATATAAACTATTAAAAGTGTTGTGTAACGGGTATTTCAGCTTCGGTTCCACCGAAGTTAACGTTTTTCTTGTTAGTAATATAAAAGAAAAAGAAAAAGAGAAAAATTGAGTTTTCTTTTGAAGTTAACTAGCAATAAAAATTCATTAAGAAAAAAAAAGCGATTTAACTTTAGACTCACAATTAGTAAGAGGAATAAATATTATATTGATATTCTCTATATATATGAAGCAGTTTGCTTTTTTAAAAAGTGAAGCGTCACTGTCAGTATCAAATAAAATTTTGCTAGAGATGAGTGCTTTTCGATATTCAAAAACTAATAATTTTACGAAAAAAAAAAAAAAAATGAATAAAAATGGAAGAACTTTAATATTTGTAAAATCGAAGCCCAAATACCTTACAAACAAAAAAAACTTACGTACGATTTTAACAAAAATAAATAAAGAAAAATCTGTTCGCGAAGTATGTGGGTTGCTCGATATAACCTTAGCCTAGGCACTATGTTAAGGTTCATATAAGAAAAAATTGTCTTTAAAAAAAAACCAAATCCTTATCAAATCTTTTACTAACTCACACCTATTTTTATGGACCAGGCCACTGAAGAAATTAACAAGCCTGAATATTTACCAACAAGTAATTTTATTGCACATTTTACTTTAAAGCACTGTTAGCAACTTATAAATAAGTATTTTGATTGTGGTCCAATTGGGGGTCCAATGTTATCTTTAATGTGTTACAAATGAGATGAAATCTAAATGAAATAAAAATATTTTTATATATTCGACAGTTTTTTTCTATTTCGATGACTGACAATCTTACTGACAACCTAATACTTCTAACAAGAATGTAAGCCACCACATCGATACAGAACTCGATAAATCGATATATTTTTCTATATCGGGTATCGTGTAGCCGATATTGATATAAGTCTTTATTACAATTGACCTCATCATAATGCACCATTTTCTAACGATTTGTTGAAGTAGAGAACCATTTATGGTGAATTAACTCTAAGTAGATTGAAACCTATTTTATTGATTCAACGGTATGGTCAATAGTGCAGTTGTAATGGAACAATTATAACGAAAGAATTAGTTTCTTACTTACCAAATTCTCTAAAATATATTTACCATAATAAATAGTTCTTTCAAACCTAAATTAATTGTATAGTGAAAAGAATTAAGTGGATCGTTTTTTAATTATATAACTTTTTGAGAATTAAATCTAATTTTATTGTAATTCATGAACAGAAAAGAAAAGTTGTCTTTATAAATAACTGAATGGTAGCCATTTAAAGTTGTAGAAAATGCTTATTGTGGTTAGTGCTTGTACATATGCATGATGCAATTATGTCAGGTGAAATATTTCGCCACTGTCTCTTTCTAACTTGCTAATATATAGTTGCACCTAATAAATGTAAATTTTTTGATAAAATTTAAAAAGTTTAACTTTTTTACAACTGTGTTATATGTTTTTAAAATGCAAAGTATTGTATTGAAACTGTAACTATATTCTGTAAAAAATAAGATTTAGTTGAATAACATTTGTTTTTATCTATTTTAATTTAAAACTAAATATTTTTTTAATACGAAAGCAACCGAAGTAGAACTACAGAAAAATACTGTTTACTTACTATTAATTTCGTAAAATTTGTCGTACTTTCTCTAGCCGTGGTGAAATTATATAAAATTCACCACAAATTAAGTTGTCAAATATTTGCAAGCAATGATTGTCGGAGTACTTCGCCTGGTATAATTGAATCAACAAAATCTACACAGGACTTCGCTGTTGCCTATTTCAAGAAACAAAGCATAAGAAAGTCTTGTTGCTTTTAAGGCAAAGAATAAACTCAAAGAGCAATATATAAAAAAATTATTTGTGTATAAACATTGTTTTTAAAAGAACAAATCTACAATAAGTGCATAAGGCATTTCCAACTCTGATTTAGGCCTATCAAAGTTACCATTCCATAATGTTGAAAATAATCGACAAATATATGGAATGCAAAAGTAATCTTTTATAATTAAAGTACATCGAGCTTCTAATATTGCATAATCATAATCTGTCAGATGAGATCAATTTATGATAATTTTGACTTTCACATAAAGCATAACTGCATGATTATAATTGCCTGTCTAATATGAAAATTACATTTTTAAACGACATTCACTTGCAATGCAATAGTAAAATGCTGGCAATAATACAAAAAAAAAAAAAATCGCATTTATTGCAAACAGAACAACAAACTTGCGAAACAACAAAAAATTGTTCAACAAAAATGGCAACCGGGAAAGGATAGGAAAAAAAAAAGCGAAAACAAGCGCCATAAAATTAGGTCAATTGCGCGTTTGTTTCTCATATCGATATACCCACTTACACACACACACAGACAAAAAAAAAAAAAAAAAAAAACAAACCAAACAGCAACACGCAAGCATACTACATGCCACAGCGCAGTGTATCCTGTGGCAGGATACATTCATGTTACCCTAACATAAGCGAATATACACGTTGCGTCAGATAGACCGACAGCCATTTTAAAACAAACACACAAAATTTATACCAGAAATTCCACCATAATGCGGTTAAAAAAAGAAAAGTGCGAGTGTGTGTATGTGTGTGAGTGTTACAGCTGCGTCAAGGATATACGTGATACATGGGGAACTTTGCAGACAGCTGTTTAGTGTTTGGGCTACGTTCTCATAGTTTACAAAAATTGATGAAAAGAACAGCAACAACAACTCGAACTATAAGGATAACAGCAAAACAAATTCGTTAAAACTTTTTTACATTTTGCTTAAGCTAAGACGGCAAGTAAGAATATTTTTTTTTTTTTAATCGAAATGCAACAATTTTGCATTTATAATTTACACAAAATGCACAAACGAGAAATTCATTATGCAAAAAACTTAAACTACAGAACGGAACCGACAACAACAACGATGACGAGGAATCATAGAAATATATATAAGAAAAAAGACAAAAAAAAGTATAATTTAAACTAATTGAAGAAAAACTTTAAGCAACGAAAAAAATAGTTTTAAACGGAAAAACTTAAAAGCAAAATTAAATTAGTTAAAATATGCAGCGAAAATGCATCTTCCAATAAATTACTTTTTTAAAAGAAATTGCAATACTTAAACTAGTACGCTTTGCAGCCATTTTCTTTTACACTCTAACTGCTGCATGGTTTTTACTCGGTTTGTTCCGGAAAAACGGAAACGCAATTAAAAACGGAAGTTAAATAAGCAAATGCACAAATGTAAATGTTAAAATGAAAACAAGATAAAATGTTAACTTTGATGAAAACGAATTTTTAATACTTTTTACAAAAAAAATTTTCAAAAATTAAAAATAAATTTAAACTGTTCAACATGGAAATTTGAAAATTTAAAACCTCATTGGTAGCGATCGTATAGAGAGAGTAAAAGGGTTCGAATTCTTCATAGCTTTATGACTAAAAAAGAGTATAACGTGTTGTCTTAAAGAAGGCCAACTGTATTGGTGCATGGACCCAGACTCCCAAAATCTATTCTTTGATGATACCAAAATCTAAATAATCCCAAAATCTGAACTTATGTTTTAAGAACAATTTTTTTCGCCTTATTCACTTATGAGACTATAACTCAGTCAACTACGAATCAAAATTTATTTTTTAGCATATTTTGGAAAGGAAAAATTAGACTTTTCGACTAATATACATAATATTATAACATTTCCGATCCAATCTGTGGGTATTTTCAAGGCAAACGTGTTTTTTATACCCGTCACACATACTGTGGAGGGTATTTTCATTTTTTCAGAAAATTTGTAACGGATTAAAGGAGATATCGTAGACCCTGTATATTCTTGATTAGCATGACATGAGCCATGTCTGTCCATCTGTGTGTGTTCCTCCATCTGTCCGTCCATCTGTCCGTCCGTCTGTCCGTCCGTCTGTCTGTCCGTCTGTCTGTATTTATGCATTTCATTCGCTTAGTTTTAAAGGTATTAACCTGAGACTTGAAACTTAAGCTGAATTTGAATGATGCTGTAGAACTGTTAACAAGATACATGCATTGGAGGATGACTCGTCGTCGATACGGGAGCATTCAACAGTTCTGACAAAGATCTAAGAAATTTGTTGCAATACTAAAGAAATTCAAAATTTACCACCAAGGCACAATGTACAGCCACAAAAGGCATTCAAAATTCATTCCGGATGCTAACAATATATGGTGCCGGACCGATAAAGCGAAATCGGAAGCTCTTTCGAAATATCTTCAAGCAACATTTCAACCACAATTGTTTGTGAGTCCAAATTTTCCTGGCCATCTTTTGCCAAATGGACTTTTCTTTGTGGCACGTGACGCCTCGCAATGTGCAAGAACAAATTCAAATTCTCAATATTGATAAAATCAACTGGCTTCGACGAATTTGTAATCTTTCTGACAATGATTTATACCAAAACCTGGTATTCCTAAAAATCTTATCAGCCAATAAGTTTTTTTTAATATTTCTAAAAAAATGAACCAGTCTCCTGGTTGACAACGCAAACTTTTTTGCTTTCAAATAATTTTAGTGCATAATTTAAAAATGTGCTTGAAAATGACTCAACTGGCTGCGCAAATAAAGCGCAACTTTATTAATTTTCTTAGCAAGTTTAACAAAAAAAAATTGTTTAAAAAACCTTCTATACATGTATGTGTATGTATGTATGTGTACAAACGGAAATGGTAACAAGCGCCAAACAGAAACGGAAGTAACATAAAATGGCGTCATATGCATGCGTTCGCGTTCGCTGCTATTCGCTCGTTGTTGCCTTAATATCCCTCTCAGTGGCTGCTGCTCTTGGTAAAATTTACAGTTGCTAATTTAGTTAATTTGGTTTGTGTAGTAATTTTTATTGCTGCAATGCGCCTTCGTCGCAGTGTTTGCTGCTGCTGCTTCTTGCTTCCTCTTAAAGAAAAGATTAGTTTTGCTTCATTGTTTTTTTTTGCATTGGTTACTCAATCGTAGCATCATACCACCACAATATGCTTCGCAGGGTCTGCTATTTTTTTTTTTTTTTTTTTGCTTTTTTTAAAGTTAACCAAAGTTCGTTTTTTATACTTTTTATTTTTATTTTTTTGCTTGCAACCAGCTGCTTGAGGTTTTCCTTCACATTTTTGTTTTGGTCCTTTTTCTCATTATACACTTTATTTCCGGTTTTGTTTTTTTTTTTGTTTAGTAGCACATTTCATTAATTAAATTGCAATCTTGCGCTCGTGTTAAAAATTTTTTAACTTGTGCTATTTTCTCTTTACTTGCACGAAAAGTTAATGTTAATGTGCTTTGGAGTTTTTGTTTTTAAACTTTATTTTTTTTTTTTTAAATGATAATTGAGATCCAAATTATGGAAAATATGTTTAAAGTTTAACATATGTAGGGTATTTTTATACAAGTCAAACAAATGGTTGAAGCTAAAACTTGTATGCTTTAGGAAGCGTTCCTATTTAAATGTTCTTATATTGGGTTTCACTAGTTTCCTAACAAAACACCAAAAAATCTCCTGTGATGGTTTTAACAGCTCATACATGTAAGGGTACATATTGAAAACCATCGTGTTACTCTTTGCGCATTGTTGATACATATGGTTATGCTTTGTTAGGGTTCTGTAAGTGAAATAACGTATTCGGTGGTGGTGATTTCCAAATTGAGACAAGAAGCAACACGGATTCGAAGATACGAAATTAAAGACTTTACTAGAAAAAGTTTCTGCAGATTCCTCATGAACTAGTTAATGAGTTGTGGGTGACCCAAAAAGCTATTTTCCATTGAATAAAAGTCTTGGGGAAAGTCAAGTTTTGGATAAAAACCTCGGTTTTTAATTTCAATACCCAATAATACTCGACACTCCTTTTAATTTTATCAAGTATAAGGCTAAGAAATGGAATGTCTCATACTTTTAATATCTTTTATACTTTCGGCGGGAGAAGAGAAAATTACTATCATTTTAAAATACCTCACAGTTGGTCACAAATTCCGAAAAATGGAAACAAGGAAAAACGTTAACTTCAAAGTTTTGATACCCGTCACACGAAATTTTAGATACAAAAACTCGAAAATTTGAGGTGACTTTGTATAGGGACTATATAATAAATACGACATGTATATGATATAGTTATCTGATACATATTAAATTAATACTGTATATATAGAATAGACCACCATCAAAAAGAATGTGGGTTTTTCTTCTCGGATACCTCTATCTACGGTGGCTATATTCTATAGTGACCCGATCCTTATTAAAATTCATAAATAAAAACTCATACAAAAACTGTAAAATCGGCAGTAGATTTGAATGGGAGGTATGCACCTTTGTGTTAATACATTACCTGCATAGGGCTGAAAAAGCTTAAATTCATAATTTCAGGTCAATATCTTTAAAACTAAGCGAATTAATTGCACGCACGGACATAGAGGCAGAAATACAGGCAGACTGACAGACAGATGGACGGACAGACGGACATGATTAAATTGACTTGTTGATTAAAATTACTTCACACTCTCATAGATTAAGCAAATTGTGGTCCCAGCAGAGAATAACAGTTAAATGACCTATAAACCCACACTTTAAGTAATTAAAAATCAAGCTGTATGGTTTTTATACAATGTACTCAATGGCTAATAGGGTATATTAAGTTTGTGCGAATGTATGTAACAGACTGAAGGGGGATAGATAGACCCGACCCTATAAAGTATGTATATTCTTGTCCGTTTGTCATGCTCTCTGCCGTATGAAAACGAATATCTCTGAGACTATTAGAGATAGAGCTTCCATATTTGAAACGTAGACTCTCATTAGCCGTTAGATGTGCACTTGCTAACGATCTTTCTCTAACCCTATTTTAAAGGGTAGCCCCCAAACAAATCTACGATAAAATTATGGGTTTTTTTTATAAAAACGTCTCTTTTTATATAATCGTCACACAGTTTGTCGGAAAGTTTGTAATGCAGTAAAGAAGACATCTTAGACTTCATAAAGTATTTATATTCTTGATTAACACGTCGAGTTGATCTAGCCACGAGTCGTTTTTATGGCTGTGTGTATGTTTGTATGTCCATTTGTCAGTCTGTCCGTCTGTTGTGAGTGCTTTTAAAGGCATTAAAATAAATATAAAAACTTTGTTTTTATACACTTTAGGGCCCCAAATTCGATTTCAAAGTACAAAAATACATCGGAAATCAGTCTCATAACGAAGAAAAAACAAGGAAAAACGTAAACTTCGGTGGAACCGAAGCTGAAATATCCGTTACATGGGCGCGGCGTCTTGGTTTTGACCCTGGATGACAAAAAAAATGTTTTTACCCAATTGGGGAGCGAGTACATTCATGAATAATTACTATTTTTAAGCAAAAAATCGAAAAAAATCGATAAGTTTATATGGGGCTATACCTAAAAATGGGCGTGGCACTCTCATTTTCTCGTTGCCGAGAAAAACTTAAATTTAAAATTTTAGCCCAATATCTTTATATCTCCATCGAATAAATCGCATAGCAACAAACAGACGGACAGACAGACGGACGGACGGACAGACAGACGGACATGGCTAGATCGATTCGTCTCATCGAGCTGATCAAGAATATATATACTTTGTGGGGTCTCCGATGCCTCCTTCAATGCGTTACAAACTTTTGGACTGAATATACCCGTTTACACTATGTGTAACGGGTATAAAACGGCAATTTTGTAGCCCTTTTTAGCCCAGAGTTAAAGTATTGCATATAGCCTCCATACAAAACAAACTCAGATTTTTTTACAATGAACTTTTAAAAACATGCTGCACAATAGTCTTCTTTGCCAACAACTAAGCCAGTATACGAGCAAAATCGTTAAGCCTATTATTCACAGTTTTAGTGCTTTATGCTGCATTCGAAGCATGCTCGCTAGTTCAATATTGCTAAAATAAAATAGTACAAAACTTCTATTTTTTCCTGGAGCAAAAAGTACATACTAATTTTATAGAAAAATTTTAAAATGGAGTACTTTCAATTTCAACAATACAACAAATGCAACAATTTGTCATTAAACACTTATAACGAGCGTCATTGTGCACAAACTCAGTACTCAGTTTACTTGTATAAAATATTGATTTAACACTTTTTACTTAGGCAAAATGTAAGAAACTGGGTCTCTTACTACTTGAAACCTTGTGCTCGGAAACATAGAAAATGGGGGAAAAAAAATATTAAAAAAAAAAAACAAAATGGAAACGTTACAAGCTCTCTTATTATTATTTTTTTTTTTTTTGGTACTAATATACTTAAATACATTTAGGATATACAAAAACATAAAACGGCACAAGGCATTCAACAGCGCATTGCACTTCACAAAGTCATTCAACCGCAAAAGTTTTAGGAAAACAGAAGATTCGGAGCAGAAGATAGAAGCGTGTGCAGCAGAAGGATACGAGTATTGTGGTTAAATAGAATTTTCGTAGAATTTGTCATTTTGTTTTCTTAGATTTTTCCTTGTAAGACTTAAATACTCAACAAAAGAAGGAAAAAATACAATTACACATATGGCGAAATATTTCGAGCGATTAAAAAAAAAAAAAAAATTGTCTGACTGACTTAGTAAAGCTGTATCTAAGTGCACATGAGCGCCTAAAGTAATGCGTTTTTTTTTTTTTTTGCTGTTGTTTGACTAAGGACAAAGTTATATTCAAGCACACATACACACACAGATACATGAGTAACTACAGACACATGGCGCAACACCGCACCAACACAATACAGGATATTAAAGGCTTTTAAAAGATTGTTACCAGCAAAAGCAAAAAGCTGCAAGAGATACTTTCGTATCTATATGTACATACCTACATATATATATTTCTATATAGATGTATGTAGTTATAATAATAAAAGACTTTGCGAAAACAACAACAACAACAAACAAAAAAAAGTACAAGCAAAAAAATGCCGACGTTCTAAATGCAGCAATAAAGTAAATTGCAAAATGGTATAGTAAAAGATACATTAGTATATATACACACTTGTATCTTGTATCTTGTTGTATGCTTTTTTTTCCTATATATATTTTTTATAAAATTGAAAACTTTAAGCGCCAGACTAACATATTAGATACTTAAATATTATTTGGTATATTCGCTTTAAACAATTTGCTCAAAAGTATCTACAAGTTTAAAGTGTTTTTTTTAAATTTTAAATCTTTTAACTAGACATATTATAAAAACATAAACCAAAATTTAAAAAAAAGACTTCTGTTTATATAATAAACAAAACAAAATATCCATTAGATTCACTGAAAATATTCTGACACTGAAATATTTTTTTAAATACAATTTTTAAGTTAAACTTATTTAAAATGCAAGCAAGCACTAAACCCAAAATAAAATTGTTATCTTAAAATACATCTGTAATGTAATGCAAAAGGAAAAAAAATCACATTTAGAAATAAACTATTGAACGTTATAGAAACATGAATCAAAAATAACGAAAATACTACAAATAAAAATGCAATTTATGGAGAAATGCAAAAAAGCGTTATACTCTACCAACTACTTAAGTTGCTGGTATACCGCATGCAGCATCTAACGCATATATATGTATGCATATTTATTTATAAGAGTGAATGAATAAAAAGCATAAAAAAGCACAAAAAATGAGATAAAAAGATAGATAGATACATATTCTACGTTCTACATAGGCACGCACATGTTAAAGTCGTTCTAAATGGCATGAAGTGTTACAACGTGGTTTATAGCAACCGCAAAATAGTTCATACAAAATATTTTTTTGCATTTCTACAACTAAAGTGCATACACACGCATACATACTTATATACATACAGATATATACTTACTCCAAAGTATTTACATAAAATACTTGTCCTGATTATTTGGTTGAATTTAGATGAAATTATTTGCTGAAAGTGTGGAACACATTCAAATGGGATGCTTAATAAAAGAAGACGCCTAGACGCCTTTTAGACGTGAAACATCTTCAATTTTTATTAAACAAACACTTGGGATATAGTTTAGGTTATAATGGTCATTTCGAATCTTCGTAACATCACCTGGGCCAAATAAGGTCTATTGTGATATCATATGATCTCTTGTTTTTCTCTCCCAACTCGAACCAGCTCGATTTCCTTATAAAGCCGACTACTGCATTAATCTTGACTGATGTGATTTCCCTCAGACTTTCTAGAAACGACCTACCAAGAACGGTAAACCTAATTCTCCCAAGGGCTGGACAGTGATGGAGAAAGTCTTCTACTCTTTCTCGATTCTATAACTCCTACGGAAGTCTTTGGATACTACCCCAAGTCGAACGACATATCTGCCAACCAGGCAATGTCTCGTGAGAGCTCTTATCATAATGGATAGAGCATGGTACAATAAAACAAGGTATTTCTACTTCATCAAATAAGCAACTTGTGCGTTGCTCGTGTGTATGAAAGAGATAGATGAGAGAGAGCAGAAAATATAAGTGCCTGTAGTTTTGCTGTTGGTTTTGAGAAAATATTGTTGTTACACACGAAGGAATAAACAAAAATTGTGTTTTGCCTTCGGTAGCCGAACACACACGACCTATCGCTACTACATTCGCATTCATACTGAAAATAAATAAGAAACCAAACGCTGGCAGAGAAACGAGCAGTGGCGGTACCTTGTTTTATTGTACCATCGGATAGGGTGTGTCTATTGTGGCGCATGTGTTGTACTGTTTGCTTTGTGTTGTATTCTGGCCACCTGAGTTTCGAGAAATTGCATTTGGGATTTGTGGTAAATCTAATCTAGCTAGCCTGGTAATTTGTTGATTTACTCGCAGCTTCAGATTTGCCATTTGAATTCTTTTCGAACTCCTCCCTGGAAGATTAACGTTTGTACCTTTTCTGACCAATCAATCTGCTTCGCAACTACCTAAAAATTTTGGTGACCCGGAACCCATGTGGGGCAAATATCCCGTTGCTTGGCCATGCGTTAAGAGATAAGCGGTGCCGGGAGGTTATTTTAGATGTGTTATTAAATGAGTCAAGTAGTTTTAAGGCAGCCTGACTATCTGAGTGGTGCCCTAGATGCATAGTTTCGTGTATACAATCATTTGAGCTTGAAATACGCTGTAGTGATCGGGAAGTCTGAAGGATTCTCTTATCATCAAGTTCGGGGAAAAGATGCCTCCTCCAACCCTTCCATCAAGTATAGACCCATCTGTATAAATATTGATGGCGTTGATTTCATGATGGGGTGGGTCCCAATGTAATCTGGTTGGGTTAAATATCTTGTAGTTTCTATTAAATGTTGGGTATGACGTACATATGTCTGTGACTGGTGGCGAGGGCACTAGAAGGTTGAGTATACTCGAGCGTCACTAGCTGCAATTGTACCAGCCTGATGTCTCCCTTACTCTCATAACCGAATTTTTTTGGCTATAAGATTTAAAGGTAATAGGCTTAGGAGAGTATTTAACGCATCAGTTGATTCAGACAAATTTTAGTTCTAATACTGCAGCAAATTGACCCTAACGCTCTGTTCAGACGATCCTAGATACTAGTGTGTGACTGTCTTGTGTTCGGCGTAAAAAAACTATCTGGGTTCACCTCTAGTTGATCCTACCTATACAATGATATCTAAACATAAACTCAAATCTTAAAATAAATGTATCTAGATACATTTTTAACTACATTAATGAAAAATAAATATAATGATTTGATAATTTTTACAATTTACGTACTTCTCAAATTATCTGATAATTCAATACCTTTCTACGGCTAAGATCAGCTCTCCATTATTGGTCTATTAACTTCTTCAACCAACAGATTTGATGCTTTAACTTATATGACATAGATCTTATACATAAAAACTATGACAAAGATTTCAGTCGTGACTTAGAAATGAAGTTCGAAAAATTTCGAAAAAAAATTAACTAGAAACTGTATCTATTATATGCTTTCTCCAGATCAAAAATATGATCTTTTGTTAAACTAGAAACCCATTTTTCTGCTATGATTTTTTAAATTCCATAACTCTCAAAAATATTTGCTTTTTGCTTAGATAATTTACTTAACATAAATTATATACCTAAATTCTCTGCAGACGAAGTAGCGGGCTCTATCTCATTCATGCATACGTATGTACATAAATATTGGCACATTTCTTTAGATATTTTTTTTAGCACATTTCTTTTTTTCAAAGCAAAGCAAAAAAAAAAAAAAAAAACACAAAGTGAAATAAAAAACACAACTGCATACACACAAGAGAGAAGTTATTGTGTCTGCGTTATCCTTGAGTTAAAAGAGTTCACGACTGCTTTTGGGAATAAAAATGGAATTGAATTGTGGGTAACCAAATAGAAAAATGCACGTTAAGCCAGACAAGCCGACACACACACAGAGAAATAAAATGCACAAAGACTGTGTATAAAGAAAACCTGGCAGAAACTGAAAGTAAGTCATACCATACCATTCGCTCTATGCTTTCGTTGCATTTGAAAGTCTTTCTCATTGCCTAACTGCATCAACTCCTTTGCATGCTTGTCTATTTATCCGTCTGTCTGTCCGTCTGTCTGTCTGCAGCCGCAAGCAGTCATCACTTTTAAAATGTTTTCACTCGCATCACATGTGTCTGTGTGAGTGTGTGTGTGTGTGTGTGATAATATAAGGCACAAGGACATTTGCGGTTGCTAGTATTTCTTTTATTGTGTTCAACATTTTTATTCTTTTTTTTTTGCCTTTTGAATTCACAAACTTTCTTCTTGTTGAAAAGTTTTCTTTTCTTAACAATTTCTTTGGTGACAAAGTAAATAAATTATACGCAATCCCAACTCATTCACAAAGCTATACTAAAAAAAGAAACTGAAATGGTACGAAAATATTAAAAATTTATTCAAATATAGACGTAGCATATCCTTAATAGTGTTTTACATTGTATCCTGTTTCCTTACTTTGCTTTACTTTTTGAAATGCTGCAGGACAGACAAATACATGTGAGATACATTTACAGTTACACATACATATATAGAGATAAACATAGCTCAGCAGTTTATCTCAGATTGCTGCGACATTGCCTTAAACTATTTCAACTGTAGTCGTTATTGTTGTTGTTGTTGTTCTTGTGTCGCTTAGTTAGTTTTATCCGGCTATAGTCCTTGTAATCCTTTTCATACATACCAACACATTTCAATTCATTTCAATTTGGATTTTTAGCTGTCTTTTATTTTTTATTTTTTGTTTTTCGTATTTTATTTATTTTAAATATTCGTATTTGCTTTTTTCATTGTAGTAGTTCACATGCAAATCAAGTATCTTTTTTATTAACACTTTTTCTTAAAATTGCTCCCAAGCGTATAAGGCAAATATTTTTCGTTCAAACAAGCATTTTGTGCTTCAAGCATTTGACTATGCGGTTAGATACTATTTTTGTTGTTGTTGCTGTTTTTGTTGTTGCTGTCGGTTTAATACATTTTCCGGGATTTTGTTTTTAAATAGTTTAGAAAGTTGTAATTTTATAGAAATATTAGAGTAGATACTTGTATCTATGTGAATACTATAAGTTTGTTGTTTGCATAGTTTTGATGATTCATTATTGTAAAGTTAAATTGGTTTGCTTTTTTATGCCTTTAAGAAAATCCTTGTGACAAGTCAAAATGTTTTAAATATTTTTTTGATCTAAATGTAAACTTTATATTGATAAAACGATTTTATTTAGATTTTTATTTAGATTTCATTTTAATTTATCTATTTGTCCGTCTGTCTTTATGTTACGTGTAAGCTTTTTGTAACTAGAAACAAAAAATATATTTCAATTCGAATTTTTTTCTGGTTTAATCGGAGTTCATAGTCTAAACCAGCTTGATTTGTAGCACTCATTTTCATATAGTAGCTAGGACTAGGACTGTGATTAAAAATGCAAACGCTTAGCTGGCCAAAATCTAAGTAAATCTATATTTATAAAATAGTACAAATGTTTCTATGTCCGCTATGAATTTTAAAGTCATCAAACAATGCAAGTAAACTAAAATTCCACTAAAACCATATATAAGTTGCGCTAGAGCTAACTGTTGGCCTTGGCAGCACGTAAGGCTTCACACACATTTGGAACACTGATCTTGCGTATGTCTGTCAAGATCTTTTTTCAAGATTATTTTTATATGTTCTTATTATACTTGCCCCAACATTTTAAGAGACTCGTTGAAATCAAAAAAACAACAAAAAATAAAAGAAGCCATAACCAGCTGATTGCAATGTTCCCAAAAATATTTTGGGTACTCTGCATTCAAAAATGAACTGGTATTTTTTAGTATGTTTTTATGTTAGCCCCAACATATTTTTAAAAAATAGTTAAAAATGCCATCGGTAAGAGCTGCAAATGCACAAAAATTAAAAGATGCAGAATGGAAAAGAGTTGAGAAAGCAGCCGAAACACCCGTATAACATAGTAACACACGCCGGGTATCCTCTAGTACCTCCAGTAAAAATGTACCTTTTTTTTGCAGAATGATGGGCCAATGAGTCATGGAAAGTCTATAAGGTATATATTCTTGATCACCATGGAAGAGCGAGTTCATCTTGATATACCTAGCTGTCCATCCATCTGTAAAATCTATTCTCAGCGTGTGATATAGATTATCTAGGAGACTATTAGAGATAAAGCTACCACATTCAAAACTTGTCATCATTTATTTTCATAAGACTTGTTATTTTGGACGAAAACGGCTAGATCAATTATTTTCGTCAAGCCAATTAAGAATATATGTAAACTTATACGGTCTACAATGTCTCTTTTAATGCTTTACAACTATTCGAAAAAAGAATAATACCCGTTGTAACTATGTGCGACGAGTATGGACATGGTACTAGTATAGGACATAACGTAAGGTACATAAAAAATATGATCAGTGTATCTCGTAGTCGAGCATATTTGACTACAGCATTCTATCTTGTTTATAATTGGTCAATATCAACCAAAAAAGGACAACATTTTGACAGATAGAAGAATATGATTTAAGCTTTAAAATAGGCAGGTCGATGTTAAATGATGTCTTTTTTATTCAAGCCTTTTACTAGGCTTTTCTTATAGATTTTTCATCGCGGCATACAAATCTGGTATTGAAATATTTCCATCGTTTTGAAAAATCGCCCTGAAAATATATAAGATAAGCCTAGTCCGATGCATGAATCATTTTCTGTGTCGAGCTATAATATACATTGGAAAACATAGATGGCGCTCTTTGATACTTTGATATGGTTTGTGTCTTAGATATATTTTTTAAAAATTTTTGTTTTTTTTTTTATCTAATGTGATGATTTGAATGCTTACCTGAAGAATTTGGTATTCTCGATGTTTAAAATATTTTTCGCTGCAACAAATCAATTTTATGTGTTAAATTTCTGACTAACTTTCAAGTGGAGTGCACTAGAAATTTCTCTAAGGTACTTCAATCGATCTGCTACTCACATACTTTTACTTTCGATTTAAAATTTTGCAAGCAAAGAAAAAATAAAATTAAATATTTTACTAACACTTCAACTGTCAAATTTGCACTTGAAAGTTTTAAGAGAAGAAAGAATTGAATGTAGTAGCACAAGTATTTGCAGACAGACAGACAGACAGACAGATAAACACACACAGAGACAGATTGACATGGCCCAATATTGCATTTGTGAGTACAAACAGACAATATTATAAATCATGCAATATACAAAGTACATGCCACATCTAATCTATTTAAGCCATCATACGTCACGGCATTTAAAATGTAATCTAGCCAACGAGTACTGGCAACAATAAACAAGCAAAGAGAGCACAAACTGTAACCATGCTGCATGGACGATGACGACGATGACGACGACAACAGCAAAGCAAATACCGGAAAGCAATACATACTTTGAATCAAAACTAAAAAGTCACAAAGTCAGGATAAATAGTCCTTGTTGCTCCTGATGCTGCTACTGTTGCTGCCACCGATAGCAACAAGCTTAGCAACTTACAAAAATCTCTGCGCTGCGCTGCATTGCCACAAAAATTTAGCCAAAAAACGAGAATACACAAAATGCTGCAGTGTAAAAATGAATATGA
The DNA here is from genome assembly GCA_018903435.1 of Leucophenga varia. Taxonomy (NCBI): domain Eukaryota; kingdom Metazoa; phylum Arthropoda; class Insecta; order Diptera; family Drosophilidae; genus Leucophenga; species Leucophenga varia. Next base: position 48,039 of record JAEIFJ010000117.1, on the reverse strand, counting down.
CAAAAGTTTTTTTTTTTTTTTTTTTTATTTTTTGGAAATAAAATTTAAGAGAAAATAGAAACTGTTGCCAAAAAAATTTTTTTTTGAAGTTGTGGTGGCAGTTGTAGATACATATTCTATTTTAATTTTTTTTTCGGTGACATAAAATACAAAATAATAAATAGATTTGTGTAGACGAAACCAACACAACAACAGCAACCGACTGACTAGTCAGACAGACGGACAGACAGTCAGTCAGTCAGTCAGTTAAGTCAGCTAGCCAAATATAATGTTTGCAACGTAAGCTAAATACTCTGCTGTGACAGCATTTTATGTTGCACTTGTCTAACAGCTGTCGTTGTTGTTGTTGCTACTGTTGCATGTCGCTTGGTTATGACATGCTTCACTGTTGAGTAATAACAAGCTTCTGAATTTTTCCTTTTTATATTTTGAAGCGCTTAAGAATTGCACATACATGCATACATGAGGGGGAAATAAGAGGAATATATATGAAAAGCTTTCGAACAAACGATTAGACATGCTAGAAAATGCAGCAAACATTTATATGCACAGACAGACAGACAGACAGACGCATACACCGGTTGTTCAGACAGACAGACACAGAAATGTAGCAATTTGATGCTATATGTATAATATTTTTGAACATTTTTTGTATAGTGCCGATTGAAATTACATTTTATATTTTTTGTCAGCTTTGTTCGGTTTGTTGAGTTTGTGTATACAAAACAATATTTGGTATTGGAATTGATGTTTGTTATCTTTTGGGTAGCAAAAATATTTATAAATAAATGAAATTTATTAGTTGCACATTCTGCGTTATTTTTCGATGGCTTTGCTTACGCGCATTTTGTGAATTTAAAATACAATTTTTCATTGAATTTTTAACTTTTCATATAATAAAATAGATTAAAAAGTTTGCATTTATTGTTTGGATGTACTACAAAATTGTATAAAACATTCGTCGTAAATTCGAATTATTTTGAGGAAAAAGATTTTGATATTGAATAGCAAGGTACGCGCTGATGATGTTTTTTTTTTTTTTTTTCGTACAGTTCAATGCTTTCATCAGGAAATGAGGGGGTATGTTATAGTGGCCCGATCCGTATCATATCGGTGAGCGTTTTAGATGTGTTTTACTCAATTTGAAGTGAATACCTTCATAAATAATACATAGTTTCATACAAAAATTCAAAAAAGGCCGGTAATTTTGTATGGGGCTATACCTAAAAATGGGCGTGGCACTTTTTATGTTCGAACTTAACCTGGTCGTTCCCGAGAAAAACTTAAATTTCAAATTTCAGTTAAATATCTCCAGTAGTCTCCGAGACAATCGCGTTGAAATAAACAAACAGACGGACCGACAGACATGCGGAGATTGCTGGTCGACTCGTCTCATAGAGCTAATCAGATATATATATACTTTATGGAGTCTGAGACGTCTCCTTTACACTATGTGTGGCGGGTATAAAATATGTATTAATAGAGCTAATGGCTTGAAATATGGTAAAAATGCTTCTTATATCAAGTCAAATCTTCAGTTTAAAATTGGTTCAGATCGGGTCACGAATTTCTAAATTTTAAAGAATATTTTTAATTTGTTTAGAACTTTAAGATAAAATTTGATACAAATGCTGCACACGAATATTTACCCACATCAAATTGTGTGTCACAAGTACATATATAAGCTTCGCTCTAACCGTTATGAAATTCCAACGCAGTGTCATCGATTTAAATCAATACTCTGTATCAATCTTCTAAACTTGATTAATCGATTTTTGACATTTTCAAAGTGAATGGCAAAACGGTACACATTTTCATCATAAAAAAATAACACAATCATCGATATAAATTTTTAAAAATTCGATTTAATCGATTTAATCGATTCACCTTGTCAAAAGCAATGAGCTGAACGTTTTTAATGAGAATTATATTGAATAGATTTAAAATCGGCTGACCAAAACTGTTTAACAATAGAGATGAGACAAAATCGATACACCGATGCCAGAGTATTTATTAATTTATTAATCATGAAAAAACGACACATCGAAATCGTCTTTTATTTTCGAGTTTCGAAATTTATCGATATATTCTCTGATGTTTTTATAACTTTATCTAAGAAAAATCAGATCTAACTTTAGTTAGTTAGGGCGATAGGCGTGGTGCGAAGTGACGAAAATAAAACTTTTTTATTGTACAAATACTCCAAACGAAGTTTACTTTTTTCTTGTTTCTTTTATTTGTTTTTAAAGATTTAGTTGAATCAAGAAAGCTTTGAAAAGCGCTTCTGCTACATCTCCGTTTTGTAAAGTAAATTTTGTATAAGACTCATTCTAATTGGAATGATAAATCGTTCGTACTTGCCTACGATTGCTGCTTTATTTCGTAAGGGCATTTTGAATGAACCTTACACCGAATTTGCCTTACAAAAGTAAAATATTATAAGACGTTCATGGTCTATGTAAAAAGTCTGTATAAAAAGATCGGAAAGAGAAATTGAAGGTCGCCCCATTCTAAAAAAAAAAAAGATTTAATTTCATATAACTACTTACAATATTTAATAATTTATTTAGAAAAAATGAAAAAAAGCCAAACCAATAATTGTCCAAATTAAATTACTTTCAATATTTCAAATCTGAAAAATTTTAAGACAAGAAAATGAGTAAATAAATGCTTAAACATTAAATAAAACGTTAGAAAGTTAGATAAAAGTAAAACACATAATTTCGATCATAAAATAGATGTTCCGGGCAATGAACCAACAAAATTAGCAACACATTTCAATAAATTTCTAACCCAAAACTAAAGTCAAAGTGAAAGCACATTTAATTTGGCACATAATTCAAACTGAATGAGAATGAGAAGACTAAACAGAAAATGATGCGTTTGCAAATCTATCAAAGGATATAATATGTACTTTATTACTTGTAAATATATGTCTCTCATTATTGGTAACCAAAAAAAAAAAAATAATAATAATAATAATAACGAAAAAAAGAAAAATAATCTAAAAGCTTAAGAAACTCAAACCTTGTGTAATCTGAATCCGATAGAATGGCCAAAGTAAGTGGCAAAGCATTTATAAAGCATAAATACTGAAAAACGATACGCTTTATAAATGACCATTATCTCGTTGCTGTCTGTCTGTCTGCAACATTCATTTTGGCTCTTGTTGCTCTCTGCGTAGTAGTGACTTACGAGAGGTTGTGACTTTTCAAATGTTGCCAACAAATTATCGCAAAGCAAAACTTCTAAATGAGCGATATAAGCAACACCTTCAATCCACTCAATCCACTACAATCCTTGCTATGCAACACAAATGAACCACAAATGTACCGAGTTAGCTGTTCCATGATAAGATTTAAATGCTATGATTCAACCGTATGTGAAGATATGGTACATGGAGAAAGCAAACAAATAGATGGCAAATGTTATAAACTCGAACAAAAGTTGAGTGGATTTACTTTATGCAGCAGCAGTAGCAGCAACGTAGTCGTCCTCGTCGTCGTCGTCAGAAAGGCGCAAATCTGAATGAGATTTTGCTTACACGTTGCTTATTACCTTCTATTGTTGCTGTTGTTGTTAGTGTATCCTTATGGCTATTTTAGGGAGTGAGCTTAATTAAACAGATTTTTGGCAAACAGACAACAACAGCAAAATAGCAAAAAGGATATGAATAGTCGTCCAACGAAGTATGCAATGCTGCTGCGCCTAAGCCAAAAAGTTATTACAAAGTTGACGCAGTATTCACACACACACATTCATACATACAAATATAAATACACATACACACACATGCAGTAAAAAGTCAAAAGTCGTTGTAGGCATTAGCAACAACGCCCAACTTACGCATGGATGATAGCCTGGTCAAATAGGCAAGAATTATAGCACAAAAATATATTTTGTAGTAGTAGTCCTTAGCTTAGAACTAAGCATAGGGTCAGCATAGAGAGCAACCCATAAGCAAAAATTGCCATCAATGCAGTTTTCACTTTAATTCGAACGCCTCTTGTTTTTCGCTTTTTGTTTTTCGTTTATTTTTTTTTTTTTTTGTGGGTTGGGTTGGACAGCCTGAATAGATGACTTGACTAGCTGGCTGACTGCCTGACTGAATGCTAAACAGCAAGAAAGTTGCTTTATTTTTCAAAATATCCTTCTACTTTTTTAAAAAATTGCAGTGCTTAGTCCCGATTTATATAAAAAAAGGGATGTTTGAGAAGTCTTGCAGATTAAAAAGTATATTTTTCGTTGTAAAATTCAAGAGCGACGTTGTCGATTTAAATTAATTCTCTATATTGATCTTCTAAATTCGATTAATTGATTGATTTTTGATATTTTCAAAGTGAATGGCAAAAAAGATACATATTATTATTTAAAAAAAAAAATACAATCGATCGATCGATTTAAATTTAAAAAAAAAAATTAGATTTAATCCATTTAATCAATTAAATCGATCGATTCAACTTTTTAAAAAAAATGTAGACGAGCTCAACATTTTTATTGAAAATTTTATTGAATAGATTTAAAATCGGCAGACCAAAACTGTTTTAAAATAGAGATGAGACAAAATTGATACATCGATTCCAAAATGTTTTTTTTTTTTTTTTTTTGCTTTTAATTTTGACAATATTTAATGTCGAAGGCCGCAGCAAAAGTCAGAAAAAAACGAACCATTGAAATCGTCTTTTATTTTTAGAGTTTCGAAACTTATCGATATATTCTCTGATATTTTACCTTTATCTAAAAAATGTCAGATCTAGCTTCAGTTAGCTTTTGTGTTACATTTCCAATAGAGATGGCGAAAGTCGTGGTGGGAAGAGCCGAAAATAAAAATCTTTTGTTATTCAAATACTACAGTGCAGTTTTTGCTTTAAATATAAAAAAGAAATATTTCAAATGTTTGCATTTTCGGATCAAACCCGTGCAATTGCCTCTTAAGGCATATCTCTAGTTTTCACTTCTTTTGATTAAGTAAATCGATTTGCGATCAATCAAATAATCGAACCGATAAGAGAAATTAAGTTATCGAAAACAACACCTGTTATAGGTAAATATATAACTGCTTATGAGATTATAATTGCCAACCACGGCGCGTCTACGGTGTATATTACTTTCGATAACTCGACTTCTTATATCGGTCCGATTGTTCAATCGATATATTTACGCCAAAGCAAATGTTGTGGAAATCGATTATGACAGTTGCAACCAATTCATTACACCGGCACACAAAAAAAAAAAAAATTTGAAGTGCGAAAGACCAGACTAGTCAATTCTTACGTATTTTGGGTCGCTGAATCCGAATCCGGGGTCCGTTTTCAAAAGTTAGCTCTCATTTTTTTCTAACCTCAAAAAACATGTTTTTTAGTATATTTTGAACATGTTTTTGAGGTTAGAAAAAAATGAGAGCTAACTTTGAAACGGAGCCCGGATTCGATTCAGCGACCCAAAATACATATAAATTGACTAGTCTGGTCTTTCACTCTATTTTTTTTGTGTGCCGGTGTAATGGTTTCTGACCACTAACACCGGCACACAAAAAAAAAAATTGAAGTGCGAAAGACCAGACTAGTCAATTCTTACGTATTTTGGGTCGCTGAATCCGAATCCGGGGTCCGTTTTCAAAAGTTAGCTCTCATTTTTTTTCTAACCTCAAAAAACATGTTTTTTTAGTATATTTTGAACATGTTTTTTGAGGTTAGAAAAAAATGAGAGCTAACTTTTTGAAAACGGACCCCGGATTCGGATTCAGCGACCCAAAATACGTAAGAATTGACTAGTCTGGTCTTTCGCACTTCAAATTTTTTTTTTTTGTGTGCCGGTGTTATTTGCTTACAATAATCTAATTTTTTCAACTCACTACCAATCTAGCAACACTCGCAATGGTGCCCATTTTTTTTTTTTTGGTAATAACTACGAACCATTACTGCTGCAATGGCATGTGTTCCATTTTTGCAAAACGTCTGCTGCACGTCAGGATTGATGACCCTATTTAAAAAGTGCTGTGTCCCGTCGACAACAGTCACATACACACACACACACACAAACACACACGAACGCAGAGACGAAGATAAAGTAGAAACGCATGAGATTGACTGACCATATAAGCAAGGAAGTGGTCTGTCTCTCTGTCTGTCTGTCTGTCTGCCAGTCGGTCTGTCTTTATGTTTGCAGCACGTACGCTAAGTAATCTAACCATTTTGTGAGTCCATTCGACCGATGACTCGACTCGACTCAACAAATTTCTTCTTTGGATGCTACTGCTGCGTGCTGGCATTAAAGGTCAAGAAAAAAAAAAGAAAAGAATTAAACAAAAACTACTTTTGGCAAAACAAAAACCCTTAAAAGAAAGTAGAATGTAGCATTGTTCACCAAAAAAAAAAAAAAAAAACAATGGCGTGAGAACCTCACGTAGCATGGTGGCGCTGTCGTACAAGTTGAATGGCAAGTTGACCCCGAAGAGAAGTGTACGCACATTAAACAATCCGGGGTAAGTAGTTGCTGCATACATATCTAACCTAGAAAGAAATTAGACTGGCTGCAATTTTTTTATGTCTTTAATTTTGCTGCTTAACAGCAAAAACGATGTCAAGTCAAAAGCGTGTAAAAAAAAAAATGTAGAAACTAATTTCTGTAAAAGATGGCTTCTGACTGCAACAACAACAACAACTGCTGCTGTTGCTGCTTCTTCGTCTTCTTCTTTTTTTTTTTCTTCTAGTAATTCTGCTTACCGCCTCTCAAGTGTCGACGCATACTTGACTAAGTTAAACATCGCCGCCGCCGCCAACGGCAGCAACATTATTCTTCGTCGTCTGACTTTAACTGCAGCTGACATCGTAAAGACATAGGCGCGCGCAAGAATACTTGAGCTACATCCATGTCAGTGTGGATTATTTCTTTTTCTTGTTTCTTTTTTCATTTCTTTGGCTTTAACATCAGCCATTTACTTACCTCTGTAAACTTACCGCAAGTATAAAGTATACCTACCATAACAGACAACGTCTAATGAGCCACTTGACTCGTAATGATAGTGGTAAAAGCGTACTCGGCTCATATGTATAAATATGACATTAATTCGACTGAAATAGGCACACTACATGTAAAATGATAACATTCGCGTTTAGTCAAAAAAGCATTTTAGTTAAATACATTCTATATATTTGTATTCGCTTATTTATTTAACTAATTTTATGCAAATATTGTTAAAAGAAAAAAATTAAATCACTTCATTTGTTTCATTAAATGTATACAAAAAATCATTAATTAATTAAACATTGTTAAACGCACATTTTGTGGTATTTTCCGTGTTTTCTTTTTTTTTTTTTTTTTTGTATTGTATAAAATATTTTCATTCGTCAAATACTCAAATTACACATTTCCATTAAACATGAACACACTCCCATACGCGCAGTATACGTACACAGTGAGAAACGATTTTAGAAAATTTATAAAGACTGCTCTTCATCTTTTAACATACGAAATCAAGCACGATTGTTGCTATTAGTTCATTACCTTATTTTTTTTTTTCCTGCCCGTTTATAATAAAAAATGGTTTTGTTATAGGAACATATGTTCATGATATAAGAAAATATGTTCTTGATATAAGAACGAGTGTTCTTAATGAAAGAACATATGTTCAAGATGTAAAAAAAAATATATTTTGATATAAAATCAAATGTTATTGATATAAGAACGCATGTTACTGACACGAGAACCAATGTTCTTTATATAATAACGAATGTTCTTTATATAAGAACAAATGTACTTGATATAATTATTTATTTATTGTTTAAGTGAGTATTTTACTGCTACCTAGAGAGGTATATTATACACTCTTACTGGCTAGAGTACTGATTTTAGCCGTAGTCTTTGAATGATTCTAATCGTTTTTATAGGTTCGGTTTTCATAACCGGCTCTGTTGAGAGTTAGTGTTTTCCTAACAACGACATTCCGTTTCTGGCTGTAGCAACACGTTCTAAAAGAATATGTATATGTTTTTCCTGCATACTGCCACAGAATCTATACTCAGAAGAGCTTGCTATACCCATTACATGTAGGTTTTTCCTAATTCTGCAGTGACCCGCTAGGATCCTATGATCTTTAACTGGGTTCTGTTTAGCTTAGCCAATGTTTTGGTAACCTTAGAGTCGAATACCTCTATTAACAATTTGGCCTATCGCATGCCCTGCCTTAAAAGCCAGTGTTCAAGTTTTCAGATGTCCAAATACTTGATATAAGAAAAAATGTTCTTGATATAAGAAAAAATGCTTCTGATATAAGAAGGAATGTCCATAATGTAAGAGCGAATGTTTTTGATGTAAGAAAGTAAGTTGTTGATATAAGAAAATATGTTCTTGATATAAGATCAAATGTACTCGATATAAGAACGAATGTTCTCTATATAAGAACAAATATTCTTGCTTGTTTTTTTTCGCTCTGTGTATACATGAAGGTAAAAAAATAAAAATACTTTAAAAAAGTAAACTTTAATTAAAGCTTAAATTTTCTTTTTAACAAGTTTTTTTCAACTTTTGCGTTTTTTTATTTGGGTATTTATTTGGATATTGTTTTTCTACCATTGAATACTTGTCAAAGTACCAGGTTTCAGACGGGACATATTTTAACTTTACTCAATTATTTTTCTTAGAAACTATCAGCTATCTGCCACCATATATAAACCTAATATAAATCTTTAAATAAAATAATTATTTCTAAACCGGAACTATAGTTTAATTCTTACAAACGAATTGAAAATGCTTTCGAAATGATTACTTGTTTGCACTAAAGCCAAAACAGACGAACCGCAAACAAATTAATTGGTTTGATACCGGAAAGTTTTGCTTTGATTGATTGACATTCAACCTTTTGACTGCTTGTGAACGTGAAACTTGTTGAAATTTGGCAACGATGACACAGAAATAACTTTACCGAATTAAATGTAAACTTTAAATATTTTTCGAAGCTAAATTGTAGATTTAAAATATTGACACGCATAATGGAAAATAGCGGAAAGAGAAAGTGGTCTTATTGCGGCATTAACAAAAAATAAAAACTAATATAAAAATTTCGATTTATGTATGTAATAAAAAAAAATTTGTCCGTTTTGTTCGTTCTTGATACGAGAATGAATGTGCTTGATATGAGAACGAATATTCTCACACAAACGATTTGCACTCGTTTGCCATTTTTGAACATATTTATGTGGCTGGTTGCAGATACAAAAATTGAGACATAATTTAAAAAGTCTTCGTATGCGTACGCATGTGTATGTACAAAAATGTTGGAGAAATCTATCGTTCTTGATACACGCACAAATTTTTTTCAATTCGATAACTTATTGTTATACCGAGCATACCGAAAGTGCTTCGATTAAGTTGTTTTTCCACTTAAAAAATGTACTCGACTCGAGAACATTGTGTGCTTGATTTTAGAAAAACTAAGCTTAAATTACTTTACTACCGTAAAAAATGTTCCAAACTCATTCCGTAAAATATATGGCAAAAATCTAAAGTAGTAAGAAAACTAAAAACAAGGAAAAACGATAACTTCGGTAGAACCGAAGCTGAAATACCCGTTACACAACACTTTTAATAGTTAATACATATGTTCACTAGGTGCTTAGATTAAATTTCACGATGAATTTGGTTAAATTTGTATGGATGCTTTATGTTATATTAGCCCGATCCTTACCATATCAATAGTGTTCACTTAGGTGGACATTGGAATTTATTTTACCAAATTTAATTGAATTCATTCGGAAAATGGGCGGTAAGTTTGTATGGAGGCTATACCAAAAAATGGGCGTGGCACCCTAGATTTGACATTGGAGGACATAAGAAGTGTTCTTACCCAATTTGAAGTGAATACATTCATAAAAAATCTTTATTTATTCTTGTAAATCAATTTCATTCCCTTCAAAGTAATCCCCTCCCGATAAAATACACCCATGCCAACGTTTTTTCCAATCCTCGAAACATGCCAAATAGTCCCTTTCCGGAATAGCCATCAGCGCCTTCTTCGATTCAGCTTTTATCTCCTCAATCGACTCGAAATGCGTTCTCCGGAGTGGTCTCTTGAGTTTTGGGAATAGCCAGAAGTCCCACGGTGCCAAATCAAGCGAATACGGTGGCTGCGGAACGATATTGGTTGGATTTTTGGCAAAGAAGTCTCGAAGAATCAGTGCAGTTTAAAAAAAAAAGTTATAATTTTTGGTACCAACCGAGACTTGACACGTTTGAGGTCCAAAACGTCTTTCAAAATGGTAAAATGGTTTTGCAAGAAATGAACATTTTTAAAATTTATTTCAACAAATTAGTTTATTGGATGTTCCAATAGGCATGCTTTATACTAAATTTAGAGTTTCTAGATACAGATCCAAAGAAGTTTTTATGGAAATAATCTAAAAACTTTGAAGAATGGGTATAGGCACCTGTTAAAACGGTGTTGGAGAAAAACCATTTGTAAGATACTATTTGGCGCCTAAGAAGAGTCTTAATTTTAAATGGGGTTGGTTCTGCAACTTATGACCGCTAGATCGACTCTCGCTTCAATGCGAATCAAGAATATACGCGTATATATGTCGAATCAAGTTCATTGCTAGTCTAATTACACTCATACTCAATTGTGTCTGCACGGGAAAGAACAAAATTAATTAAGACAATAATATGATTGATTCAAAAAGAAACTGCCTATTATAAACCACAAACCGCATATCTACATTAAAGAAAATATGCAGTTGGGCGCATTGAAAGTACCAAAAACTTATTTGATTATTCAGTCAATCTGTAATCGGACATTTGAGCGCACGCGCAACGTTTAATTTGCACTTAATTATAGAAATGCTCGATTAAGCAGAAGTGGAAGTGTGTAGTGTATGCGGCAGAATTCTAAACACTATGAATGCACATTGCGCTGTGAGTGGTCTTTAATTTTCCCTCTCTCTCTCTCTTTCACTTTCTAAGCAATGAGTGAATGAATGAATGAATGAAGGCGAAGCGGTGATGCGTTAGATGATGACTATGACTATGATAATGACGCTTGTTAATAATGAAATGAAGAGCTGCTATGTTTCTGCTGCTGCGACACAAGTTGAAATGTAAAGTGTATTAAATGCTTGAGTAGCGCACGCTGTGCACAACTATCAAAGCGATGCTAACATAAAATTTGTAGTATTCAAAGCTTATGACGACAAGTCTTATACATTGTCGTCGGTTTGAACAACGCGGCATACAATTACAAAATGGATAGCGTGTTGTTCATAATGACAGCAACAGCAACTATAGCAGCTACAGCAGCAGGCAGCACTGCTTTTATTGTTGTATCCCGACAGAGGCTTGTGTTAAATTAATTGATGCTACGTCAAGGACTAATTCAAACCAGCAGCAGCAACCAACACAGCTAACCAAGCACAACGACAACGTCAACGACGACAACATCAACGCATTGCAATGCATTGAGCTGAGTCTGAGCCGAATAGAGCCAAGGAATTTCATTAAAGCTCATTGCCGCTCTGATGATCGCGTTTGAAATCAAAATTTAATTTATGCTGACATTGAAGTGTCTGCAGGGCAATTAAATCGAATGAGTTGAGTTGAAAATGGGCCGAATGGGCGAGCGAACTGATGGAATGTCGTCTGAGCACTGTGTTGGGTGTATCTACTCGTACTATACTAAACAATAGTTGCCTTGACTTCCTGTGTGTGTTCATACTGTGTGCGTTATAATGTGGCATTTAAGTGGATACTCTGTCTTTAGTCTTTGTATTCGTATTCGTAGTGGTATAGTGTCTGTCTTGTGTGCATGAATTATTATATAATGCACTCCTCTCGACCACTTAAGCTACTTACCAAGTGCGTTGATATTGTTATGGAATCTATGGCATCAGAGGTTTTGAGCTTAAATATGCCTCATTGGTTATTTTCGTTATTTTGTTATTTTGTACTTACTTGGATTATTGGCAGCACAAAAGCTTATTGCTTAATTAGCTTAAGTATAACAAATAATGTCAATTATTTACAATTTTTTTTTTTGAATAAAAATTCTTTGAAATGTTACAAGACGCAGCGTAGATTATGTTAACTTATCTATCTATTTAGAATTCACGTGCCAAATATTGTTATGTTAAATGGGTAGTCTTTCTAAAAACTTCCTAGCTTGAGTATAACGAAATTTGTAACTACTCCATACATACTTATCCCAATATAACATCTTACCAATAATAAGAGTTGACTTCATCTCAAAAAGCCGATTTGATTTTCAACTTTTTTTAAATTACGTACCTCGGTCGCAATTCAATTTTTGAGCATGATATCTCACTCTAACGCAGCAATCCTATGGACTTTGATTTCTTATATGTCAACAAAAAGTTCGTGATTTAATACTACTTTTACGCTTTTTACACACGTCTAAAATTCTACACCGATCGATATCTTCATTAATATCGGCGGTGCTTAATGGGTACTATCAAACCTATATAAAAAACAAGAAAAAACGTTAACTTCGGTAGAACCGAAGCTTAAATACCCGTCACACGAATCTTTAAAGAGTTTATGTGTAATCATCAGTGGTCACCTAAGTTTACACACAATATCAATTTAAAATTTTGAGCTAAAATACAGATATATATAACAACATATTTCTCGAATATATCTGGAAACGGGCGGTAAGGTTGTATGCAAGAAACACCTGAAAATGGGCGTGGCACCATGATATTAGAAGAGTTTTTACCCAATATGGAGTAAATACATGAATAAATAATAACCATTTTCATACAAAAAATCGAAAATGGTCCGAAAGTTTGTATGGGGGCTATACCAAAAAATGGGCGTGGCACATCTGATTTGACATTGGATGACATTAGAATGTTTTTAGCCAAATTGGAGTGAATATATGCATAAATAATAACTATTTTCATACAAAAAATCGGAAAAAATGGAAAGTTTATATGGGGGCTATGCCTAAAAGAGGGCGTGGTATTTTGGTTTTGACACTGGATGACAAAAGAAATGTTTTTACACAATTGGGAGCGAATACATTCATAAATAATTAAAATTTTTATACAAAAAATCGGGAAAAAACGGTAAGTTTGTATGGGGGCTATACCTAAAAATGGGCGTGGCACTCTAATTCTCGAACTCATAATAGTCGTTGCCGAGAAAAGCTTAAGTTCCAAATTTCGGCGTGATATCTAAATATCTCTATCAAAAAAATTGCGAAGAAATAAACAGACAGACAGACAGACAGACGGACAGACGGACATGGCTGAATCGATTCGTCTCATCGAGCTGATCAAGAATATATATACTTTATGGGGTCTAAGACGTCTCCTTCAATGCGTTACAAACTTTCCGACAAACTGAATATACCCTTCACACTATGTGTGGCGGGTATAATAGTCTAGTCTCATAATACTTCGAGGCTTATATAAATGAACACTTTGGTTTTTTTTTTTTTTTTTTTTTGATGACATCAGCAGAGATATAACTCTGACCGAATTGATTGTGGCCCTTCGCAACGTTTGAGGATTCTCTTGAAAACATGACTAAGGGGTTTCCTCCTTTAACAAATAATCGAGTAGTGAAAGCTATTCTTTATTTTTAATAAATTTTAAACAAAATTTTTGTCTTTTTAAAGCGTCGAAACCAGACAAAAAAAAATTGGTGTCGCTTGCAGTGGCCAATCAATGTGTTGATTTTTTTAAATAAAAGAGAAAAGCATAACTTCACATAAATGAAAAGGACATTTTTTTGACGTAAATAAGCATAACCCTGACAGAAACATACGAACAACAAGCCGCGTGGGCGATAAAACGATGTTTATTATTTATGGTTTCCTAGCAACAAAACAGAACAAAAAAATAAAGTTGACGCGTTTGGAAAGTTCATGTTTTAGAAGTAGTTCTTCATTCCTTCCTAATATTTACCTTAAAACACGTAGAACACCAATTTACTTCTTTCTATTCAAAATATTTTAAATGCTTTTGTTTTAATATATATTTCTCTTTAAAAAGGTACGTAACGATGCAATTAATCTTTTCGAAATGTTAAAACAAAAAAAAAATATGCTATGCACAATATGCATTAAAGTTTATGAAAATATATTAGACTGGCGTCTACGCCTTCGCATACCCGTTAGACATAGTGTAAACAGGTATATTCAGTTTATTCGTAAGTGTGTAACGCATTGAAGGAGACGTCGTAGACCCCATAAAGTATATATATTCTTGATCGTTTTGTTTATGAAAGTAGTTATATTTTTATGAAAGTATTTACTGCAAATTGGGTTAAATCACTTCTTTTGTCATCCAATATCAAAACCAAGATGCCATGCCCATTTCTAGATACAGTCCCAATACAAATATTCCGCCCATTTTTTTGTTTTTGTATGAAAATAGCTCTTATTTATGAATATATTCACTCAAATCTGGGTAAAATCACTTCTACTCTCATCCTATGAATATTTTACCGATATGACAAGGATCGGGTCACTATAACATGCAGATTCCATACAAACTTATCATCCATTCTTGTTTATTTTTTCAAGAAAATTTTGTTATATATACATAAACTAATTAAAGTCTTGTGTGGCGGGTATTTGAGTTTTGGTTCTACCGAAGTTAACGTTTTTTCTTGTTTTTTGGTTAAATGCTGCAAATGCGTCATAAGCTAAGTTAAATTTAATTGATAAACCATCTGCTTCAATGTGCTCTGTTATTTGGCAAGACTTGAATTTCATCTATTTTTGGTGTAACAAGCAAAACCAAATGAGACACAATGATACACCGAAACTAAGCAACCCACCCACAGTATTATTTGATCTGATATGAAGCTATTAATGTGCGTAGACACCTGATACAGCGACGCCTATCTACACATACATGCAAAATGTTACTTACAATAGTTCAAGCAAATACCATATAGCAGACACATTACTATATATCGTATGTGTGTACGTAGATAACCATACACATACATACATAGAAATATAAAATGTGCATTAATGTTGGTGTAAGGTTGGCTGCTTTTATTGCTGCTGCTTGAGAACGCCTTCAACATTTTCATGCAGCATAAATCATAATTACGTCTGATTTCTTCTTTTCTCTCTCTTGTCTGCTGCCAAACCGACATTTTGTTCGAACTCTACTCCACTCCACTTCACTTCACTCCACTCCAATTCATTCCACTCCATTCGAGAAGACGTTTATTAAGCACCATTACTCTAGCGGTTTAAGTGCTACAGTGCCACAGCAGCTGCCTAGCAGCATACTCAATCCTGTACTGCCTTTATGTCCATCCGTCTGTCCGTCTGTCCGTTGCTCTAGTGCTTGAAGCATTCGCCAAAGCTGTATTGTGGCATGTACGCTCACGCTCATATGTATGTATGTGTGTGTGTATGTATAGAAGAGTGTTTTCAAGTGTCTGCAACGCTACAATTGATTGCGTTGTGGTTATGGGTCAAATAAAATTTCAAACTCTTGTTGCCAGCATTGATGTCGAAGTGTTGCTGCTGCTGCTGTTGCCGGTGTTTGTTCTCTCCTCATAGCTATCTTGTTTCGGTTTTGGTGGCTTACGTATTGGTCTAATAAAAAAAGCGAAAACTTTCAATTGTTCTGAGGCTAAATGAAAATTTAAGACTTCTTCATTATTTGTTTTGCTCTTTTTTGTGCGCTTTAGAACTCTATTATTCTCAGCACATTTAGACTTAACTCAGCTGTGATCTTTTTTATGGCTTATTTCATAATTATTATTTTGTTTTTTTTTTTTTTTTTTGGATTTGTGCCACTTAAAATTTGTTTTTGTATGATTTTGCTTAACTACAATTTGAAATCGATAGACTACTCAATGGAAGTACATACTTGGACGCCGAAGTGGCACTACACAATACAAAATGGATTGCAGCATATTTTTTTTTTTTTTTTTTTTTTTTGGAAAAACTATAAATAATTGCATCGCAGAAAAATTGAACTTTTTGAATTACAAAATCGAAATTAAAATAAAATTATGGCAAGCGATATAAAATAGAACAAAATAGAAAAATATTGTGGAATTGCACTTACCCCAAATATTTTTTTACGCTATACTTGTAGTGTAGAAAAGTATATTAAAAAATTGCCGATATTCGTACTACTTTAAAGTAAAACCAGAAAGAACGCTGCGGTCGCATTTGCTCGACTACAAAATACCCTGTACCCAATATTTATCTATTTGTATTAAATGAATAGCTGAGCATTAACAACGCTAAAACTCGAGAATGACTCTTTTATTTTTTTTTTTTTGTTGCTCTCATCATATATGTGGTCAGAAAGGAAAAAAAAATTTGGAAAATTTTGACCCGGGGCCTAATGGGGGGCCTTGAAACCGGATAAGCCATATCTTTCGAGTGAATAGACGTAGAGACTTGAAACAGGACTCATTTGAAAGATGGTTAAAAAACATATTTGGCGTTCATGGTGTTCAAGGGATATCCTGAATTTGGACCTGGAACCCATATGTGGACCCAATTTAGATTTTTTGATCAATTTTTTTTTAATTATAGGTGAACTCTTAGACGGGATTTTAGAAAATTTTGAGCCAGGGAATAATGAGGGCCTTGAAAAAAAAAACATAAGTCAAAAGTCATTTGGATTGAATAGACGTAGAGACTTGAAATTGGGCGCATTTGAATGATGGTTAGTCGTGTTTAGGGAATTTCTAAAATTTAAACGCAAATTTTTGAACAATTTATATTTAGGCACCAAATAGAAGCAAAAACAAGCAAGAACGTTAACTTCGGAAGGACCGAAGCTCAAATACCCGCCAAACGAAACTTTATTCATTTTCTTGAAAAAATAAAAAAATGGAAGCAGAGTTTGTATGGGACTATTTGTTATAGTGGCTCGATCCTTATCAAATCGGTAGTATATTTATAGGATAACAGTAGAAGTGATTTTACACAGATTGGAGTGAATATATCCATAAATAAGAACTATTTTCATACAAAATCTGAAAAATGGGCGCTTGGTTTGTATTGGGGCCATATCAAAAAATGGGCGTGGCACCTTTCTTTTGAAATTGGATGTCATTAAACTGCTTTTATCCATATTTGTAGTAAATACATTTACAAATAATAACAATTTTCATACAAAAAATCGAAAAAAAATGGTAAGTTTGCATGGGGCTATATCTAAAAATGGGCGTGGCACCTTTCTTCTGATATTGGATGGATTGATATTGGATTAAAAGTGGTTTTTCCCGATTTGTAGTCAAAACATTCATAAATAATAACTATTTTCATACAAAAAAATCGAAAAAAATGGTAAGTTTGTATGGGGGCGTGGCACCTTGGTTCTGACATACAAACTGCCTAGGAATACAAAAGCTTAAGCTTAAAGTTTCAGGTCAATATCTTTAAAACTTTCCGAGAAAAACGCATTGCAACAGACGGACAGACGGACAGACAGACGGACATGGCTAGATCGATTCGTCTCGTCGAGCTGATCAATAATATATATACTTTATGGGGTCTCCGATGCCTCCTTAAATGCGTTAAATATTTTTGCCTACCATTCCTTATGTTAAATGCATTATAAATCGTTACCGTTAAACGTTTGAGACGAGAAATAATGACTGATCTGATTTCCAGGTGTCAAATGAATTGCACAAGATTAAAATTCCAATTAGTACCAACAAGCCTTTAAATACATGGACCAAAAAAATTTAACAAAAGACCGGAAATCTTCCATGGTTTTTGTGATAAAAAATATATTAAAAATTGTTGTTTTTTTATTATTGATTTAGAATATCTCGAAAACTCTACGAGATGGTACTATTCTGAGCACAAATTCAGCATAAAAAAGGGCAAAATTCATCGAACACGCCATATCCAGTCTTTAGCTCTTAAAATTGTCGTTCTGTGTTATTAGAGCTGTTGTACTAAGCTCAACTATGTAATGAATGTTCTCTTAATAAACTCACAAATCGCTTAATTTCAAAAGGAGTAAAGGAGTCAACTGCTGACAGTTGACCCCAGAGTAATGCATCAAATCAGAATTAGAACGACTTTATGTACCAGCGAGGCTGAAAATTACACCTACAGCTAAATTAACACTCTCAACCATACAAAGAGTTGAATAGTTGACAGGCGACTGTGTGACGGGTTTAGTTTCATAAAACAGAAACTATGTGTACACATACTAGTTCGAGTGTGAGTAAATATGGTACGTATGTATATTTAGAATGCAGCATTAGGTATTCAATCTCACAAAAAAAAAAAAAAAAAAACACAAACACAAACACATGCCGAGTGTGTAACCAAGTCAAGTTGTAAATAAAGCACATCAATTTTATACTGGACCCGTAATTGTGTCGCTTTAAACGAGAACTAAACTAGTTAGGTAGGTAGATAGGAGCTTTATATCCATATATATGTGTGTGTGTGTGTGTGTGTGAATGCACAAACTAGAAACATTGACAGCGACATCGACATTGAATGAAAAGAGGCAGTAATGTTGCTTGCAAAAAATTTCCATAAAACATGAAATAAAAGTACATACAAAAGGACAACGAGTACTGAAGTAGATGCGTAAACATGACAAAGGAAATACATACATACGTGAGTAAATGAATGAAGAAGAAAGAAAAGGATACAAAACATACGCATACATACATACATATCTACTATAAAAAGATAACAAGCTAACGATAAAATAGTGTGACTTGTCTGAGTGTAAGTAGATGTGAAGTATTTTACGAGAATGACATGAGAGCAACGACGCTTCTGAAGTACAAAAAATGTCATCATCCTTGACAACACAAATACTTCAATCAAACACGCACACATATACACGCATACACGCATACATAGACACATGGTGCAACTACAGGGAAAATTGTTGTAGCATCTGCTTTGAAAATAGGAAATTGGAGTAAAAATGTTGCAGCATGAACGGAAACGGAAATGTTGCGTGTAGCAAGTGAAGAAAATTAAAGAAAAGTATGAGTGAAGTAGTAAAATAGTGCACTGAGTGCTATTATACAGTTACGGCTTTAGACTCTATGGCAACAACAAGAACAACAACAACAACAGAAATGTTACGAATACAACTATTACATCCATTTTAAGTGCAATACGTGAGTTTGTGGGTGTGGGTGTTTGTCTCTTAAATTATATGATACAAGTTACAGCAGTGTAACAGCATATTTGAAGGAAAATATTAGACGATGTGTCGTATTGTCATCATTCGTATCCAATACAACATATTTTTATTGCTATAAAAATGTTTAGAGTCTTTGTGCAACAATTGAAGTGCTCAGCAAACGTGCAACTTTATAGAAAATGCATTAATATTTGCTTTTGAAAACAATTGCAAAAAAATAAACTAAGAAGAATAAAGAACTCTTAGAACTCAATAGAAATTATTTTAAAACTTGATTGTACAATAAAATACTACATAGTATATGGAACACTAATTGTAAGATTGTGTTGTGGTAGTTTTATGGAGTAACAAGGAACAGTAACGGAAAACAGCAGGGGGACCGTTGCATGAAGTGATACAGAATGAAATTTTAGCACAAATAAATGTGAAAACTTATGTTTTAAATGGAGAATTTGAAATTCCAAAAATTGTTTGTTAAATCTAAACGAATCTGCATAGGAAATTGTCTACTGTGGTTTTTGAAGACGCTGATTTCAAAAATGGAGTTAGTTGCTCAAAAAACAACATGAATAATTGAAAATGGCAACCATTTTATTTTTAAATCTTAACATATTTGGGTAAGAACTTGTCTACGGCGTTTTTTGGCTCACTGCTCATATGCTCTTAGTTTCTCAAAAAACAAAATGGAGAATTTAAATTGACGACCATTTTTGTTAAATCGTAACGGAAATATATAAGAACTTATCTAAGGGAATTTTGAAGACGTTGATTTTGAAAATAAAGTTCGTTTTCAAGAACCCAAAAAGACGGATTCACAATGGTAACCATTTTTAATTAAATCCTTATGTCTGATTTCGAATATAGACTTTATTTTTCACAAAACTCACAATATCATTAATTTTTATGTAGTTCCTTTGTGTTTTTATTATAAAAGTTTTATATTGTAAAATTAAATATTGTAAAATTAAACAAGTTATAAATCGGGGATGTCACACAATATCTTTTTTACTTGGTTTCAAAGCTCTTCTTAAATCTAATGAAATAATAAATATAAGTCACAATTAGTTTTAACATTATTTAAACAAGAAAGTTCGCTGAGTTCGAGTATGCTCGGCTGCAGAACACAGTGTACCCAATATACCTTAAATTAAGTCTTATCTTAGTACAGTACTTTATAGTATTGAATTTTTATACAAAAACTAAAAAAATTGGTGAAAATTTGCATGGAGGCTATACAAAAAAATCTATTTGGTCCTATCCATATTTCATTGTGACTAGCAGTTCCCTTAATAAGAAAATGTCAAAGTTTCAAATATGGTAACCCTATCTCTTATTGTCTCCGAAATACGGACGAACGGACAGATAGACATAGTAAATCGACTGTCCTATCAATGCTGATCAAGAATATAAATACTTTCTAAGGATTTCCATACCTCCTTCTGCCTATCACATACTTTTGCACAAACTTAATATTCCCTTCTACCCCTTGGGTACAGGGTATAAAAATAAATAAAACATACATCATATTTTGTTATTATACCTGTTACACTAGTGTAAACAGGTATATTCAGTTTGTCGGAAAGTTTGTAACGCATTAAAGGAGGCATCGTAGACCCTATAAAGTATATATATTCTTGATCACCTCAACGAGACAAATCGATTTAGCCATGTCCGTCTGTCTGTTCGTCTGTCCGTCCGTCCGTCTGTCCGTCTGTCTGTGTGTTGCTGCGCGATTTATTCGCTCAGTTTTAAAGATATTGGGCTGAAATTTTAAACTTAAGCTTTTTAGGTCCTGTGTAGTTTCTATGTTAAAATCAATGTGCCACGCTCACTTTTAGGTATAGCTCCCATACAAAAAGTACAACATTTTTTCAAGTTCTTATATGAAAAAATGTATTTATAAAGCGAATGGCTTCAAATATGGTTAAAATGTTTCTTATACCATGCCAAATCTTCAGTTTAAAATTGGTCCAAATCGGACCGCGAATTCTTAAATTTTTAAAGAGTATATTTAATTTGTTTAGTATTTTGAAATAAAATTTAATACAAATGCTGCACACGAAGGTCTATCAACGTCAAATGATGTGAAGTTAACTTTTTTTCTTGTTTTTATAAATGTATTAGTCCTTCTGCCTATTACATGCTTTTTGCACTATTAAACTAATTGTGAATTTTATTCATTATTTCATTGAATTTTAAAAAATAATGGATACCAAGTAAAAGAGATTTTGTATATGTTGAAAACTATTTTGAATCAAATCTTAGGATAGAAAGATGTCATTAGCGAAGCCATGCAATCTGTGCTGTGCTGTGCTCTCGAAAACATTTGAATTTCTTATATCTTGACTACTGGGCCCCATAGAAAAGAGTGCTTCTTAGTCTGTGGAAAGTAGAAAATGCTTTCTAATTGATCAACAAATTGAAGTCATATTTTATATTCACGGCTCAAAAGTAGTTTTTAAATAATTATAATAATTAAATAATTTTTTTTGATAACTTGTCGCACTAACTTTGACATCAATTTGTACTTCAATGTTATTTTCTTTTAAAGGCCAATCGTTTTCTTATAGCTGCCAAACTTCCGCAAGATCAAGATCCCAGCTCTAACTGAGATCTGTGTATAGAAATATAACTATATTATGTGTTTCTCTCATAAAAATCTCTTCCAACCAAAATCGGAAATGGTGTTGAGAACAAGCCAAATTGTTTTATTGTCTAACTCATGTTTCAGTTTTTAATATGATTTCATATTTATTTTATTGTTTTGCTCAGTTTTGCTGTGTATTAACAATATAAATAATATAAAAATTAATGTAAACATAGAAATGCACTTAGTTTTAATTAAAGAATTCAATTCACAGCTTAGTCATTTGCCTTTTTTTGTCACTATTTTCAATCTGTAAAGTTTTTAGATTTCAATACCACACAATTATTTTGCCATGCTTCGGCATTCTAAATAAATAAATATATAGTTTCTACTTTGAATAAACACAAAAGCATATAATAATGATTAAATTAAAATACCCTACTTAAATAGAGTGTGTAGCGAACACAATAAAAACCAAAAACATTTAACAAATAATTGCAGTTTACTTGACCTAATTGTTACAAAAAAATAAGTTATGCATTAAGTTGCTTTTTAAATGGCTTAAAGCTGCCAACAGAATATTTTATTTTAGACAATTTAACTGGGAGTTAACAGACTGTTAAGTGATATTATAGTATATGTTAACTTAACATTTCACGACAAGTTTTCTATCGATCTTGTTAACTAACAGAACTGAAATTTCCTTATTCTTACAACATAAAAGGAAAATTCGCATTTAATTTATTACTACAGAATTTAAAATTTATTAAAGTTTTTATTTTTACTTTAAAAAAGTCTCTTCAACTTAATTTTCAACCACACAAAGAGATAATTTATTAAAGTCTTTAAAAGAAATTGAAACCCTTTTTTTTTTTTTTTTGTTTCTCATCTCTTTTGAATTTAGTTAAAAGGAATTTTATTTTATTGTTAAATATTAACTACCTTCATCTTATGTACGAAATGCTGCCGCTCTCTCATTCAGTAACACGTCGCATATTAAAAGAATACATTTTACTATGTTGAAAAGCTTGGGGAATTTGTACGAAAAGTACTTGTGGCATCTAAATAACAATGACTGAAGAACTTATTCATTATGTTTAAGTATTTTCTTTATTATTTTTTGGTCTTTTCTCTTTTTGTTTTATTGTTTTCAAATAAGAGTAGAAAAATGTTTAACTTTTGACTTGAAGTGTGTTCCCACTACGTATGTGTGTGTGTAGTCATTTCAATGTGAATTTAATTTAAGAAATGCCAAAAGTAATTTAGTTGAAACTTGTACGTAATAAATCATCAAATGTCCAATTTGCTTTGTAGCGTATACATTTTTTGATTAGCTTAAAATTTGTGCAAATGCACAACAATTCATTTTTGTTGTAAAATGTTTCTAAAATTCCCAGAGCTCTGATAATATTTTCTAGTGTCATTTTGTATTCTTTTATTTTTTATATATTTTTTTTTTTGGCTTTCAAGCTTTATTTGCATGAATTCTCTTGTTGCTTTCATCAACAAGATATTTTGTAAATGAACAAGAAAATACGTAAAAATAAACACACATAATACGACAAATATATATTCTGTATCATACTAAGAATCGAGTTAATTAAATTTCATTGTATATTATTTTTGTCGTATGTATAAACTCAAAAGTACAAGTAACTTTTTAACCTGTCAACTAATTTACAAGAAGTTGGCTGCTTTTGAAAAGGTGAGATCTGTATCTTTCAAATGTTATCAACGTGCAATAAATGGTGTTTAAACAAAAGTTCCCTTTGAAATTGAACATACTGTGTACATATAAAAAAATAATAAGCAAGAAAGAACAGTAGTGACGAGTAAGTTGATCAGAATGCTCTCTTCTTTGTAGTGGGGGAAACTCTTTTTGTGGAAGGTGCCAACGAGAGACTTTTGGCGTGAAAATGTTTCACAATTTTCTATATTATTGGGACTACTACTGCTATAAAAAGTAAGGTGAATTTGTTTGTAAAATGAAAAATCTTTATAGTCCCTTTCCGGTATAGCCATCAGCGCCTTCTTCGATTCAGCTTTTATCTCCTCAATCGACTCGAAACGCGTTCTTGAGTTTTGGGAATAGCCAGAAGTCACATGTAGCCAAATCAAGCGAATACGGTGGTTGCGGAACGATATTGGTTGAATTTTTGTCGAAAAATATCACAAAGATTCAGTGCAGAATATTGAAGAAAATTCATCATTTTTGGTACCAATCGAGACTTGACACTTTTTGAGGCCCAAATCATCTTACAAAATGGTATTATTTGATCCCTTCGATACGCCAATTTCATCAGCAATGGATCCTATAGTTAATCGACGGTGTGCAAGCACTAATTCGTTTACATTTTGAATGTGAGCATCGTCCGTTGAGGTCGATGGTCGACCAGGGCGCTCTTCGTCTTCAACACGCTCTCAAACTTTTTTGAACAATTTATACCAATCAAATGTTGTTGATTTTGATAGAGCTGGGTCCCCGTAAGCCTTCTTCAACATTTTTATTCCATTTATTCCATTCGGAAAATAAAATTTGATGACACTTCTCTGCTCAATTAAATCAGACATTGTAAAAATCGAAAAACACAAGCGTAAATATTGTTACGTTTCTTGCCTTTATAAGCGCGGCTGAGAGGGAGCTTTATTAATTTTTGCTAAGAGAAACAAAAGACTTTTCTCTTCACTATGCACCATTTATTTCTCTTCTCTATGTTACAAAATTCTACTGTTTAATTTAATTCACTTCTGCTCAATTCATTACATGTGTTTTCTTAATCGTAGTCAATATCGTTCTGCTGCAGTTGTCTTCAAAAAGTGCATTGTCAACTTTTCTATCTCTTCTTCTTATTAGTTTCTTTTTCTAACAATCACCTGTGCATGATCATTCCTTCATTTCATACCGCAACAAGCAGTCATGCGTTCATGCAGGGTGATGCAGTAGGGCGAAACTTATGTTCATAACAATATATTACCGATAATGACATTGACATGAAATTTGGCCCAGATGTTATTAACAGTCCTGCCAACTCAAGAAAAAAGAACTAACCCGAAATGCTAAGCCCGCGAAGTTTAAATTGAAAATTCACCCAACTTTCTGTAGTAGTATATAATAATAATAGAAATAAAGCTTGAAACTTGAACTTAATGGGGCGCTATTCAAGTGACGAGCAGTGTATATTTTACTATGTCATAACGCTTTTCTTCATCAGACAACTGAAACACAATTCGAAAATTCGTTTGTCCCAAGATATTTTCTTCGAATTCTATATGGCGTATACGTAATAATTTTTTAAACATATAAATTAAACCAGTTTTGTATAGAAACTAGTTTTTGTATTTAATCTCTTTACTTTTTATATATTCTTTTTTAATATATTTCATATTTCATGCAGTAAAAATTTCATTCATTTTGAAAAATAATTTTAATTTCATTTAAATGCACAGACACAGCAAATTTAAATTTGAAATATAAAATCATTTGCAGCTTATATGTAATAAATTAAATTTTAGAAAATTATATCACTTTCATTTAACGCTCAAAATTAAATTAAAGGAAATGTCAAATTGGATTTTATTTGCAAATATTTACGCTTCGTTTATGGTCAATTTCATTTGAAAAAAAAAAAAAAATTTCACAAAAAAAAAAAAATAAAAAACTAGGACAAAGTGTTAAGTTAAAATATAAAAAAAAAACTGAAGTGAGTGAGATAGTAAGTGAGTGCGTGAATGAGTAAGTGAGTAAAAATGAGTAAGTGAGTGTGTGAATGAGTGAGTAAAGTGAGTGAAGTTAGTGAATGAGTGAAAGAGTAAGTGAACGAGTGAATGAATGCATAAACAAGTAAATGAGTATTTGTGAACGAAAATGTACAAGTGCTCCAATTTGAAGTGCTTAGATAAAACAAAGACGAATATTAATAAATAAAAGAAGTAAATATATGCATTTATGCAG
Source organism: Leucophenga varia (assembly GCA_018903435.1). Lineage (NCBI taxonomy): Eukaryota > Metazoa > Arthropoda > Insecta > Diptera > Drosophilidae > Leucophenga > Leucophenga varia. The sequence goes on along the minus strand of JAEIFJ010000117.1, from coordinate 22,373 downwards.
TTGTGCTTTGCTTAATTTACATAGTTTAACATAGAAAAGTGGGGAAAAAAATCTATTACATCAAATACAATACTTTGAAAACTCTACCGCGCATAATAATAAATTATGCACCAAGTGCAAATTATGTACATACATCAAAGTTCGGCAGACATACTATACTATACCACATCTAAACTTATGACAAGATGACATTAACATGAAGTGAAAATATGCAAAACAGCTACAACATTCTACATTAAGTTGAAATTCTTGTTGATTATTCTTCCGGACTAACTGACTGACTGCCTAGTACCAACGTCGACAATGTCCTCGCAAGTGTCCGCCGAGTTGATTATTATGCGTCTGGTGTTATCTATTTTTATGAATGTACTTTGCTTTTATGACTTCGAAATATTTTTTTTTTCCTTTTTTTTTTTTGTGTGTTTTTCATACGCAATGACTCTGCAGAGATTAATGATACTTTTAGAAAATACGCTGCCTGGAACGTATATTTATATTTTATATTTTTTTTTTAAAGCTTTAAGGCATAGACTTTTTATAAAAAGAGATTTTTCAAAAGTTATACTATAAAAAAAAATTTTCAAATATAAAATTTTCAAGTGACAATATCATAAAATTTAAATTTTGTTTTTTTATTTTTATATATACTAAATTTTTTACACTTCAATTTAAAATGTGTGCATGTGTTAAGAAAAATTAAATAAATTTTAAAACAATTTATATTTCAATTTAAAAATAAAACCCATGATAAGAACATTTATGCAAATTAAAAATGTTTATTTCAATAGTTTCGATTTCTTTTTTTTGTATATAATTAAATTGCTAAAAATAAATAAATTGTAAAATCAATAAAATAATTGAAAAATTGAAATGCGTTAAAATTCATTGAAATAAAAAAAAAATATTTTAATGCTTTAAATTCGAACGAGTATAAATAAAAAAAAAGTTCTTTTAATGCAATAAAAATTTACATAAATTTGGGATCAAAAATATTGATTTTTGTACTACAAAAAATATAAAAAATATAAAAAATAAATAAAATAAATGTAAACAAGGACATTAAATATTTAAAATAAAAATAACAAACGCATAAAAAAATCAAGAAAAAAAGTGAAATCGAAGTTAAATGCACGTCACATGCAGCTTTGAATACGTAGTTAGGGTATTCACAATAGCCTCTCTTTGAAAAGAAATATATACTGCAGAAACTTTACAAAAACAATTTATATAGAATGCCTTTGCATATATTTCTGCAGTCATTTCTACTGTACTATACTGTATAAACAGTGTGGCTGTGAAGCAAATTTTTATAAATAATGACAACCCTATATTGCAACAATTTGTACAGACAAACTCCAGATGTGAGTGGAAGTGAGAGAGCAGCAGTATCGTTTCTATTTTTAGAATCTTAGAAAAGAGCACTTTGATTTAAATATTTTTTGTTGTCGAATTTAATTAAATTGCGACGCCTCTACCTGTATAAGTTTTGAACTTTGGTTATTTTATTTTTTTAAAAATTATTGAAAAAAAAAAAATTAAAAATCGACACCTATAGGATTTAAATCTTGGCTACTCGAACACCAGTTTTTAATCTGCTATATGTTTGCTATCAAGTGTTCGAAAAAGTAGCAGCAAAATTGATTTTTATAAAAGATTGCATAAATCTCTAGTTTGATTCGAAAAAACTTGTCCGAAATTTTTTTCTGATATACAGTAGAAACGTTTATGTGAATACCCTAAGCGTGTGTATAAACATCAGTGGTGTAGTTTGAATTTTTTTGACTTAGAATTTTGGACAGAGCTCTAAGCCGGTTGCCATATTTAAATATTTAAATTTTAAATAAAATATTTGCCAAAGTTATAAAATAGTTCCAAATGAGATGAAATTATTTTAAAATTTAAATACAAAAAATGTTATGCGACTTTTTCCATTTCCGTCTGGGTTTTTTTTATTTTGATTATTTATTTTGGTTTTATTTTCTAAAAGGAAAGTCGTAAAACTTTTGTACAATTTCAGACTCCAATTATTTACTTTGGTACTTTCGTACTTACACATACATACATATGTATACAACGTTCTTCTCGTTTCACTGCAAACGCTTTCACGCCACATGATGTCGTGAAAAACCAATTTTACGCAAGCAATAAACAACAACAACAAACACAGAAGCAACAAGAGCAAAATAAGCAAAATAAAATTTTTGTATTTTATTGTTTTTCTTTTAAATAATTGAAAACAAGTCACAAGCAAATCAAAAAGAAATTAAAGTAAAAAGAAATTAAAGTAAAAATATATAATTTTATATGCAAAATATTTAATTTAAGTGCGTATGTGTAATTTTTCATAGCGGCAAATGTAGTTTTCAAAAATTTTATAAATTATTTAATAATTAAAAAAAAAAAAATATATATACATATATATATATATATATATATATATATATATATGTATGTAATAAAAGAAAAGAATGGCCACTTTTACTGGAATATTTTGACCTTTTGAGAGCTTATACCTATAAAATATAAATACATAAAATACAAATATATGATGGCTGTGTAAATACATATATGTACTACCTATGTACAATATATTAAAACCCTAAATAAAATTTTAAAATTTATTTTCGTAGTTTAAATGCGTTGAAAATACTCAAAAAACTCAAAACATGTACAGGGTCCGCCATCTAACATTTTTTTTTGAACTAGTGGTTATTTCGAGTGTGGCAACACTGATGTCACATCTGTTTGTACAGAAAGTTAGTTTTATCCTTCCGCTGAACGAAAATGGTTGTGTATACGATTGAGGAACGCGTTACGATCGATCTTGTGCGCACTGTTTTCGGAGACCAAATTATCAGCCGAAATTCTGATGTCGTTTGGCCGTCTCGGAGCTGTGATTTGACACCGTTGGATTATTATTTGTGGGGCGCCGTCAAAGACAAGTGTTATGTGGACAAGCCAGCGACAATTCAAGCTTTGAAGGACAACATTCGCGTCGCCATTGCCGAAATACGGCCGCAAACAATCGGAAATGTCCTCAAAAATTGGGTCGACCGAATGGCGTACTGCAAGGCCAGCCGAGGCAGCCATTTGAACGAACTTATATTCCATAAGTAACCGGAAGGATTGTACTTTAATATGAAAAAATAAATTTGATGATCGGATGAACCGTTTTGTTTTTATTGCAAAAAAAAAAAATTACGTGGCGGACCCTGTACATGTACACACTCAAATCCCACTAATCATACTTCTTGTTTTTGTTTTCACTGTAAATACTTTGATTGACTTAAAAGTAAAAATTTAAGAAAGAAAAAAAAAGTTATCTAAACTCAATAAAGTTCTTTAATAATGTACCTACTATAAACGATTATCCAACCATCCTATACCATATCACTGCAAAAAAAAAAAAAAAAAAACTATACGAAACTGATCCACCGTCTGAAAATCTTAGCCAACAATCTTATTTAGGAAGAAAACTTAAAAAGTAACAACTAAAAAAAAAAAAGAAAAAAAAAAAACAGATAAATATATTTAGAGAACAGTTTATTACATATAAAGCGTTCAGTAAAAACTGTTTTCGAATTAATTACTTGAATTTAAAATATACATACACAGAGGTGTCACACAAAATCTCTTTTGGTCGATTTTAAATTTCTTCTAAAACTCAATAAAATAATGAATATAATTCACAATTAGTTCTTACATTAACATATGTTAAAAAACAAGACAGAACGTTAAGTTTTATAAAAACTCTATACCAAAAAATGTTTCATTGGGACTATTAAAGGCATAATTTATAATAAATTTAGAGCTCCTTAGAGTAAGAAACAAATGAGTTTTTATGCAAAAACCCAAAATTTTGGGGTAGATTTCTATGGGATTACCCTTTGAAAGGACTTGAGAAAACCCATTTATAAATGACCACTTATCGGCTCAGGATAATCTAAGTTTCAAAGATGGTGGCCCTATCTCTATTAGTCTCTGAGATAAACGACAGACGGACATTTTATTGGGTCTACTATGTTTCCCTCTGCTTGTAACATAAATTTGCACAAACTCTATATGTACCCTTTTATCTCTTGGGAACAAAGTATAATAAATAAAATATACACCAAAACTTTTGTTATTTTTATAAATGTAGTTGAAACTAATTTAAAAACACCCCAGTGACACCTCTGATAACTTTTTGTACAAATAATATGTATTTTTCAAACGGTCTAGCAATAAAGTTCCATTTTTTTTCTCGGTTTTTTCTGGAGAATTTTATTGGAAAAATAGAAAAATTTAAACTGGGTCTTCTCAGTGTTTTTTTTACATATAACTTAAAAAAACACATTTTAGTACAGAAGTGCCACTTTTACTGGAATATTTCGACCTTTCGATAACTTGTTACTATAATATATAAATACATAACATACACATATATGATGGCTGTGTAAATACATATACTACCTATATACAATACATAAAAACCTTAAATAAAATTTTAAAATTTATTTTCGTAATTTAAATGCGTTGAAAATATTTTTTTCCTATTTTATTTTTATATCTAAAAATCATAGCAAAAAATCTTGGCTAGAATTGTTTTTGTTTTTGTTGTTGTTTTTGTTAATGTATTTTTATTGTTTAGTTTTGTTGTTGCAATTGTGCCACCACGTGCACTTGTGTTTATTTGTTTGTTTGTTTGTACAATGGCGTATGTGTTTTTGCATTCTATTTTATTTGTTTTTTTCTTTTATTTTGTAGGCTTTTTATGTCTGCGTTTTATTTTTAGTGCCCCCTTTTTTTTGTTTTCATTGCAAAAACGTTTTCAACAGCTTCCGGCGCACAAATACAAATTCGTAAATGGCGACACGAATACAAGAAAAAAAAAAAAAAAAAACGAAAGCGCATATATATTGTAGCATACATACAGGCGCACACCACTTGTTTGCATGTTTGTGCGCCTGAAGCGTTCATGTGCATTTGACAATGCTCTTAAAATGCCAAAAACAACAGATACGATACACCGGCAACAGAGCAAACTACATACGACACTATACAAATGTAACAAAAAATACAAACTGGCAGCCGCAAAATCATTGAAAAGTATCAGAGTAAAAGTACAAATGCAGACAAGGACATAGAATGATAGAGAATAACAGCTTTGCTATTGCTACTGTTGCCACTGTTGCTGCTGTTGATGACGATGATGATGATGCCGCTGGTGATACTGTTGCTGATGGCATACTCGCCGCCGCGCTGCAATGTTAAAAACTGTCGCTTATATGTCGCATGTTGTCGACATGTTCTATTTAAATCCCACATAAGCTTGCCATTCAAAAAAAAAAAAAAAAAAAAAAAAAAAAAAAAACAACAACTAATATTTTTTTTGACGAATATTCCGAAAAAAAATAGAAGATTTCTCTGTTTTATTTTGGTTTATATAAAACAGATTTTCGTAGTTTGTAGCCAAAGCACACACAAAAAAGAAAACAGAAGTAAACTAAACTAAAAATATCGCATTGAAAAGCGACGATTTAGTAGCTTCTATCATTTCGACAATGTATCGAATAGCGATTTTCATATTTTTTGTTTGATATTTTAAGCCAACACCAAATCGCTCTCGCATATAGAAAGCAGCAGCAGCAGCAGCTTTAGCGCATGGTTTAATAGTTTTACAAACATTTCTCTTTTTATGAAATTTATAAAAAGGCAAAAAATTGAATTCAAATTGGCAATTTATTTGAAATATATAGGTAATTTTTTTTTATTTGAAAATAATAAAAATGTTTGAATAAAATTTTACATACATTCTTAAACAATCAATTTTTTTTAAACTGTAGTTTAACAGGCTCTCAATCGCTATTTAACCGATCGGACAATCAGAAACGAAATACACGTAGACATAAGCATGATGCATTTATAAAAATGTATAATATTCCGCATCTATCTCTTTCTATTTTGCTTACATATAATATTTTAATGAGTTTGGTTTAGTATAATAATAAAATGTTGTGTGAAGTGTATAAAATGGTGTTCTAAATAGCTCCACAACAAAACTTATTATTTTCAAATTATGTAAAAAATAAAGCCGGAATACTACACCTCTTTATGGAATTTATCATGAAAGAAAGGGTGCAAAAATGTAAGAAAACAGAGTCAGAATACTACAACTTCTTATGCAATTGATCATGAAAGAAAGCTACAAAAAGTAAGCAAACAGAGTCGAAATAGTACACCTTTTTAGGCAAATTAATATTGAAAAAATGGGTACGAAAAATCTAAAAAAAACAAAGCCCAAATACAACACCATCTTATATTATTCACCTTGGAGAGTAGAGAACGCAAATGCAGAACTTGTAATCATTTTTGCTTTCTGCTTTAGAATCTCAAAAACTGAAAGAGCAATATGTGAAGAAAAGAATTGCAGGTTGCCACCCCATAGCTAATAACTCTTTATAAAATTAAAATATTGTAAATTTGAACATTGAAAAAATACGAATAAATGATTTGAATACACAAAAAAAATTCAGCCCAAATTTTCGAAATTTGCCAAAAATTACTCTTCTAAAATTTAGGCTTATATTCATACTTTTTTTTTGCGGTAGCAACCTGCCAGGCAATACTTCGACTATAATTCTTGCAGTTATAAAGTAATCCCAATTGGTCACTATTGGAAAACCTGTGTTTTTACCCCAACCTAAACTCAATATCTAGAGAAGATAGAAAGTATATAGAACAACACAAATCGCGATTCTCTAGATTCTAGAAAACGAAAATATTTACCGGCTATGATTTCGTTGGAAACATACACAAGCAGAGAAGGGCATAGGGCGCTATGCTTAAAAGCCCTTTTATTTTCAATTACATAATTAAAAAAATTTTATATATTTTTTATTTACCAATTTTCTTCTTACCCTACAAAGCAATAACACTTTAGTAGTTGCTTTATTGATGCACGTTGTGAAATTTGGTATATGTTAGTGCTCAGCATACTCTTCCTTAAGTAGCTGGTGTCATTTAACTGCTTTTAAGGAGTATAAAATTAACTTCTGTCATATATATTTCCATTATTCGTCCTTAAAGTAATCAATTACTCCAAGAAATAATTTCTTGTGAAACAAATAAAAAAAATATTTTAAACTTTTATTAAATTTTAAAAATTAGATACAAATATGAGCCAGAGCAACCTTAATATTAAACAAAGAAAAAAACATTTTGCAAACTTTGAAAAAAAAAAGAATTAAAATGACAAATTTTGTTCACATTTTTAGGCGTTAATGCAGCAACACTATCAACGGTTGAGTTTGAAGCAACGCGAATGGATTCAATGTCACAGGAAACACATTTACCAAGCAACAACAACAACAACAGCAACAACGTAAACAATGAAACTACGGAAAATCATTACGGAAGCGGATGGCACAGAAACCGACTTTGGTCAACTGATGAGCAACAACAACAACAACAAAAACAACAGCGACGAGAACCGCAAGAACCGCAAGTTGAAACCACAAATCACACTTTTAAGAGTTTAGCCTTCATAGACGAATTCAATGCATTGTTGCCAACATCAACGGAAACCGAAACATTACTGCCTGCAAGCGAAGATTTGCCTATTTTTAACTATGGTATGCCACGTAATATAACAGCACGTACCGGACAGACGGAAGCGTTAATTAAATGTCGCGTCAATAGATTACAAGATAAATCGGTAAGTGAAATTAATGCAAAACTTAAATACAAATTCCATTAAAAAAAAAAAAAAAAAATTTACAATTCAAAATATTCTTTGTCAATTGATGATGCCACATGCAACACGATATCAAGTTGCATTGTAGTGTCTCGAGTTTCTCAATCAATCGATCAATCAATCATTTCAGCAATAATTCTTACCCAACAGGTATCCTGGATACGTAAACGTGATCTACGCATACTGACTGTCGGCACAGCAACATATACAACGGACAAACGATTCCAGGTGAGTTGCTGCAAAAAAGGCATCCGTTACATTGCAACTCAGCTCAACTTAACTCGACTCGACTCAACGTCATTTAATTAATTGACCATGCTGAAAGCACGCGTACAAATGATTCATTCTCTTCTTTTTTTCTTCTTTTTTTTATTGACTTCCTTTGCCAACATCATTCCTTGCATTCATGCAATTGAATAATTGTTTAAGTTTCATTTACAAAACAAGCAAAAAAAAAAAAAAAAAAAATTCGAAAAAGAAAAGAAAAATTTTTTTGCATGAAATAAATGTAAAAAAATCCAAAAAAATTTTTTTCTCACTCGTCGAAACAATGAGAATTCGTGAAATTCTTTAATTCATTTTCGTTTCAGGTAACTGAATCGAAGGATGCGAGAGGTGAATGGATATTGCATGTCAAGGAACCGCAACCGCGTGACAGCGGCATCTACGAGTGTCAAGTGAACACTGAGCCGAAAATATCCATGGCATTTCAACTGAATATCATCGGTGAGTAGCAGCATAAAATTGCCAAAAACTCAAAACATGTACATGTACATACTCACATCTCACTTAATATACATTTAGTTTTCACTGTGAATACTTTGATAGGATTGAGAGTAACAATTTAAGAAGAAAAAAAAAAAATTAACTTAACTCAAGAATGTTCTTTAATACTGTACTACATATAAACGATCATCCAACCATCCTATACTATATGACTGCTAAACAAAACTATATGAAACTGATCCACCCACCGAAAATCTGAGCCAACAATCTTAAATAGAAAGAAATCTTAGAAAATAACAACTAAAAAAATAAAAAAAAAAAAAACAGATAAATATATACAGATAACAGTTTATTACATATAAAACGTTCAGTTAAAACTGTTTGCGAATTAAGAAAAATTTACATGAATTTAAAAAATAAATACGCAGAGGTGTCACACAAAATCTCTTTTGGTCGATTTCAAATTTCTTCTAAAATTCAATAAAATAATGAATATAATTCACAATTAGTTCTAACATTATTCTATTTTGAAGTCGAGATATTCTCGACTGAAAAATATCCTGTACCCAATCTTTATGTACCTTCAGTTAAGTCTTACCTTAGTACCAAACATTTTTTTTTATTGAGCTTTCATATAAAAGCTCCAAGAAAATGGAGTAAATTTCAAAGAAGCTAAACCTAACCCAAATGCAAATAATCAAAATTTTGAAGTAGATTTGAATGGGGCTACACTTTAGAAAAGGGCAAGAGAAAATCCCTTTTGTAAGTGACCATTTGCAGCTCAGGAGAGCTCTATTTCAAATAATATACTTCATCGTATGTGTAGCGGGTATAAAAAGTTGATTTGATTTATTTTAATATTTTATATGAATTTATTTATATATTTATTTGTATACCCGCCACACATAGTGTGGAGGGTATATAGTATATTCAGTTTGTCTGATAGTTTGTAACGCATTGAAGGAGACTTCATAGATCCCATAAAGTTTATATATTTTTGATCAGCTTAATTGGGCGAATCGATCTAGCCATGTCCGTCTGTTTGTCTGTCTGTCTGTCCGTCTTTTTGTTTCTTCGCAATTCATTCGGTCAGTTTTAAAGATATTAAGCTAAAATTTCGAACATAAGCTTATCACCGAAGCGACTAAATCAAGTATGAAAATGAAAGTGTCACGCCCATATTAGGTATAGTCCCATACAAATCAACCAGTTATTTTCGAATTTTTATATAAAAAAATATATTGTTTAACAATGTATTCACTCCAAATTGGCTAAAATCACGTATAATATCATCCATTGTCAAAGTCAAATTGCCACGCCTATTTTTTTGTATAACCCACATACAAACTTCATAAATGTATTCACTTCAAATTGGATAAAAATACATCTAATATCATTCTATCTTTACTCGACTAATTTTATAAGGATCATCCTACTATAACATATAGCCCACAATCAAAGTCACCACCCATTTTCTAATTTTCTTCAAGAAAATTTTTATTGTTCTGTATTTAGGTTTAAAATTTGTCCCCATTATTGTGTCTAAACTTTGGTTGTTTCGAACTTTTGACTACAGGCCATCTCTTCACCAAATTTTACCTAAGCCACTGAGAGCTCTCTTTCAAACAATCGAATCGATCTAGCCATGTCCGTCTGTCGGTCTGTCTGTCTGTACGTCTGCTTGTTTCTTCGCAATTCATTCGGTCAGTTTTAAAGATACTAAGCTGAAATTTGGAACATAAGCTTTTCTCTCAACGACTAAATCAAGTATGAAAATGAAAGTGTCACGCCCATTTTTAGGTATAGCCCTAAACTTTGTTTGTATCGAACTTTTGACTCCAGGCCATCTCTTCACCAAATTTTCCCCTAAGCCACTGATGATCATAAATAAACTAAATCAAGATGTGGCGGGTATTTGAGCTTCAGTTCCACCGAATTTAACATTTTCCTTGTTTCTTTTTTTTTCAAAATTTGATATTCATATTTAATGTTCAAATTTTACTTATTTAAACTGTTAATTAAACTTTACTGTCAGCTGCCATTGGGTAAATTGCTTTGCTTCTTTCAAAATATATTTTTCTTTACATTAATTTTTTTTCGCTAATTTTCAGCTTGTTTGTTGGTTTGTCTTTTATGTAAAATATATAACTCAGGGCATACATTTTTAATTTCAATTTTAAAAAGAAAATAAACAAATTGTAAATGACAAAGTTTCACAAAAAAAAAGAAAATAAAAAGAAAATTGTCCTTTTGCGTTTGAGTTTAATTAAATTGATGAACTACAAGATTTAAAAAACGATTGACATTTTAAGGCAAAAGCTTTAAATGTAATGCTTACATTAAAATGTTTTAAGTAAATTTATTTTTATTAAAAAGTTAAAAAAAACCGCATATCGTTTACTTTATCTTTCTGAAGTTGCATGACTTAAAATCAGCTACAATGTATCTTTAGCAAAAAGAGTTTTATGAATAATATAAACATATATATTATATATATGCTCAATATGCAAGAATCAGGACCCAGCAGATGTTCATTAAAATTTTTGTAGCGAAAAATTGCGCAGAGATCTTCTGCTTAAATTTACATAATTACAGATTAATTATAAAAAAAATCGTAAAAAGCCACAAAAAAAACTGTAATATATACGATTTTAAATACGCTTCACGTAGATACTATTTGGAAAAGTAAAAATAAACTCGAAAAAGATTTATACTTTACAAATTCTAGCTCGAATTCGTGCTAGCTTTTGAGGCAACCTATATGTTTCAGAAAATCGATGTGTTGATAACTTTAAAAAACCCGATATGCAAGACGTATTTTGCCATGATGTGGCAAGTTGTTATTTATCTCACGTGAATCGTTCAAGCATCAAAAATATTAAATCTTGCGTGGCTGTTATTATTATTATTAATTTACTGTGAATACAATGGAGGAAGATAGTGCATATCTTCCATAAAAAGTAATCGAAACGTTTGTTATGCAAAAATACGCAATAATTAAATGCAAATTGATGGCAGAAATGACTTTATTAAAACAGATTGACGCATAAAATACAAATAATGGGTCAGAAAAAAAAAGAAAACAGAAGAAATTTTAACGTCGTGGATAATTTCGTTTCATATAAAAAAAAAAAAAAAAAAAAGAAAAACAGTTAAGTAAAACAAGGAACAACGCTGAAGTCGAATATGCTCGACTACCCTCGAGACCCTGTACCCAGAAAATAAGTGCATCTCTAACTAACGCCTTCAAAACTTACTATTTTAAAAATATTTAAGCAAACAGTGTCGAAATACAACATCCTTTTTGCTCAAGTCATATTTGTTTCGAGGCGTTGGGTTCTGTCGGATATTCGATGCAACAATGCAGGCTCACCTCAAGGACTAGCTGACTTGACTTGACTCAAATACCAACTCGCAGAATAAATGCAACTGCTAGCAGCAGTAATTCTGCAGATCTTTCGCATGAGCTCCACAAATTCTTAACTGAAGTGAAGTGACCTGTGGCATTGCTAATGTGCCTATCAACTCTTCTAATGAACGAATCTTTCTAACTCTGAGTTAATCATTACGTGCCAATGAATCGCTTAATTGCCGTAAACATGTTTTATAGCTGACTAACATTTTCTATGTGGAGAGTGGTTTATGAATTACTTCATATAGTATATGTGTGACGAGTATACAAATTTGTAAAAAACCAAAAACTAAAATATATTAAAAAAAAAAAAAAAAATGTAACATATAATTTTGCTTAAAAAATATTATAGGTCTACTTTCCGTTTTATACTACTTTAAAGGTGTTATTTTAATCGATAACATAAGGTACCGCAAACGCGAGCAGAGCAGCTTGATTCGGGTCCCTATTTATTTTCGGTATGAATGCGAATAAAATTTTTCAACTCGCAAATAGCCTTTAAGCTCCATATACAAAAACTTACATTCCCCACTTGAAATCAAGAAGAAATAGAAATTATATAAGGTTGTCAAATATCTCCTTCCGCTTTTTTGCTCTTTATTCAATGCTTTATAAAAAGTGTTACAGTGATCGGATTTAGTTCAAATATGCGTCGTTTTGTTCGAAAATCTGTTTCCATCTAGACGGCAACTTCATATTACCCTCTTTTTAGAACACCATCCTCCTTATTTGCGAAGAACTCGGACAGCCACCATTCACAAGAATCTTTTGAGGCCAACTTTACACCACCAAGGTCGATCGCCATCAGGGCTATATGGTTGATGCGATAAAACCTCCCATCCGAGCTCCCATAGCTTCTGACGAGTCACTAAAAAATGTGTGGCCTGGTGTTGTCCTGGTGAAACACTACACCCTTACTGTTGGCCAATTCTGGACGCTTCTGGTCTATCGCCTGCTTCAAGCGGTCCAGTTGTTCGCAGTAGATGGTAGAATTAAATGTCCACCCATATGGAAGTAGTTCTTAGTAGATGATTCCCTTTCAATTCCACCAAACACACCACGTGTATGATACATTTTTCGTCGCTAGTCACCATCCGCTTCAAAAATGATTCGAGTTCGTTCCGTTTCAGAAGCATATCGCAGGCGTTGATCCCTTACTCTGGATCCCTTACTGTTAAAATTGCGGTAACTACTAATATTATATAGTATCATTTGTTTTTACGATTGAGAGCTCCATGTTAAAAATATTAATATTTTTTCAAGTAGCTACATTTTTACAAATAATTGTATAATAAAAAAAATTATATTAAAAAATGAAGTAGTAAAAAACTTATATTTAAATAATTAAACTTAATGGTGCTTCAAATTATAATTATAAAAAATATACAATATTAATCGATTAAAAATTAAATAAAATATTTAACAATAAACAAATAACACATATTTAATTGTTATAAAGTCACTTAAAAATTCTTATTACAATGGAACGCTTAAAATTCTGCAAACAAAAAAAAAAAAAAAATAAAATAATGCAACAATTTTTTTTAATTGAAGAACAATAAAAACGTGTTAATTGGCTTTAACTGCATTCTTTATGGTATTTTTTGTGCAACAAAATGTTGCAATTTACAATAAAAAAATGTAGTTATATACAAAGTTTATAGTCAGAGAGATATATACATAAGCAAGCGAATTTGTATATAAAAGGGTAACGATACAACGAATTGCCTACACAGACTGCTGCTGCCAACATTTATGTAATTATTTGTCTCAAAGGCAGGCACACTGTGTTGAAATTAGTTTTTTTTATTTTTATGTAATAGTTAAGATGAATAACCTTTTCGCTGGCCTATAGTTGTGTATATACAAGCAACGTTGTATTATTTCTTTTATATACTGTAGCCTATATACAAGTATACACGTACTTACATAATATAATTATTTTTATTTGCCGAGTTCATTGTGCGTTTGCTGTGCATAATAAATATTATTATTAACCCACTTTTTGCACCAAGCATACACTGCATTTGTAGCTGTTCTGTTCTGAAATTGCATTGCGCCTTAAAGTATGCACGTAAAGCTGATTGCCAGCAGCCAACATACGCGGCAATGAAATCATACAATGAAATATGTTCATGCATTGCGTATACATATAGTTATGTTCCCAACCCTCTACAGACACACACACACATACATTAACAGCAATAAAGTCAGCCAGTTTTCTGTCTGTCTGTCTGGTTGCATTGTGCGCTTTTCACACTTTTGCATTTGCGTTGATTTAAACTCTACAAACAAAAATAAATCACTACGACAAAAGTTTATAACTTTTTTATACGTTTAATCTAAAAAAAAAAAAAAAAAAAAAAAACATTTCCAAATATGTGCGCACAAAAATGAAATTTAATTTATAATCGATTTATTGATTTAAATGGCAAAAGTTTTTACTATTCAAAGTTTTATTTAATTGAATACATTTTTTTTTTTTTGAACATTGCAGTTTGAAGTCAAATAAAATTATTATTTGATTTGTTTTTCATGAAAAAAATGTTTGTTCACTTTGGGAATGCATTAAAAATAATAAAAAAAAATTCAGTAAAATTTTATAAAATTAACAAAAAAAATTCAACACTGTACAACACTGATTTTGATAAAATTGGTTTTCCGTAATTTGTGAATAGGAAATTGAATAATGGGTTTAAAATCACAACAAAAAAATAACCAAGATGTAATAGAAACCGTATTTTAGGGTGAATTAATTTTTCAGAGCCCAAATAAAATTTTTTTCTGGACAAATTTGCTGGAAAATTGGAACTATCCATAATAGATCTACAAACTATACCGAATCTGGTGTTTCTAGATTAAGTTTAAAAAAGTTATCATATAAAAAGTTTTATAGTAATTTTCTAGACATATAACTTTGATCCCTCCAGTACGACCAGATGGTTATACGGTGGCACAAGAATCGATTATAGTTGTGGAAAACTCCGTCACAGCCAAATAGCAGCTAAAACAATTGTAAAATAATAGCATTATAATCCCTAAATCATATAAAAATACTAATTCCATTAAAGCTGTTGACCCAAGTATAGATTAATTTGTGTTTGAATATAATAAAAATAAGAAAGAACACTGAAGTCGAGAATGCTACAAGATACCCTATACCGAATACTTATTTACCAAAAATCTAGTAAAAACTTAGTACCATACTTTACTGTTTAGGACTTCCTACAAAAACTAAACAAAATGGGTATAATTTGTATGGGACTAAATCTAAAATTTTTTTTTCGTACTATCCATACTGAGATATAGTATATCATTGAGATTATCATAGGTACAATTTTTACAAGAATAACAAAGAAAGAAGTTTTTACGTCAAAACTCAGAATTTTCCAATAGATTTGTAAATTTGGCTAAAGAAAACCCGTTTATAAGTGACTACTTGACAGTGTCAAATATAGAGGCTCTATCTCTTATACTTTACTCTCCGAGATAATCATTTTCATACGGCAGACAGCATGATAAACGGACAGGTAGATCGACTCCTTTATCATGCCCCGTTCTGCCTCTAACATACATTTGCACACACTTAATATACCGTTTGATCCATTGGGTGCAGAGTATAAAACTACATATAAATCGGTACACATTCACCACTAGGTAGTAATATTGGCAAAATATATGGTGCTTTCTTTGTAGCTGTCAATAATATTTACTTTTTTTTCAGCTCTAAGTGAAAACTATGTAGTAGGCTTTTCACTAATGTCGGATTTTTTCATTTTATTACCTAAAATTTCTTTATTCTCTGAAAAAATTTATAATTTTTATAATATTTTTTTTTAATTTCTTAACATTTACATAATACATTGTTGAATATAAGGAGGCTAGCTAATTAGTTAATGTGTGTGTACGTACATATCGCAATTACATATTAAACTAAACAAAACAAAAACAATCGATTGTGAATGAATAAAAACAATATAAAATACATCTTACTAAATGCTTAACATATGTCCATATAAATATCGGGAGAGAAGTAAATCTCAAAATCAGTATTTGTAGTCTTACGCAGATCATAATTAAGATAACCCAAGGCGTCAAGCTCTAGATGAGAATCTTTATAAAAATGTAGACCACGACTGCTATGCACAATGAATCCGTTGCTAAAGATTATTTCGGGTTTTTCTATTTCCGGCACATAGACATAGCCCATGGAAATATTAAAATCTTTTAACTCATTTGATATCGCCTTAAGATAAGTTTCCTGTTTGCGCGCATTCCTAACACTCTTCAGCGTCTTTAGCGAAACATATTCCAATTGCGGGCATTTCATTAAGAGTGTCTCCAGAAAGTGTCTTAAATGACTCAGCTCCATATCACACTCCAGTCTGGGCTCTTCGATAATCAACTCGCGCACATCCTCAGTCAAAAAATCGGCGTAAACCTTTTCATAGCTGTTGGAAGTTGCGTCGTTCTTCAGTTCGCGATAATCGATGATCACCGATTTGTTGATATTGTTCTTAATGTTAATTTTCAATTGGCGCGCGCGTATTTTATATTCGGTGTAACGGCGAAGTAAAGTTCCCTCCATTCGGTCTATTTTACCCTTGGCGTATTTATTCAATATAACATCAACGGCGTGTGAATAAAGATCGGCCGCCTCAAAATGTTTGCCCGAAGTATCGTTTTCAATAGCTTTAATAGCGATTTCGGCCACCTCAAAAAGATTGGCCGAAGTATCGTTTTTTAAAGCTTTCAAAGCGATTTCGGCCGTCTCAAAAGTATCGTTTTTAATAGCTTTCATAGCGTTTCCGGCCGACTCAATAGCTTTCATAGCGACTTCGACCACTTTTATCATTTTACCGAAAAAGATTTAAATATTTTACTTTTAATTTTAATTTTTTTAAAAAATATATTTAATACTATTTAATTTTTACTGAACTGAAACACGATGCACGTTTCTATTTAAAATGATTTTTTTTTATTAAAGTTTAAATTAAGTTAAGCGGATGACATACTATGTTGTTAAAAATTATATTTATAAATTTTTATCGAGGCTGTAACTAAAATGACTTATTCGGAAAAGTCAACTCGACGTAATTTAAAAATACAAAAGAAATTTTTTTCTGGTATTTTTTAGTATTTAAAAAAATATTTATAAAAAAAACGTGATGTCACAGAAAGCACCTTGGTTTGGTTTCAAATCTATCAATTAATTGCTTAAGATTTAATGAAAAAAGCGTACTTTTAAAGAAATATTTTTGAATATGTTGGATATAGTTCTTGTAAAGAAAGCAATGCTCCATCTCTTTCACTAATTTTACGAAATCTCTAGAAAAAAACATGAGAGATTTTGTAACACTCCTCATAAAACTAAAACGATTAATTTGTTTTTAGTATTTTTTAGTTTTTTGAAAATTTTAAAAATTACAAAAAAAAAAATTTAAAAAATATTTATCATTCTTATAAATCGGCTCCCAAAAATGTATCAAATAAAAAATGGCATATACATTTCAAGGTTATTAATATAAATGATCCACTTTGAGTTTTTTGACGGACTGTGTCTTAGTGTCTGCTGCTCCGCTCAAACCTTTTTTACGCTTGCTCCCGATATTTAATCTGTCGTGCTCTCAGCCGTTGCCAGCTAACTGCGTATTGCTTTGTTTGTTTCTCCGCTAATCAGTCTTCTCTGCTTCTCCAAGCATTTTTAGTGACGCGTTTTTTGACGATCCATTTCACTCAATGAACCGTTTTCGGTAAGAACCATTTATTTTCGTCGTTCCCAGCAACTTATTCGATCCTATTCGCAAGTTGCGATCCAATGTTTCTAGTTTTCCGTTCTAGTTTGTTTATTTTATTAAAGTCTTGATCCATTTAGTGGTTCCACGAGTGTAGTGGTATTGAGATACATGGTGTCATAGCCTCCGATAGCTCCACAAAAAACTTCACACTTCTACGAGAAGAAGAGAGGTATACTGCAAATAAAACCTTAACTCCTAACCTTAACTCCTAGCACCGGCTACATAAATTTAACCTTGGGCTTGAGTTACCTGAAACCATGATCAACGATCAAAATGTTTTTTAAGACCAAGCAAAAGAAAAAAAAAATTGAAGATGACGGATCTAAAATGGCGAAAGAATGAAAAAAAATTCTTTGTTGACCGACGTGAAAGTCTGACTATATTAATCGTTTGATTTTCAGATTATTGAATTGGTATCTGGTATCAATTTTGCTCTTTTTCGATAAGTCGGTCTCCTTTGGTCTAACGTCGACGTATAACCATATGTAAAACATACTTTTGAGGCTAGTGAAATAATAATATTGTCGAGAGAAGCTAAATTAACTAAATTCAGTTCAATATCTTTAAAAATGAGCGAAGGATCGACAGACATAGAGACTGACGTGTTATAATTAAATTGACTTTGGACTTAGCTTAAACAACCTTAAAAACATTTAAAAAATAATATTTGTTGTAGACAGACAAACATTATTAAATGTTTAAAAATCCAGAAGCGATAAAATAAAATGGACTTCAGATTCGAATTAAGCGACCACAGCATCATATGAAAAACAAAGACCAATTCCGAACGATTTATTTAATATTTTGCTATTTTAGATCGGCCAACTTGAAATTCAAAATGTGCCACTATACGAGTACATATGAAAATAGACGTAATTATCAAAAATTTAAGCCTTAGGGGGGTTTAAGGGGGCCTTCCGTTTAAACCTTATTTCAACATATTCTGAAGAAGGAGCCTTCCGTTGAGAAATAAAGTATTCCTATGAAGTCTCAGATATTTTTTTTTTATTGATTTTACTTTAACGTTGCCTTACATAAATTCCACGCTGCGTATGCGTAATTTCCACAATATTACGCATACGCCTAGTAAATGACAAATGATATGAAATGATATATGTAACATGCACAACAAATAAATTTGTATTAGAGCAATCATTTTTGATTGAAAGCATTTTCGTGAAATCGTTTATAGATTACCATAAATCTTAAAAAAAAAAAATAAAAATTGTCATAGTTTCGTTCGCTAAAACACAATTTTGCACAACGATAGAAACATTATTCAGTTGCTTTCAATATTGTTTTTGTTGCTTCGCGTACTTTGCCGCTTAAGAAATGTAAATTAATTTTAACGACATCATCATCTATCAACAGAAATTTCACCAGATGCGAAGGCAATCATCAATGGGCCAACGGATCTGTATTTCAAAGTGGGTAGCGCAATTATACTAAACTGTTTGGTACAGCAGCCAACTGTAAGGATATTGGACCAATATATTGGTATCGTGGTGAACATATGATAACGCCATTTGATGCTGACAACGACAACAACAACAACGACCACGACAACAACAACAACGAATATGAGAATAGTGATAGTGCGCTGTATGATGGCAATGAAGCGGATATGAATAAGAAGGATAGCTATGGCAAAGGCGATATAACTACTAACAATGTCAATGCCAATGATATAATGACAAATGATATACAAAAGGATTTTACAGCGCGTATTGCTATGGAATCACAACTTGGCGATACGCTAAAGTCAAGGTAAGCAAAATACTATTCGTATAGTGAATGAATGAATGAATGAATGATGATATGAGCAAGCAAACATTTTATAAATACTAAAAACATGTAAAAACAAGAAAAAAGTTTACTTCTGTTGAACCGAAGCTTATATACCTATCACACATCATTCAATTATTTCCTAAAATACTAAACGAATTTAAATTATTCTTAAAAATTTTAAAATTCAGCTCGAGCTCCAAAATTTGTTTAATGTTTGATGTAAAAAGCATTTGTACTATATTTAAAGCCCTTAGCCCTATAAATAATATTTTTTTTCTTATAAGAACTTGACGAAATGTTATACGTTTGTATGGGAGCTATACCTAAATGTGGGCGTGGTATATTGCTTTTAACATAGAAAGTACACAGGACATAGAAAAGCTTAAGATTACAATTTCAGCACAAAAATCCTTAAAACTGAACGTATAAATCCCGCGCAAAAAGCAGACTGGCAAAAGCCAGATCTACACATCTCGTCAAGCTGATCAAACCTATGTATATATACTCTTTATAGGGTCCACGATTGATGCGTTACAAACTTTCCGACAAACTCAAGAAACCTGTTTCACTCTAGGTGAGGGGGTGAGTAAAATAAGTAAATGTAAGTCATGAAACAACAACGCTGCAGTCGAGTACCTATACATGTACCCTGTACCTTGAATTGTGCTCTATCCTAGTTCTTTCATGCATTATATTCTATTCTTTCTTCAATTTCACAAAAAAATAATGTTCATACAAAAATGTAATAGCTTGGAAAATTTTTCAAATAAAAATTCGTGATCATAAATTAGCTTGTAGAGCTCAGGCAAATTCTGAGTCTTTTTGATTCATACTGGGTGCTCGGTTTTGTGATCTTTGATGTAAAACTGCCTGAAAATTGACATATGCGCGTCAGTTTTGTGCAAAGCCAATATATGCCAAGAAATGGTCCGTATTTCCAGAGATATGCTGAAAAAGGGAATAGAATGTAAAATGCTGAAAAATGGGGATAATCTTTACGTGGCTGCTGAGAGCAGTCACTTAACCAATATTATCTACCGTAAACGGCCAAAGAAACTAGTCTAAATAAAGTGCCTATCAGATACATTAGAAGATTTTTGTGTTTTACTTACAGTAAAAACATGGGGGATCTTAAATTTTCCGAATTGAAGAAAAGTCTTTTTCCAAATATCTTTAGTTCTGATGGTCTTATTTTGAGGGAGAGATTATCTCGGATACTATCAGAGATAGGGCAACCATGTTTGAAACTTAGACTCTCTTGAGCCGTCAAGTCTAGACCCACTTTTAAAAGGTACTACCATAAAAATTTATCCCACAATTATGGGTTTTTGCATAAAAAACGACATTGTTTCTTATTCTAGAAAGTCTAAATTTAGTAAAAAATTATGTCTATGGTAGTCCCAATTAAATATTACACTATAGGTAGGACTAACAAAATTTTAGGTGTAGCCCCATAGAAATCTAAACCATTTAAACCATATCCAATACAATGAGGTATGGTGGTTAGATACGATTTAAATTAAGGTAAAAAATTGGGTACAGGGTATCTTGCAGTCGAGCATACTCGACTTCAGCGTTCTTTCTTGTTAGCTAATATTATCTAGAAAACCGTTGGACTTTGAAAAAATATGATATCATTTTTAAAATTATCCATGAAAGTTGTAATTCAATGCAATAAGTCAAATGCCTTACCAATGCTGTTCAAGAATATACTATATGCATATATACTTTTTGGGATCTGTTAAATATGTACATTTCACAACCTTAATATACCCTTTTACAGGGTATAACATACAGGGTACAACAGAGTATAAAATATGCGAATCATTTTACGCGTTCATTGACCGTTGTTACTGGTGACTTTATGGTTTTATTATTATATTTTTTTTTTTTGCATTTCAGGTTGCGCATATCTAATGCACAGAAAACGGATACGGGGAATTACACTTGCCAACCGACAACAGCGAGTAGCGCAAGCGTCATGGTGCATGTGATTAATGGTGAGTATTTAAAGTGTGTGTGTGTATGTGTGTGTGCTGCAGACAAACGTATAACTGGACTCTATTGCTAAACAAATGGCAACCACTTGGCCAGTCAGTCATTATACATATCAAGGTTTGAGGTTTTAGGTAAGACAAACCGGTATGATTTTTGTCATCATTTGTCGCTTTTGTAGCATTTTACATAATAGTCGAGCTACAGACTACACAGTTACGTAGCTACTATGTAAGTATGTGACTCTTCATCAATTATTGTGTTACAGCATTGACTTTTTCTGCGCGTTGCTTGTTAGTTATTCTATTCTCTTCGGTTCTCTTTTTTTTTTTTTTTTACAGCAATCTTTGGACTCTCATTTGTTATGCAAATCTTTACTAAGAACTTTGTACTTGTTAATGTATGCATGGCATTTAAGTTAAGTTACCGTGCTGTGCTGTAATGTGCTGTGTACCGCACGCAATTCATATTACTCGCTCTTTTACGTTTTTGTTTTTTTTTTTTCATTTTAAATATTCCATATACATATTTTGCATTTGTCGCATTGTTTGCATATTGCTCCGTTACGTTACGTTACCATGTGAAATAGTTTGCGCGTGTTTTCAACACTTTACGTACTTATACTACGTTTTTTTCGTTAAAGTATGACGCAGCCCAATTACGCAGGCAACTTTGCGTATGAGTAATGTGCTTTTAACATTGAAACGTGCGAATAACTTATTTTCGTTTGAGTTTAACTTATTCACTAGTCGGCATATATGTAAATTTGGTTTAATTAAAACATTTTTAGAGTGCTTTTGGTATTAGTCTTTGTGCCAAAAAAAAAAAACAGAAATAAAGAAATAAATTGGAATTTTTATTTAAAAAAAATTTATTTCTTCTTGTTCACACTAATTCGTTCATTAAATTAAATAATTTG